>JARHVA010007236.1:0-507500 GCA_037957365.1 Torreya grandis | reverse complement strand
ATTAACTCTTACTTCCCTTTGTAATGTGACTGTGAACCCAAAACAGGGTATAGACATGGTTTCATTATTCTAGAGGATTTTATGTTCATTATTTACCATTATATTTTGTATAAAAAACAATTAACCTTCCACATCAATGATTATTCTCAATCTATATATCATTATCTACACTAAATTCATACTCCCTTCATGAAAAATAACTATTTACTTTCATATTGGACTTTCATATGCAAAATAGGGTATATGGGTATATATCTTACTCATTTCTCTATAGGTCTGTATAGGTTCAACATGTTCAAAACTAATAGCATGATGACTCATAACTTACCAAGCTAGTGGAATCACTCAAAGATCTATTCCTTGATTATGACCTATAGTCATTTATTAGTTACCACCTATAGTCATTCATCCACTTTCAACCTTAAACAAATGACAACATATTCATGGCCTCAAGGACCTTTAAGGATAACATGAAACTAGTGCAATCACATACACTGAATGGAGAATCCATAACAAGTCACTTTCTAGGTCAATAGGTCAATTACTCAATGCTACCTAATATGTCAATAGGTCAATAGGTCAATTACCACCTAATAGGTCAATAGGTGAAAGTTGTCAAAGTTGTCAAAATTGTTAAAGTTATGAAAATTATCAAAGTTGTCAAAGTTGTCAAAATTGTCAAAATTGTCAATAGGTCAATAGGTCAATTACTCAATACCTTCACAAGTAGTAATAAGTGCCTTATTCATTATATTCATCTACAATAACTATAAAACCATGCCCTATATCAACAAAAACATTTTTACCAACAATATAAAGATATATTTAATGAGAATAAATTTTACATAATAAAAAATATTCTACCTAGCTACACTAGATCAGATACATGGTAAAATTCTTCTGATGTTGTCATATTTTTAAGTTGAAATGCTATTGAAACCTGATATGTGTTGATTGGAATTAAAGGTTTGGAAATCCAATCATCCACCCACTCTTGTGACTCACACTCATTCCAAATAGAGTCCATGCATGCATAATAGAAACATGCCAAGTGTCTCATATGAATAGTCCAAGAACTTGAATTTGAGCTATGAAATGAGCGTAGGTCACTTAAACCCATTAGCTTCATATAATCATCATACTTTTCCAAGTGTTCTTAATCCATTAATCCAAAATGTATATGAATAGTAGAATTTGGTAGACTACCATGACACATGTTCTCATTACACCAATCAACCATAGTGTTTATAACTATCAAATGAACACCTTCTTCAAATTTTAACTCCTCCCTTGCAATAGCTCTTTTTACACATTGTCTAGCACCATCATGCTCCCCTTTTCCATGGATATCCTTGGTGAAACTCCAAATGTATTCTACACTAGTGGTAATATGCATCCAGCTCAACCAATAAAACATCCATGTTTTTTTGAATTGCAATGTGCAATTGTCTGACCAAAGGTAATGTTGATTGAAAGTAATGTTCCTTTGACTAAATTATTCATAAAACTTTTGAAAATAACCTTGTATATAATCTAAACAATATGACTTGTCATCACTAATATATAAATGGTACTCCCTTAAAGTTTTCCATTATTGTTTTGTACTATTAGGTGTATGCATGAATGCTATATGCACAAATATGGTAACTTGTGATGAGTTGTAATACTGTGATTAAACTTCCATTTGGGGTTTGAATGTCTAATTAGCAAAAAAATCAACTACTAAAATATCTTTAAATGTTCATCCAACCATCTATCCCTGTGTGTGTGCTTTGCATACTCATAAATAATCTTCTCCCTAAATTTGACCAATAATTCAAAAATAGGTATCATTTTTATAACAAGCTCACACCTTTTATATTCTTTGCTATGTTTTACTTGATAAGTCACTAATTTATATTTTCTTAAACCAACTAATTATTGTTCAATTACACTTGTGATCTCCTCATGGATACATTTTTAAAATTTGAAAATCCACCACAAATGCTGTAATTTCCATTTAAACATGATTTTTTATAAAAGAATTGCCCATCTGATCTTTTGTAGAAGATAGTTATAATAAATTCCCTGGCTGATTTTGGTGGAAACTCAATTCCACACTCATACAAAATGTTAGTAAGAAAAGTAATAATGAATATGGTGAAAAATATCATAGTGCATTGAAAATTTAACATCTTGCCTAGAACAATAAGTGATTCGTGTGTGATTTATTTTAACATAAAAAGGTTTTGCCATCTCAAAATACCTTTGACAAATAGAAATTTGTGGATGTTTTTTCAAACAAGTACTTGATTGAAGTTGATGAAAATATTTTATATAACTGTATGGTTTGGTATAAGGGTTTATATATCTTCTAATCACTATATTCCATGTGTGAACCTAATTTTTACTACAAAGGATGTTAATTGGGACTAACTCGATTGGTAAATAGGGAATGTTTTTGGTTTACAAATTAGTGTATATTGTTTAGGGCTTAGGTTTAGGGTACATAGGGTAAACTAAAAAGATATAATTCTTAGTATAAATGATGTTAATTTGGATTAAAATGATTGGTTTAAGGTTTAAAGATTTCATATTTATGGTTTAGAGTTTAGGAATTATGAAATTTAATCATTAGGGCTTAGGATATAGGTTTTAGGGTGTATAAGGTACAATAATGATATGAATTGGGGAAAATTGGAGTTGATCAACCCCCAAATCACATTTAATAGTCATGTAATTAGGTTGAAGGGGCTCAAAATATCCCCACTTTACTTCAAATGCACAGCTAGGTTGAATGTGAATTTGGGATCAATTATCCCCCACATCATCACAAATTGATCATACAAAGTCAATTATGGTAATGAGTGATTCAATTTTAACCAAGTTCATCCCTATGAACCTAATTATTACTATATATAAAGGATGTTAATTAGGGATAAATTTATTAGTTTAAGGTTTAGGGTCTATAATTCAAGATGTTTGGGGTTTAGGGATTATGGCTTAGGGTTTAATGTAAGTGGTAAAGGTTTTAGGGTTAAATTTAAATAGTATAGGGTAACTTAGGGTTTAAGTTATTAGATATAGGGTCTAATCACTAAGGTAATTAATTAACATTTGAGCTTCTTGTGACACCTATTTATGACTTGATTACCTTCATGTTTATATTTCTAATAAAAGTAGGGTCAATTATTCCATGTACATGTTGCATATATGTTATACAATTTATTGAGCCATAAATCTAATTTAGGGGCTCAATTTTACCCAAATCACGTAGGGAATTGCACAAATTAGCTAATTAGATCAATTCCTTGTAGAAGATTGATATTTTGATTTTGCCCTAAATCATATCTTGCTATTGAAGGGGTTATAATTGGCCTCAAATGCCTCATCAATTAAAAAAATCAACTAGTTATTCCTCTTTGATTAATTAGGTTTAAGGGGCTCAATATAGCCCTAATTTACTAAATAGATGCATAGCTATATTAGTAATCCAAAGGATTTATCCATAGGTTTAAAAGGTTTATTTTATGACATCTTGTGATAAAATTAGTTATATAGTAAGGCATGTATGTTTGTGGCATGTAGTGGGCATTAGGGCATAGGTCTTATAATTTATGCTTTAAGGATTAAGGATTAGGGCATAGGGTTTAGGTTTAAGGACCTATATATTAATGTCTAATTATAAGATATGCCATGTGTTCAAACCTGATTCTTACTAGAAAGGATGTTAATTGAGACTAAATTAAAGTTGGTAAATAGGGAAAGTTTATGGTTTATAATTTATATTATAGTGTTTAGGGTTTATGGTTTATGACTTCTAGGTTTTAATGTATATACATGGTTTGGGGTACATAGGTGTTTCTAATGCAAAATTGCTTTCTACATTCAAAAGAAGAAATAAGAAACTGAAAGATGGTTAAGGCTAGAAGTACCTGATATAGTCGTGCGCACTGAAATCAGACGTTGAAAGATTCTCCTCTTTTGCTGTGGAGGAATGACACCTGCGAAGAAAAGGCTAAACACGGAAAAACGTTAATAAGAGATATGGTGGGTTGTCAGGCAAACGCCCGATCCCGGAAGTATGAAGACTCCCTAGAAGGATATCAACCCACTGATAAAAAAGAGCATAATATTGGACGAAAGTAGATGATAATGACAGAAAATAAAAGGCGTACCTGATATGCGGCACTGTTCTGCACAGTCACCGGCGTCGGTCTCTGTGGTGTCGGCGTCGGTTAAGGAAGGTGCCGACGTCGGTTAATGTGCCGTCGTCGGTCGGGGCAGTGACCGGCGTCGGTAGGGGCAGGTTCTGGGAAAAGGTTCGGGACAGGTTCTGAGAGAGTCGAGACAGGTTCAGGGAGAGTCTGGGGGGTTTGAACAGAGTCGGGATAGGTTTGAACAGTCAGGATAGGGTCTGATATGGTCAGGGTAGGGTTTGATAAGGACAGGGACGAGGTTTAGACAGAGTCGAGACAGGTTTTGATAAGGACAGGGACGAGGTTTAGACAGAGTCGAAACAGAGGCCGGGGGTTTGAGGACAGAGGCAGGGATAACAGAACATAAATAATAACTAAGAAAAGAAAATGAAAATAAACAGAATAAAGACTTACCTGGTAGAAGACCCGATGAAAGCCATGGTGTGAAGATTAGTTGATGTCGTAGTGTCGATGATCGCTCAGAGTTCGCAGGTTCGTGGAGGAATTCGCAGGTTGATTGCTCAGCGTTCGGTTGATCAGCGTTTGGGGATCCGGTTCGAATGGTTGGCGGAGGTTGATGAAGGCGAAGGACGGGGATGGTCCCAGAAACGGTTCGTCAACCGTTTCGGGAAACCGAATGCTAACTGATAACGGACAAGGGGAAGGTGACCGACGTCGGCGACATCGGTCGGGTAAAGACCGACGTCGGCAGATGCATAATGGGGATAGAGTCTACCTTTTGCTCTGTGCTCCTCTTTACATGCTGCCAGGGTCAATGCTGGTGAAACAAGTGATCGGCAAGGGTTCAATAGGCGAAGAAGAAAGAAGACGAGGAATGACCAGGGGAGTCGACATGATTTCGGTGTCTACATTTGCCCCTTTTTGTCTTGTTGGTTGTTCTGGACGAACTGCAAGACAAAAATAGGAGTGAGTGCCCCAGGTGAGGGATAAGGTTGATTTCGTCTTGTTGGTTGTTCGAATGAACTGCAAGACAAAAATAGGAAGCGAAATGCCCCGAGTAAGGATGAGGTATTCCCCCTCAAAGCAGGAGTCGAGGAAAGGGAACCGGGAATCGGGTGCTGATTTGATAAAGAGTGGATGAAAAAAGGGGTGAGGGTGAACGCTGCAAAGGTCGTGATTGCACGTATACCACTACACAAGATGGTCAGGTCAAAGTGTCGCAGGTCAAGGGTCGAGGAGTGCCAAAATTGAAGTAACCGGGCCCCAGCATTTAGTCGTCTGCTGATCGGGTCACTCAATCTAAGCTGAAGCTCCAAATGGGTCGTCGCGTTCCAGGTATCCCGGGCTCAGGAAGTGCTCCTAAAAACGCGAAAAAGTCACAAGTATTGTGGATCAACCGGTGTGCGATCCTATACTTGTGAGGGTCCAAAAAGGTCTGCGCACAATTCTGCTAACTAGTCATGAGGTAGCATACATGCAAAAACAACCAAGGCAACAACGTCTTGGAAGTGGTCGAGGTCGGAGGAGATAGGCATGATCTCCAATGGTTGGTGGTCAATGGAAGGATGAATGGACGAAAGGATGAAAGGATGCGGCCGAGCTAACCCTAGAAGACCCCATGTCAACTGAGTGCTGCCTACATAGCCCTGGTGATAGGGCCTCAGGCCGATGTAGTTCTCCCTAGAAGGGAGGAAGGGTCAAAGGGATGGTGAGGAAAAAAAAGATGTTGCAGCCTTTTCCAAATGGTGTATTCTGCAACATTGGTTGAGGGGTTTTTCATCCCTAGCAATATTCCATTTGCGTGATGGATGTATGCTAAAAATGAATTGAGGTCTATTTATGCTTCAGCAAGTATTGGTTTATGCTTAACACAAATTGGGGTGAGTCGATAGTTTCCATGTGTATTGGTGTCCATAGAAACTAGGGTGAATAGGCAAGGTCATGTTGATGGTCTGAAAAGAGAGTTGAGCTGAGTTAATCGACAAGTGATGAAGGTGAATGTGACCAAAGGGTAGAAGAAGATGAAAGGCAAATTGCTCTTTCATTGACAAGGACCAAAAAGACGGCATAGATAGGGGTTATGAGAACCAAGAGCCCCATTTATGCGTGACGTCGTTGACCATAGTTATGTTAGAGCGGTAATCGAATCACTTAGACATTAAAGTGAGCTCGAAGTCCCTTGAGCAGGTAATAGGAGGAGGAAAGAGGGTAACCCGTTTTAAGAGCAGAGATAACTTTGCCCCTTTGTATAGGAGACCCTGAGACAACCACAAGCCAAGTCCGTGACTCGTTTTTTTTTTTTTTTTTTTTTTTTTTTGAGAGGCAGACTGATCGATGCGGGAAGCCTGCATAGAGATGTCATTTGCTTGGTGGTCAGGTTGCGAAGCTGATCAATGCGGGAAGCTTCTAAAATAAGTTGCTGTTTATTGCCAGAGTAGTCATAGCCATCCTTCGAGGGAGTGGTCTATATTTTTGTTTAATAATAAGGCTTTTGAATAGCTGTCCTTCGAGGGAGCAGTCTATTTATTACAGCAATGATAGTACAGCTGTCCTTCGAGGGAGCAGTCTATTTTTTTTTTTTGATATTGATATAGTGACCATGGATATGTTTTGACATCTTGATTTGTTTTGATAGAAATGTGAGTCATGGACAAGACTGTAGAAGGTCAAGGGCTCCCTTTTAGTAGGACAAAGTATCCATACATCATAAAAGGGTTATAGGAGTTGTTAAGAGGAATAGGGTTGAAAGGAAGTAGGATGAAGAGGACAGGGATTGCTCAAGGGACGAGCTCAAGTTAGGTGTCAAGTGGACGAATACTCGACTAGCAGTAGAACGGTCGCAGATGCAACGCATAAAAAGGGTCAGGGTCTGATAAGTCCCTGGTGTATACATGTGCGTGATAAGGTCCGAGTCAATTAGGAGCAAATTTGCCCCATTTGTCTCTTTCTGGATTGGTCAGGTATTGATTGATGAGTGGATGTGAAGTTGGTTGATATGGTTGTTCGCTGGTTGAGAAGGGTTGAATGCTTGGTTGAGGTCGGGTTAAATGTTTGGTTGCTGGTCTGGTTGAGGCTAAGTTGAAAGAGTGATTGATATATGGTCGAGACTGTGTTGAAAAATTGGTCAAAGTTTGGATGAAGGTTGAGTTCCCCCAGCGGCAAGGGAGAATGTTTGATGGATTAGTTAAGGTTGATTGCAGTTTAGTGGTCAGATGGACTGCGTTAATGTCGAATAAAGGGGTTAAAGGTAGCGAAGGGACCCTAGTCTGGCGTGGAGATCCCGATTTAGGTGACGAGGTTGGAGAGGTAAGGGTCGGTGTTGATAATTTGTTGAAGAGGGGGTCAAGAGGATCCTTGATAAGAAAGGAATCCTTTTTCCGGTGGTGACGAATGACAGCTTTAAGAGTGCAACAACGCTCGGTGTCATGTCCCGGAGTGTGATGATAGTGGCAGAATTTAGAGTTGTCGAACCAAGAGGGTCTTGATCCGAGAGGTGATGAGTGAGGTGGTGTTGAAGGTTTGTGGATAACGTGGTCGAGAAGGGAGGTGTCATTCCCCAGACATTGGCGAACGACGACCTTGAGGGCATGACAATGCTCCGTGTCGTGCCCAGGCGTGCGATGATACGCACAAATGCAAGTGTGGTCGAACCATGGTGGTTTTGGTCCGAGAGAGTGATATGGTCTAAGAGGTGGGAGATAGAGACGAGAGGACTGCAACAATTGCCGTAAGAGCAAGGCATAAGAACCTGCTAACGGATCGGGATGTTTTATTGCAGAGAGGGTTGGTGACATTGGTTTGGGAGGCGTAAGAGGCATTGGTCGATGGTTTGAAGGAGGTATAAGTCTGACGGGTTGATAGAATAATGGAGGTGACTTACCTCTGTGAAGTATGGGAGTGAGAAGCACTCCGAGTAAAGTAGACGAATGTGGGCCCAAGATTGAAGGTAATGACGAAGATAGGGGAGGAGGCCTCCAGTGTGGTTTAGTAGCCTTCTTTGGTATGGGTTGAAGGCCACCTTTGTGCGAAGCAAGATTAGATGTGGGACGAACACCAAGAGGTTTAGTCTCTTTGGGCATGATGGACGCCTGCGCGGGTTTGGACTTAGATGTGGACGATTTTTCTCTCAATGGAGAAGGGATTGAAGGTGTGGGCTCTTTAAGAGGAAAGAGCTCTGGAGTAGTCATGGCTTCTGTGTGTGGTTGGGGAGTCAAAAATGTATGATCGTCTATGGATGATAATAAGGATGAAGGTGAGGCAGCTGGTGTTGATGTGGTCAAAGCGTCTTTTAATATAGGAGAAGTCGCTGGAGGAGAAGTGGGAGAAGAAAGTTCTTCGCCACGTGGAGGAGGTATAGGGGAAGAAAGGTCTTCCACCTGTGAAAGAGGTTGGTCAGGAATAAGAGAAAAGATAGTGTCGACCGTGTGTATATCATGGTCTTGAGGGTCAATGGTTATGGTTTGGACGTTGTCTTGAGTAGGCGGGTGATTAGAAAGGGGTTGCTTGAAGATGTCAAGGTTTTGGTTGGACGGTGTGTTCGGGTTATCCAAAATAAGATCCCCCTTATCGAGTTTATCCAAGACAGAGGCATATGACTCCCCAATTGGAGTGAATTGACGCTGTATGGATTGACGTTGAAAATGTTTATTGATGTAGTCTAATGTTGAAGATGATGAGCGGTTGGTTGTTGTTGAAGATGATGGTTTAAAGATGACAGTGTTTGCCGACTCCTCGGATTGAGAGTGGGCAGAAGAAGGTCTGGAAGAAGAATGGTCATTGGTAGTGTTACACAATTTGACCTTATCTTCTTCAATGGCGCGGAGTTCAAGCTTTCGGGCCATGGTGAAGGCCTCGTCGAAAGTGTGGAATGTTTGAACCCGCAGGGTGGACGAGATGTGACTGACACATGCTCGAGAAAAGAGCTCAATGAGCTCGGGTTGAGGCAAGGAGAAGGAGAGCTGATTAATTAAGCTTCTCCAATGAGCGACAAAATCAGCTATTGATTCGTCGTCAAATTGCCTGATGGAGTAAAGGTCTGTGATCAAAATTTGTTTAGTGATATTGATAGAAAAATGGTCAATGAATAGTTGGGCGAGTTGGACGAATGAAAAGATAGAATGTCTGGCAAGAGAACTATACCAGTCAAGGGCAGGGCCAGAAAGAGACATAGGGAACGTGCGTAAAAGTAACGCATCGTCGTGAGCGATAAGATAACAGGCATGTCTAAATGCCTTTAGATGTTGTTGTGGGTCTTCCTTACTCTGAAAGCGAGTGAATTTAGGAAGCTCCCAATGGTTGGGGTATGGTCGGATAGGGACAGAAGGGTGGATGGGCTCGCTGCAAATTTGTTCATATGACAAAGTATTGCTTGAACCGGAGATGGAAGCTTCGAGACGGGACATTTTATCCATCAGCATCTTGATAAGATCTGCTAACGGATTGGCGGGTTGAGCGCCCCCTAGGTTGTAAGGCGCTTGAAAGAGGTTAGAAGAGGTGTGCGACATAGTCGGTTGTACAACGTACGGATGACTAGTCGCAGGGGCAGAAGTAGAGGCTAAGGGTGGTTGGGTTATGAAGGTAGAAGGCATACGCTGACTAGATACCGCCAAAGGAGGTTGTGTGACGGCATTGACAAAGGGCGAGGTAGGCACTCCTGCATATATAGGTGCAAGAGTGTGAGGGGTCAAGACAATCAAGTTCTGGTATGATGTAGAACTTGGTTGAATTGCAGGTGGTTGAGGGGGTAACGAAACCCCAGTGGAGGTTGGTCTAAAAATAGACGAGGAGGCCGAACTTTGCGTATAGGCCATGGTTGGGTTAATGGTTGAGGCGAAAGGTTGAGTCGTAAAAGGTTGGGTGGCGAACGGTGTTAATGTCGTCACCACGTTGTCCGAAAGGTCCCGCATTGGTTTTCTTGCGAGATAGTTTTGGAGGGCTGCGGTATTGAGGTCCAAGAATCTTGCAAAATCTTGGTCCCCTTCTGGGATGATAGGCGTCTGGGTTGGAGATAGTCTGGTAGGAATTCTTTCGGTCTTTGAATAGAACTCCATTATATGATTGGTTGTAGGCGGGGTAGGCGAAAGTGATTGATGGCTAGCGTGGTCAAGAAGAGCCTTGGTTTGACTACGTGTCAGAACCATTCAAGGCAAGAAAGAACGTCCTCACAAGCTCAAACAAGCAGATAAGAACTAAAAAAGAAGATGAAGACACAAGCAGATCCTAAAACTCTAGGAATAAATTTTTAGGATTATAGTGGCTTATGCCTTAGAATGTGTGTGTAGAGGAAGATTGGTTGAAAAATGGGTCCTAGAAGAGGCAGTCTATGGATGGTTTCGGGTTTTGTTAAGGCGCTGAAGAAGTCTGTGTTAGGGTCTGGTACGTGGCCTGGTGCTAAGGAGCAAGCTCCCCTCACTTCACGATTCCAGTGGTTAGCTGGTTTCGCTTAGCCAAGATATACCTCGCCTAGAGATTAGACTCCGCCAGAGAACGGAGTGGGCTTCCCCCTTGGTGATGAAATCCAAGTAGGATCACCAGGACAGGTAAGGTATCCGCTGGGTGATGAAATCCCAGTCGGGCCTTGTCTCAGGTAAGTTTTATGTTTGTTTTGTGCAGGTGGTTTGGTCGTGTAACATCAAGTGATCTAGATTAATTCAATATGCGGTTTAATTACTATGTGTGGTCTAAAAGATGCAGGCAAACAGAAATGAATGCAAAGTGTTTTAATGTCCAAGTCGAAATGTTTGTTCGTATGAAGACGAATGGAGAAAGAGTCGAAGAATATGAGTTTTAGCTAGTCTAGAAATGCAAGAAAGAAAGAAGTGTTCATTTTAGTTCTGCTTATGATGTTGTTTAAGAAGAGACGAAAAGGAGGCGAAAAGGAAGAAACCTAATGCACCTAAATGAACGGAAGAAAGAAAGAACCCAAGGAGGACCTAGCGTCCCACCGGGCGTGCCAGAATGTTTCTAATGCAAAATTGCTTTCTACATTCAAAAGAAGAAATAAGAAACTGAAAGATGGTTAAGGCTAGAAGTACTTGATATAGTCGTGCGCACCGAAATCAGACGTTGAAAGATTCTCCTCTTTTGCTGTGGAGGAATGACACCTGCGAAGAAAAGGCTAAACATGGAAAAACGTTAATAAGAGATATGGTGGGTTGTCAGGCAAACGCCCGATCCCGGAAGTATGAAGACTCCCTAGAAGGATATCAACCCACTGATAAAAAAGAGCATAATATTGGACGAAAGTAGATGATAATGATAGAAATAAATGACAGAAAATAAAAGGCGTACCTGATATGCGGCACTGTTCTGCACAGTCACCGGCATCGGTCTCTGTGGTGCCGGCGTCGGTTAAGGAAGGTGCCGACGTCAGTTAATGTGCCGTCGTCGGTCGGGGCAGTAACCGGCATCGGTAGGGGCAGGTTCTGGGAAAAGGTTCGGGACAGGTTCTGAGAGAGTCGGGACAGGTTCAGGGAGAGTCTGGGGGGTTTGAACAGAGTCGGGATAGGTTTGAACAGTCGGGACAGGGTCTGATATGGTCAGGGTAGGGTTTGATAAGGACAGGGACGAGGTTTAGACAGAGTCGAGACAGGTTTTGATAAGGACAGGGACGAGGTTTAGACAGAGTCGAAACAGAGGCCGGGGGTTTGAGGACAGAGGCAGGGATAACAGAACATAAATAATAACTAAGAAAAGAAAATGAAAATAAACAGAATAAAGACTTACCTGGTAGAAGACCCGATGAAAGCCATGGTGTGCAGATTAGTTGATGTCGTAGTGTCGATGATCGCTCGGAGTTCGCAGGTTCGTGGAGGAATTCACAGGTTGATTGCTCAGCGTTCGGTTGATCAGCGTTCGGGGATCCAGTTCGAATGGCTGGCAGAGGTTGATGAAGGCGGAGGACGGGGACGGTTCCAGAAACGGTTCGTCAACCGTTTCGGGAAACCGAATGCTAACTGATAACGGATAAGGGGAAGGTGACCGACGTCGGTAGAATTGCCGACGTCGGCCGATAGGTGACTGACGTCGGCGACATCGGTCGGGTAAAGACCGACGTCGGCAGATGCATAATGGGGATAGAGTCTACCTTTTGCTCTGTGCTCCTCTTTACATGCTGCCAGGGTCAATGCTGGTGAAACAAGTGATCGGCAAGGGTTCAATAGGTGAAGAAGAAAGAAGACGAGGAATGACCAGGGGAGTCGACACGATTTCGGTGTCTACAATAGGGTCAATCATAAAGATAATTTAGGATAATTTGAATCACTTGGACCCATTTGTGACTATAGAATGTGTTTTTGGGTTGTCATTATACCATGGATGTCATCATATAAATTGAGTGAACTAGTCAAACGGGGCAATCCATCATGTGATTTAGGCCAAACTGAGCCTTATGAACTTATTCCTTAGTCTAAATAATGTTAATTTTGGATAAAATTATTAGTTCAAGGTTTAAAGAGTTTATATTTATGGTTTAGAGTTTATGGATTAGGAACTCTATGGATTAGGGCTTAAGGTATAGGTTTTAGGGTATATAAGGTAAAATCATGATGGTGATTGGGGAAAATTTAAGCTCCTTTAACATAGATCTATGAGTATTAAAGAATGTGAATTTAGGATCAATTATTCCTCACATTATCATAGATTGATCCTACGAAGTCAATTATGGTAATGATTGATGCAATTTTAACCAAGCTCATCATTGCGAATCTAATTATTACTATATCTAAAGGATGTTAATTGGGGATAAATTGATCCCAGGGGCCTATTGAGCCTCAATGTAAGGAATTTCATCCATACAATATCAAACTGGGATCCAAGTTCTCACCATATTAAAAAAATAAGTATATTCTCAATTTGATATGATATTCAGTCCAAAGGAGTAGTGTGAAAGGAATTACATTCATATATAATGGAAATTGAGGCTTACTTGGACTTGATTGCATACCATATTAAACCAATCATGTATTTGGCTCCAAATGATACATAATTAGGGCCAATCGAGGCTTTCCTAAGGAATTGTGTCAACATAATTTTAATTAGGGCCCTAATTACATATCTTATTCAAATAATTGAGTGTTTAATTAAATTTGATATGAAATTAAGACAAATTTAACTCTCTATAAGGAATTACATCCATCTAATAACAATTGGGGTTCTGATTGTGTGCCAAATTCAACTAAAAGAATATGTGGTTCAATATGATCTATGAAATTTAGTCCAAATAAACCTTGTGTAAGAAATTTCATCCTTATACTATTAATAAGGGGATCTATTTATCCCAAATATATAACATATTGAATTTACCAAGTATTTAGTTCAGTTGAATATTCAATTATGGCCAACCAAGGCTCATGCAAGTACTTGAATACATCTAATGTCAATTACAACTTCATTGGCCTCAACTGTAAACTATTTCTAGCTAATCATGTATTTGGTTTTATCTTATACATAATTTGGGACAACTAAGTCCCATGAAGTAATTGTGTCCATATAATATTCTAGTTAGGTTTTATTAGCCCTAATTATACACATTGAAATAATTGAGTATTTAGGTTCAATAAGATATGCAATTGGGGCCACTCAATCCCCAAACAAGGAATTACATCTATCTAATGTCATTTGGGGATCTGTTTACACCATGTTAAATAAATTGATATTTTTTTCAATACTATACACAATTGAGGACAACCAAGTCTTATGTAATTAATTACTTCCATCTAGAATATTAGTCAAGGCATTTTTCACCCCATGTAATGAATTATGTCCATCTAATGTCTATTTTGAATATTTTTTTCTAATTACATGTCATATTTAACCAATCAAGTATTTTATTTTGTATAATATGTAATTAAGAGTAATTGGTCCCCATGTAATGAATTATTTCAATATAATGGCACTTAGGTATTTGATAGCACACCATATTAAAATAATTGAATATTTAGTTCAATCTAATACACAATCAAGGTTAAATGAGCCCTAAAAAAGGAATTATGTCTATATGATGTCAATTGGGTCTCTAATTGCACACCATATTATAAAAAACCAAGTATATAGTTTAGTTTGATATGTAATTGGGGCTGACCAAGCTCCATCCAAGGAAATATGTCCATCTAATGTCAATTTGGGATATATTGATCTGATTTCACACCATATTGGTATCATAGGAACAATAAATTGATTCATAAGTTAATACATATCTAATTATAATTCAATTCTATCAATTCTTAATAAGAACATTGGTCCCAAATAATAATCTTAATCAACCAATATTTGATCTTAATACTACTAGGCCTAATGGCTCTTATTCAGGTGTTAGGGTGTTGAGAATATGTAATGTGATTGTGTTATTAACATGATCACATTATTAAATACCATGATCGCGTTAATAATGTGATTGTGGTATTTGAATTTTAATTCAATTCCTATAAATTTTGGCTCAAGAATGGGTTGGATTCTTGAGCCAAAGGTTTGGACTGTTAATGTATAGTCAAGTTTTCAAAGGTATGGAAATAAACAACAAATTTTAACTTTGATTTCCAAATACACTAGTAATTTCAATGTGAAAATTCAAAAACTTGATACTTTTACAATGATCATGCTCTCCTCTGTCCAAAAATATGATTTTTATAATTTTTATACTAATTTAAGGTTTCAAACTATGTTAATTTCTACCTATGTTTTTGTAGGCCACTACATACTGCAAACATACATGCCTATACATGTTCATGTAATTTGTCTTTCATTGATCCAAGTGAAAAAAAATTTATATGGTGACCAAGTAGGCCTAATTCTACACACATTAAAAAAAATTGATTTTCATTTTTTTTGAGGTAGTTAGGCATGTTGCATGGATGGTTATCCATTTTTTTGTTAGTTTTTAGGATCTATTTACTTGTAAAATTCATAAAAAAAATATTAATTGAACAAATATAAAAAAACACATGTGACATACTAGAAGATATTATATAAATTTTCACCAAAGGGTTTCAAATAATATTAAATGTTGTTAAAAAAATGGTGCACATCATGGCCATCTATCTACTATGCTTTTTTGAAAAAAATAGGAGTTCCTCTTCAAATTTTAGATGTTTTACCTAGTTAAACTTAACCATTTTTAAAAACATTTAGTGTTTTGGAAACAAGACATGAAATTCTACATTTCATGTTCTTATATCATCTTTTAAATTTGGAGTGTAGATATCTAAAATTATCTATAGAAGTTCAAATTTCTAAAATTTTAGAAAAATTATGTCCACGAGTAGGCCACTTTTTATCCCCTAACTTTGTGCACTTACCCTAAAGTTGAAAATAATTATAACCAAGAATGGATAGTTTCATGAATGAGGTTGATAAGTCCTCCTAGAAGGTGAAGAGTCACTATCTATTTTTACAAAAAAAATATGTATCATTTCTTAACTCATCCATCATTTAAACTAAACCAGAGTTAAAGTAACTCTGACCCATACGGGATTTAGTTTTTACAAATTCAATAAAGATCAAGTTCTGAACATAAAAGTAACTAAATAAAAGAGACTATGTAAGTAAAGTCATTGTTGAAGTGATGGGTTAGGATCTCTAGATTTCCTCTGTTCAGTTGGGTAGACATGTTGAGCTTTCCACTCCTAAAATGTTGTAATGAACTCCTGGATTTTAGAAAGATTGGGAATGTTGACGTGTTTTATCCTCACCTTCTAGATGTTTTCCTCCCTCTGAATTTTTCCCATCTTTTATGTGTGCTCTGTAAGTATGTCGATATAGTGACAAAAAAGTGACTCTACCCTTGAAATTTGAGAGAATTTTTTAGTTGATAAGCCGTCACTTTAGTTAATGAAGTTAATCTTTTCCTTAAAGGACTGAATCACAACATTGATGTCCTTCTCTGACTTTCCATTGTCTTTTATGTAATTGATATCAACACTCTGTGGATCATGTTATAATGACTGAATAAATTGAGTTATTTCGTTGATCATTTTTGTGATCTCTGATCATCCTTGTCTGGATAATGAATTTCTCCATTTAACATTTTTCTTACTTGCATATAATATATCTTCATCCAGTCCTATCAAGTTCTTTTCTGATAAAAATTTTATTATCCCATATTTTTGCACGTCGTCAATTTGATTCATCATGCTCATCCATTTTCCTTCCTCCTTTATCCATAAAGCATTTTGAGTCTTCAAATCTTAAATAGTGATTATAGTTAGATCATATGCATTCATCAATTTATGAATGTATTCTGTACCTTTAAGGATAATAACATCTAAACAACTATCAAATACTCTGGTAATAATTTTTCCTCTATGTATCTAATCTAGCATCCTTTTATTGATAGGATATTTCAGATCAAAAGACATGGGCATTTGGGAAATTAGTTGTGGATCTAGAATATTAATGGTGTCAATATACTCTATCATTAACTGCACAGTCTATTTTAACTCTCTTTTATCCTTTTCATCCTTCCAAGTTATATTAACTATCCTTTTAGTAGATGTTTCTAGATGATGCACATCAATAGCATGTGATGCAATCCCAAGGTCTACCTTTTCAACTATAAAATCTTGAACAGTAGGATCTTGAACTTCTTCATTGGTTTTTGGCTGGGCAATTTCTGCATTCTAGTTCCCTGTGTTTGGGTCAACATCTATCCTAGATGTCATTTTTAAATTTTTGGATTTAGGAGCTTTCCCTAAACACTTGATCACCATATCTTCCAGGGGTAAAACAAATGGAACTACTTTCCTTTTATGACTAATTAAACTTTCTAGACATTTAGATACAGAGCTGAGGCTTCTCTATTAGGATTCAGTTGATCAGAAGGTATAGTTGAAATAATCATCAATTCAACAGAATCAAAAGGAATCACTGTCTATTAATCTACACTAACCTCTTCTATCATTTATGAATCAAATTATTTATCACCTTTGACTTCTCCTGAATCTTCTTCAAAATTCAAATCCATAATCACTTTTTAAAAAAATAGATTCTTCTTCTTGCTTTGAGTCCTTGACTTGGTAGCATGAGGAGGCAGGGCAATTACAAGAGCTTTATTAGATTCTTTGATGATAGGGTCCCTTCCATTTCTCGACATGGAAGTACCTACATCACAAATAGTAATAGGCTGGTTAGATGAGCTTATTGGGAATGGAGATTCAATTATTGCTATACATTGCTAGGAAAATATGTTTTGAGCTCCTCCTAGTTTTTGCTCTCTCAGCCATTTTTTAGTTCTCCTTATCACTAAAAGGGTCTTGACCTCAATTCTATCTTCCTCACTTTTCTCCCAGTCAATTTCTAGAATATGTGATTCTTTTATTTGCTCAAATTGTGGATCAATCACCTGTTCATCATTGTCAATAATTCCAAAAATGCTCATGTTTAACTTAAGAGTAATTATTTTCCCTTGGGAAAACTTGGACCATAGTCTCCTTCTAACCTCAAATTCATCTAAACAATCCTCCCAATAATCCTCTAATTAAGGGATATGTGAAAATCCTATTCCAAGGTCTAAATTATTTTTGGCAAAACCTTTGCTATCAAATTGTGGTCTGGCTGTGAAGTATTGAAAATTGAATTTCTTAAGACCCAATTCTAAATTCAAAGAATCAGATGTTGTTTTGCATGAATAACATCCAAGTTCGATAGGAAAAGATATACCAAATTTATTATTCATTGGGAATTTTTTTTATCTACATGTGTTAATTGCCTACAAACTTCTATTAGCACATATCTATCAAAAACATACTTGGGTAACCTCAAGGGTTCACCATCAAAAGCCCCAACTCTAATATAAGTGAACCTATAAAATTGAATGAAGAAACTACCATAGACACTAATTAACTACATAGCTTCATCAGACAACCTCTTATTAATGTTATTTGACAATTCAAAAGTCATTTTCCCAAAGAAAACATCATTGACCCTCTTGTAATCCTCATAGTAGTTATGCATTTGTAACTATGAGTAATAATCATAAATTTTACTTTCTTTAGCTAAGGGTGTTTGAAGTAACCCTACCTATTGTCTAGTAGAACCCAGGTAGTAGAGGAGGTACGAAGACATATAAAATTCTCTCTTTCCCAAATAATTACTTAAACCCTAATGCAAACATTTAGCTACAATTTTTACCCAATCCAAATATTGTTCTCCTTATAGAATCACCTGTATGAAGAAGTACATCTAGTCTTCCCAATAATAAGCATGAGCATTGCCTTTCAGTTTGTGTAATAATACCATGATATCTTGTACTTCTAGAATCATATGATTTTTTCTTAATGGCCTAGGCAATGTTGAACCTCCTTTTTGGAATTTTAAAAGCCAATTCCTAGAAATCACACTTTTATAAATTGCTTTCTTCATTGAAAAGTAACCATAGGAAGAAGTAATAATAAAGTCAGAGTATGGCTCTTTGGGAGGGATTCTTATTATAGGCATTAGGGTTTGTCTATTAATATGTAATAGGACATTACCATCTGCAATCTTGATGCACCTATTTTGAGGTTCATATCTATTCATGCATTTAAGGACCAATTTAGGGCATTGTATAGCCATGGGAAAGGCCGCAACTTCAATTAGGCCACTTTCTACTATTTTATACATCATAGGATTTGACAAATTATTTCTAGCCCTTTCCTTAAAATCTTCCAAATCATATTAAATTAGAGAGGTGTCCCCAATTTTAGGTGGAGAACATATGAGACTAGGGCCATGCTCATAATCAAGACAAGCAAATTTCATGGCTACAAGTTAGAGAATATAATGAAAAGAGAAAGTTTTGAATTTTTAAATAATGCTGTAAACTCAAAAGGATCTTTCTTTCCAACCAAGTAGAGGAAACAACTTACAGTTTGAGTGAAAGTCAACTCAAATTTATCTAAAATCACTATGGATTCAAGCAATTGAATATCTTATATCACCTGTGTTTTTCTCCTTTGTATCACCCAATATGCTTGTTTGTTGAATTTGAATTATTTTCTCTCGATGCAGATATTAACTAGATCAAATGATTAAATTGGGACAATACATGCTAAACATGCTTGATAAGACATGCATTCTAAAATATGCATTAATGGCAAGCATATTTTACATGTGCTTTTGATGAGTAATGATTATCTTTAACCTCATGAAAATTCAAATTTTTTTGCTTTATAGTGAGTTTCAGATATATTTTGCTCTAAATCTCTTGCTAATTTTAACTTAGATAAATCCTTAGGGCAACATAAGAATATAGCTATTGAACCATTGAACCATTGAACAATTAAAATTTTGAAAATATGGTTCAACTTCGAGGTTCAATGATATGAAATAAACCACATAAACCGACCAATAGTCACATGATTTTTCCAAAAACTTTAGACTTTGATAGAACCATTGAAATTTTTGAACATTGAACCATTAAACTTTTAAACTTTGATAAAGGGTTCAAGTTCAACCAAAAGGTTCAAAGACATAAATAATATACAAAGGAATAGTGCATTTTGAGAAACATTAAACCATTGAACTTTGTTGTGTAGGTTCAAATGATAGGTTCAAGCAATAGGTTCAAGTGATGTATTAATTTAGACAAAGGAACTGAGTGAACATGACTCTTTTCAAAACATCAAATATTGAACTCTTTGAACCATTGAACTCTTAAAAAATGTTCAAGTTCAACCAAAAGGTTCAAAGATATACTTGAAAAACACAAAAAGACAAACAGTTCACTTTGAGAAACTTTGAACCATTGAACTCTTGAACCATTCAACTCTAAGAAAGGTTCAATTCATTTATAAATTTCACACATAGGAAATGATAGGTGGGTGAACTTATTTTATGGTAAAATTGATGAAGAATTTATTAAAGGTGACTCAAAAACTAACATTGGCTCTGACTAGGGACTATATTTTATGGCAAAATATAGAGAACTCAGAAATTTTGGTTACACATACCAGGAAATAGAAATGAAAGAAAAGGAGAAAGACAAACCAAAAATGGGAAAGGAAATCACAAAATGCAACAAGAAAAGAAAAGGTTATGTACAAAATAGGGGATACCTATTTCACAGTCAGTACAACTTGAGATCCTATCCATTATAGGACAGGGGTAAAATGACTCCATTTAAATATTCCAGTTTAAAAGAATTAGGACCAAGTACCTAATGAATTTTGAAAGGTCCTTTCCAAAGTGAATCAAATTTACCATGTGCTCCTTTATGTTCTCTCCTTTTATCCCATTGTAATACTTCGTCTCCCTCTATGAACTTTTTGGGTCTAGTTTTTTGGTCAAAAATCTTTTTAACTCCGGCTTGATGAGTAGTAATATGATCAACTAGTTCATTCCTCTCTTCTTCAATATTTAGATAAATACATAACTCTTTTTTCTAAAGAGTCTTCCTAGAACTGATCTTCAATAACATTTTACAATCTAGTTGTAGATAATTCTAGAGGTAATGATAGTTGTGCTCCTATTCCATAAACCAATTCAAAGGGTGTCAATCTAATTGCTCTTTTTGGGGTTACCCTATCAGCCCAAAGTGCTTCATATAGTCTCTTATGCCAATCTTTGGTGTTATCACTCACCAATTTCTTCATGATGGCTATCAAATTTTTATTATTGGACTCTACTTGTCCATTTCCTTGAGGGTAATAATTTGATGTGAGAGAAAGTGAGATACTATGTTCATAGTAGAATGAAGTAAGCTTAATAGAATAAAAATTGGTAGCATTATCTTCGACAACCTTCTAAAGAACACTAAAATGTACCAATATATTTTCTTTGAGAAAATCACATACCACTTCTAAAGTGGTTATTTACATAGGGATCAATTCAACCCATTTCATAAAATAATCAGTTGTTGTTAGAATGTGTGTATGACCAGCACTCGAAGGAGGTGAAAGAGGACCAATGAAGACTAATCCCCACTTTTTGAAAGGTTCTTCAATAATGACAGGTCTTAGAGGTAATGTTGCAAGTTGTGGTCTTCTTGAGAAAAATTTACATTTTTCACAGTTAGCTACCCATTTATATGCATCTTTGAACATACCTGGCCAATAATAACAATTTCTAAGGATTTTGAAAGCTGTGACCAATGAAGAGAAATGTCTACCACAGGCTTCATTATGAAAAAATTCTAATAGTTTGCATTATTGTTCTTTGTCTACACATCTCAAAAGGTTCCATCTAATCCATTTTTGTACAGGACATCATCCCATATTACATATTTTGCTAATTTTAACTTCAGATTACTTTTTTCCTTTGGGGATAAATGGCTGGGATTATCTCCATAAGTAAGATAATTTGCCATGTTTAGGAACCTCAGATCTTGTAAGCTCACCAATAGGATAGTAGGGAGTTCTTCTTCTTCTTATTTATTTTTGGCTATCAATTTGCATAAACCTTGACCTGTAACTATTTTGGTTGGCTTAATCTCTAGATCGTACTCTTGAATTTTAACAACCCATATTGCTCTATTGTTCATCCCAACCTCTTATTGAGTCAAAATGTTTTTCACAGCTGAATTAGAAATAAATACAACTGAATAAGAATGATGAATATAGTATCTAAATTGTTTAACAACCTTCACTATAGCAAAAGCTTATTTCTCAGCCAAAGAATATTTAAGTTCATGTTTCTTGAGAGAAACACTCACAAAGGCTATTAGGGCTTCTACATTTACTTCATTTTTCTATAACAAGATGCCAGACATGGTATGTTCTGAAGCATAGCAGTAAATAACAAAATCTTTTTAGAAATTAGGATTTACCAAAGTAGGTGTTTGTGTAATTAATTCCTTTATATCTTCAAATGCTTTTCTAGCAGCTTCATTCCATTTGAATGCTTGTTTTTTGCTCATCATCCCCACAATATGTTCATAATTTTAGAAAAATTAGGAATGAACCTTCTAATAAAATTAATCTGACCAAAGAAAGACTTAACTCCTGTCTTATTAGATGGAAGACTTAACTGTTGTATTTCTTTAACTCTTTCTGGGTCAATTTTGATTCCACCTTTTGAAACTAGGTCTTAATAATTTCCCTTTTGTAACATAGAAAATAGAATTCTTAGGATTAAGAGATATCCCATGACTCAAGAATCTTTGTAAGATGGTCTCTAGATCCTTCAAATGATCTTCTCTTTTTCTAGAGAAAATAGTCAAATCATCAAGATAGATAATAATAATTCTATCTTTCAAATCTTTAAAGGATGAATCCATCCCCTGCTAAAAAGTTACAATAGCATTAATCAAATGAAAGGGCATACAGTTATAAGCAAAATTTATATGAGGTGTAGTGAAAGCAATTTATGTTGGTCAGCCGTAGCTACACTTATCTGATTATAACCTGAGAACCCATCTAGCATGGACATCATTTTTGACCTAGCAATAGTTTGCAAGATGTGATCCATCATAGGCAAAGGATAATTATCTTTTAAATTGGCTTGATTCAAATTCTAGAATTCAACACAAATTCTTGTCTCTCTATTCTTTTTGCACACTAGAACAATGTTTTTTACCTAGGTGGAGTGATGAATTGGATAAATAATCCTAGCCTTTAGCATCTTGTCAATCTCTTTAAAGATAGCTTCAACAACTATTGGGTTATAATTTCTCAGCTTCTACTTGAAAAGAGTTGCATTTGCTTTCAAAGGAATATGATGTTGAAACTATCTATGTCTAAAATCTTTGAGGTCATCATAGCACAAAGCAAAGACATCCTTATACTTCATCAATAGATTAATTAATTCATTTTTCTTCTCTGGTGAACAACACTTACCAATGGAGATCCATTTTGGGTCAGTTTCACTTCTAATGTTGATTTTCTCATAATCCTCTATTTTGTTAGCATTCTGGATAAGTTTGCCTTTAGTATATTCATCTTGTCTAGTAAACAAATGTTCTAGAGAGATGAGTCCTTTATGGATTTTGTTTCCTTTTAATTGAATTACATCATCTTTTGGATTAATCCCTAGATTAGGAGTGAATTCTTTACATTCTATTTCTGAACCTTCAAAATAAGTCTCCAAGAACATATCAACATTCTCCAAAAAAAATTGATCTGTTTATTATTCTCAAAAACTTGCCAATTTTCAGCATTATTTAGGACATTAAGATGATAGATTAATTCTATTCTATATGAATCTTTTTCAAAATCAGGGTGTGGGAGAAGAAGAGAAGCTGATACTATGAGAGAATTTGCTCGAGTGTTTTGGTCTCTGGGAATTACCTCAATAGAAAAGGCATCAAAACATTCTATCTCATCCCAAACTCTATTTCTGTAATGTCTTAATCTATCATTTTTAACTAAGGAAATGCATCTCACTTATTTGACAATTAATTCAGCATCTCCTTTTGCCTTGAGTATTTTTATACCCTTTCCTTTAGCTTCATTTAACCCAAGCAATAAAGCTTCATATTCTATAGTATTATTAGTATTTTTAAACTCTAGCTTGAAAGAGTAAGGAAAAGTTTTACCTTTGGGTGAGATCAACACAACTCCTCCTAAACCAATGGCAGCACAACTGCCATCAAATTCTATGATCCATAGATCATCTGAATGAATAGATTTTGGGGCATGTTCTTCCTTTAAATCTTTAGAGGAGAGAAAATAATTACCAAATTCACATTCTTCAAATAAAATCTGAAACTTAGGATCATGAGAAGGATATACTGTAAACTTGCATTTAGGTTCAGGTTCTAGTTTAACTTTCTGCTTTCCCACTAGAATTGTAGCTTCTGACCAATCCAATTTAATCTGCCCTCCCAAATGTTTGAAAAAAGTTATACTCAACAACATTCCATAACTAGAGGGAATATCTTCTACCAAGATAGTCAACTTCACCTTTTTATCAGGGTAGGCTGCAAGAGCAATTCATGCATTTTAATTTGTCTGAGTAAGGACATCTATTTACCATCGATGGAGTAACATCTACCAAATGTTTTTGTAAGGGTTAAGCCTAAGGCTTTGGCTATAGAATAAGGCATTATATTATTAGAAGCACCTGAGTCTATCATACAATTGCTGAGTTTACAACCATTTATGACCAAGGAAACATAAAATGGATTGGGTTTCATATCATGTATATAAGGAGTATGATTAGATGAATTAAGGGTCCTTCTAGAAGTATCAGTGGGTGATTTAGATGGAGAAGTAAATAATTGGGCAATGGGAGACTCAGTATTAACATTTAAGTAATTTTTAGGTTCAACTTGTGTAGGACCATTTTTGACATATTTGACCAATTTATCAAGATCTTTGGGTTTCAGCCTGAGGTATTCAACAGGGGATATCTAAATTTTTGTAGACTTAAAAAAATCTAAAATATCAAAAGAAGTTTCACAATCATTTCTTTGTAATAATTTATTTTCTTGTGTCTTAGCATCAGAAGTTTTAGTAAAAGGTTATTTACCTTTAATAGACACTTCTTGAGTATTATAAAATTTTGGATTCTTTTGACTTCTAGTAAGTACAACACATGAAGGATCTTCAAGAGTAACCAATATTTCACCTCCTCTTTTCGAATCTAAATCATATTCAAGGAAATGTATTTCAGAGTCGCCAGGTCTCTCAGAGCTCCTTTCTTCTTCAGTAATTTCCCCTATGACATCTTAAGTACAGTCATTTGATTAAATCTAAGCATCTCAGGGAAAGAATTTCCATCATGATCAGTTTTCAAATGAAAAATACACGTGTTATTTCTTCTAGGAGGAGCTTTAATAGCCAATCTTGGTTGTGTTGATGCAAGTGGTAATGTCTTACTAGCATTTGCTTGTTGATTTCTCTTACCAATATCTTGATATGGTTATTGGAATGAAGTAATAACCTTTGGTAATTATCTTTTAAGAGCAATCATATCATTGACTAATCTTTGGACTATAGGATCTGTAGAGGATGAAGGATTAGCATTAGGTACCTGAACTTCTTTCTTCCATTTTTTGGCCATAATAAGATCATCCTCTAATTCAATGGCCAATGATTGTGCATCTATTAAATTGAATATTATACTTCTTTTGAGATGAAAACTTATATCAAGAGGCATATAATTAATAAAGAAACATTTCTAGTTCTCAGCACTTATTTTTAGCAGTAAGAATCTTGTACATAATTTTATTGAATTTGGCTATAAATTCCCTCATGGGTTCATGTATCTCCTTCTTGAGCTAAGTCAATTGAGCAAGAAGAGAATGTTCATCTTCTGTACTTTTGAATGTATTTTCAAATGTATTTTTCATATCATTCCAACTTGTGATTGAAGAACCAATTAAGTGATAAAACCATTGTGATACTATATCAATTAGAGTTTGCACAAAAAGCCCTATGGCTACATCTTGATGTTACACGCCTAACACACCACATGCCATTGTAAAGGCACTCAGATGTTCCTCTGGTGATTGTCTTCCATTTGCATTAAATTTGGGTAAATTTTCCCTTACATTTTTAGGCAAAGGATTTAGTTGGCCCCTAAATTTAGAGGGCCTATGGCTTCACCCCAAGGTTGGGCCATTGGAAGAAAACTTATGGTAGAAGGAAAGATAGTACCAGAAAGGGTTAAGGCTTGACAAACAGAGGATGTAGAGGGACTTAGAGGGCTAGGAGGTTTACTTCTAGCTTTTCTAACATGAGTGGAAATATAAGGAAAATTTAGGCTTTGCAATGTTTGAAAAGTAGAATCTTCAATCCCTTCTCTTCTCAAAGACCTTGTGTACCTTCTAGAATCTAGCTTATGATATAATAATTATTAACTTCAATGTTTCTCTTAATATTTTCACACTTCAGGGGGTTTAATTTCTTGCTACATTTTTTACTTGTCTTCTTCTTTGCCTAAGTGACATCAATCTTATATTATCAGCTAATTCTTCTTCTTTTTCTAATATTCTACTTGCCAATCTATAATCATCAATATTCCGATTAGAATGCCAAGTAAGAGTATTTAAATGGATAATTATATCTTCATGTTCATCTTGAAAAGAAATATTAGGTTGTAAAATAGGAATTATATTTTCATGAGGAAGCACCATTGTTGCCTCATATTAAGGTGACCAAATCAATTTCGTTCCTGAGTGGAGTCACCAAAAAAACTATTGGCTAACAAATTTGTCTATATATAAATATATTTTATTTTAACTCTGTACTCTTCTCTCAAGAATAAATAAGTTAAATAATAAATGGGTGAACTATGAAGATTAGTTCCCCTATAAATTAAGGTACAGCTCCCTTTAAGATTTTCAATGAATTTAAATATTTAGATACACTTTTAACTAGAAAGTGTTTAAAGGCAGACTAATATCCATACATCATTATGTTATGAATATGAGATTTTATAACAATGATAAGTAACATAATACACATATTTTATTTTCAATAATAATTAAATAGATAAACATATATATGTTGAACTAGTAAATGATAAAACACACATAATAGATTGTCTGATGGAAAAATAATTACTATATGGAGGAAGACTTCACACAGAAAATCTGCTTTCAAATACTCAAACTCACAGATTTAAGTACTTAGTAATTAATCCTCATTTCCTTTCATAGATGAAAAATGTTTTAGACAAACATCACATATATTTGTAAAAGTAATGGTCCCATTCTCAAAATTTCTAACTCTTTCTCCCTTTTTCCCCTCTTTCTTCTATATCCCTGTCTTTTTTTACAATATATATATATATATATATATATATATATATATATATATATATATATATATATCATTGCCTTAACTCATCCATCATTTAAACTAAACTAGAGTTAAAGTAACTCTAACACATATGGGATTTAGTTTTTACAAATTCAATAAAGATCAAGTTCTAAATAGAAAAGTAACTGAATAACTGAATAAAAGAGACTATGTAAGTAAAGTCATTATTGAAGTGATGGGTTAGGATCTCCAGATTTGTTTTTTTTAGTTGGGTAGACTTGTTGAGCTTTCCACTCCTGAAATGCTGTAATGAAATCCTAAATTTTAGAAAGATTGGGAATGTTGTTGTGTTTTATCCTCGCCTTCTAGATGTGTTCCTCCCTCTAAATTTTTCCCATCTTTTATGTGTGCTCCAGAAGTATGTCGATACAACAACAAAGAACTGACTCTACCCTTGAAATTTGAGATAAGTTTTCAGTTGATAAGATGTCACTTTCATTAATGAAGTTAATCTTTTCCCTAAAGGATTGAATCACAACATTGATGTCCTTCTCTGGCTTTCCATTGTCTTTTATGTAATTGATATCAATACTCTGTAGATCATTCTATAATGACTGAATAAATTGAGTTATTTCTTTGATCATTTTTGTGATCTCTGATCGTCCTTGTCTGGATACTGAATTTCTCCATTCAACATTTTTCTTACTTGCATATAATATATCTTCATCCGTTCTGTCAAGTTCTTTTTTGATAAAAACTTTGTTATCCCATATTTTTGCACTTCATCAAGCTAATTCATCATGCTCATCCATTTTCCTTCCTCTTTTATCCACAAAGCGTTCTGAGTCTTCAAATCTTCAATAGTGATTGTAGTCATATCATATACATTCTTCAATTTATGAATGTATTCTATACCTTTCAGGATAATGCCATCCAACCAACTATCAAATACTCTGGTAATCATTTTGCCTCCATGTATCTGATCAAGCATCCTTTGATTGATAGGATATTTTAGATCAAAAGACATGGGCATTTGGGAAATTGGTTGTGGATCTAGACTATGAATGGCATCAATATACTCTACCATTGACCACACAGTCTATTTTAACTCTCTTTTGTCATTTCCATCCTTCCAAGTTCTACTAACTATCCTTTTAGTAGACATTTCTAGATGATGCACATCAGTAGCACATGATGCAATCCCAAAGTCTACCTTTTCAACTGTAAAATCCTGAACAACAGGATATTGAACTTCTTCATTGGTTTTTGGCTAGGCAATTTCTGCATTCTAGTTCCCTGTGTTTGGGTCAACATCTACCCTGGATGTCATTTTTAACTTTTTGGATTTAAGAGATTTCCCTAAACACTTGCTCACCATATCTTCCAAGGGAAAAAAAATGGAACTACTTTTCTTTTATGACTAATTGAACTTTCCAACCTTTTAGGTGCAAAAGCTCAGGCTTCTGTATCAAGATTCAGTTGAATAGAAGGTATAGTTGAAATAATCATCAATTCATTAGAATCAGAAGGAATCACTGTCTGTTGATTTTCACTAACCTATTTTATCATTGGTGAATCAAATTCTTTATCACCTTTGACTTCTCTTAAATCTTCTTTAAAATTCAAATCCATAATCACTTTTTCAAAAATTTGATTCTTCTTCTTGCTTTGAGTCCATGACCTGGTAACATAAGGAGGCATGGCAGTTACAAGGTCTTTCTCAAATTCTTTGATCATAGGGACTCTTCCAGTTCTTGACTTGGAAGTACCTACATCACATATAATAATATGATGGTTAGATGAGCTTTTTGGGAATGGAGATTCAATTATTGCTATACATTGCTGGGAAAATATGTTTTGAGCTCCTCCTAATTTTTTCTCTCTCAACCATTTTTCAGTTCTCCTTGTCACTGAAAGGGTCTTGACCTCAATTCTATCTTCCTCACTTTTCTCCCAGTCATTTTTTGGAATAGGTGATTCATTTATTTTCTCAAATTGTGGATCAATCACCTGTTCACCATTGTCAACAATTCTAGAAATGTCCATGTTTAACTTAAGAGTAATTATCTACCCTAGGGAAAACATGGACCATAATCTCCTTCTAACCTCAAATTCATCTGAATAATCCTCTCAATAATCCTGTAATTGAGGGATACGTGAAAATCTTGTTCCAAGGTCTAAATTATCTCTAGCAAAACCTTTGCTGTCAAATTGTGGTCTGGCTATGAAGTATTGAAAATTAAATTTCTTAAGATCCAATTCTAAATTCAAAGCATCAAATGTTGTTTTGCATGAATAACATCCAAGTTTGATAGGAAAAGATATACCAAATTTATTCTTCATTGTGAATTTTTTTATCTACATGTGTTAATTGCCTGTAGACTTCTATTAGCACAAATCTATCAAAAACATACCTGGGTGACCTTAAGGGTTCACCATCAAAACTCTCAACTCTAATATAAGTCAACCTAGAAAATTGAATGAAGAAACTACCATACATACTAATTAACTACATAGCTTCATCAAATAACCTCTTATTAATGTTATTTAACAATTCAAAAGTCATTTTCCCAGAGAAAACATCATTGACCCTCCTATAATCCTCATAGCAATTATGCATTTATAACTATGAGTAATAATCATAAATTTTACTTTATTCAGCTAAGGGTGTATGAAGTAACCCTACCCATTATTTCATAGAAGCCAGATAGTAGAGGAGGTATGAAGACATAAAATTCTCTATTTCACAAACAATCACTTAAACCCTGATGTAAACATTCAGCTATAATTTCTATCGAATCAAAATATTGTTCTCCTTATAGAATCACTTGTATGAAGAAGTACATCCAGTCTTCCCAATAATAAGCATGAGCATTGCCTTTCATTCTGTGTAATAATATCATGATATCTTGTACTTCTAGAATCATATGATTTCTCGTTAATGGCCTAGGCAATCTTGAACCTCCTTTTTGTAATTTTAAAAGCCAATTCCTAGAAATCACGCTTTTGTAAATTATTTTCTTCATTGAAAAGTAACCATAGGAAGAAGTAATACTAAGATTAGAGTATCGATATTTGGGAGGAATTCCCATTACAGACATTAGGGTTTGTTTGTTAATATGTAATAGGACATTACCATCTACAGTCCTGATGCACCTATTTTGAGGTTCATATTTGTTCATGCATTCAAGGACCAATTCAGGGCATTGTATAGCCATGGGAAAGGCCACAGCTTCAACCAGGCCACTTTCTACTATTTTCTACATCATAAGATTTGACAGATGATTTCTAGCCCTTTCCTTAAAATCTTCCAAATCTTATTGAATTAGAGAGGTGTCCCCAATTTTAGGCAGAGAACATATGAGACTAGGGCCATGCTCATAATCAAGTCAAGTGGATTTCATGGCTACAGGTCAGAGAATATAATGAAAAGAAAGTTTTGAATTTTTAAATTATGCTAAAAACTCAAAAGGATCTTTCTTTCCAACCAAGTAGAAGAAACAACTTACAGTAAGAGTGAAACTCACCTCAAATTTATCTAAAATCACTACGGATTCAAGCAATTGAATATCTTGTATCACTTGTGTTGTTCTCCTTTGTATCACCCAGTATACTTGTTTGTTGAAGTTGAATTATTTTCTCTCAATGTAAATATTAACCAAATTAAATGATTAAATTGGGAAAATGTGTGCTAAACATGCTTGATAAGACATGCATTCTAACATATGCATTAATGGCAAGCATATTTTAAGCATGATTTTGATGAGTAATGATTATCTGTAACCTCGTGAAAATTCAAATTTTTTTGCTTTATAGTGAGTTTAGGATATATTTTCCTCTAAATCTCCCACTAATTTTAACTTAGATAAATCCTTAGGGTGAGATAAAAATATAGCCATTGAACCGTTGAACCATTAAACCATTAAAATTTTGAAAATATGGTTCAACTTCGAGGTTCAATGATATGAAATAAACCACATAAACCGACCAATAGTCACATGATTTTTCCAGAAACTTTAGACTTTGATAGAACCATTGAACTTTTTGAACATTGAACCATTAAACTTTTAAACTCTGATAAAGGGTTCAAGTTCAACCAAAAGGTTCAAAGACATAAATAATATATAATATACAAAGAAATAGTGCATTTTGAGAAGCATTGAACCATTGAACTTTGTTGTGTAGGTTCAAATGATAGGTTCAAGTGATAGGTTCAAGCGATGTATTAATTTAGACAAAGGAACTAAGTGAACATGACTTTTTCAAAACATCAAATATTTAACCTTTTGAACAGTTGAACTCTTGAAAAAGGTTCAAGTTCAATCAAAAGGTTCAAAGATATACTTGAAAAACACAAAAGGACAAATAGTTCACTTTGAGAAACTTTGAACCATTGAACTCTTGAACCATTGAACTCTGAGAAAGGTTCAAGTTCAAAGGTTCAATTCATTTAGAAATCTCACACACAGGAAATGATAGGTGGGTGAACGTATTTTATGGTATAATTGACAAATAATTTATTAAAGGTGACTCAAAAACTAACAATAGTGTTTAGTGTTTTTGAGTAAGTCATCTATATGAGTGTTCTTGAGGCCATCTAGCCTATGTGGTGGAGATAAAAGTTTTTTTAGAATTTTTTAAAGTCATGATGATCCTAATAATATTGTTTAATTCATGGTTTATGTGATAAATTTATGTATTTGGTTCACATTTTCAAGACAAATTTATAGGCAATGAGAGAGGCTCATGACAGGTTGTGTGGTGGTCATTTTAATGGGCGTACCATTGCTAAAAGAAATGTTATGATTTGGATATTATTAGCCCACTTTAAATTAGCATTATTTTCAATGCATTAATAAATGCATAAAATTCTAGCAACATGCCAACCTATGACATACCCATAGTCAAGAATTATAGGTGACACATGATTTTTAGCCATTTTCCCAGTGGGGGATCAATTTTATAGGTCATATTAATCCTAAATCTTCCTAACATCACAAATTTATCATTACTACCAATGAGTATTTTATGAAGTGGGTGGAAAATATCCCTTCTATTTAGACCAAAGTAGATAAAATTATTGAATTCATAAGTTAGCATAATATATTTTGCTTTGGTGTTCCTCATAAGATCATCACAGATAATGGAAAATATTTTAAAAATAAAAAGGTTCAAGAGATCTTTTATTATTTTAGCATTTATCTAATCTTTTCCTTACCTTAATACCTTAAATTCAATAGATAGGCTAAGGCATCTAATAAAACTCTTATCAAAATTCTAACTAAATTCATTAATGAAATAGGAAAAAATTGATATCTTCATGTTCCCTTTGCCTTATGGGCTTATCAAACTAGTATTGTAACCCCTAAAGGTGGCACTTCTTTCTCCCTAGTCTATGGTACCAAAGATATACTTCTTGAGGTGTAGATTCCTTTACTTCAGATCTCCCTTAAATATATCATTTCTAAGGATGAATTTCATCAAGAATGATTGACCCATCTCGAGCTCTTAGATGAGCATCAATCAGCTACCCTTGACCATTTCCATGTATATCAATAATGAATAAAGTGTGCCTATAATAAACATTTAAAATAACATGAATTTAATATTGGTGACGTTATCTTAAAATAAAATCAACATGTCACTAATATATAAAAAAGCAAATGAGGAAAATTAGCTCCAAATTAGCTCAGACCATATATTATCACCCATAAATATGGATTTAGGACATATAGTTTGGCTTCTCTTGATGTAAAATCAGAATGAGAGCCTCTTAATGTATTTCATTTGCATCCAAACCACTATAAATAATTTTTAGTCACCTTGGTTGACCTACTAATTTTTATTTTGGTTTGATTTGATAAATTCATATCCCTTTCATTCTTATACCAAATAATGATATATAGAGACATGTTGTTATCTGGTAACATTTTCTATTCTAAATCTTGAATATGAATACCTTGGCTCTATTCATAACATGTTTTATTTTTAAAATCTCTACCTATAATGGGAAGGTGCCCCAAAACATTATTTCCTAAAATCCCTCCCTATCCCTATTTCATTTTGGGAATAAGAGTATCATCTTGTGTAACAAAGCTTTGGGAAAATATTATAAGATACCTTGAGCCAATGTATAAATAAATAATAAATCTGGGATCAAAATAAAAGCATCTATAAAACAAGAAAAAATAATAGATTGATCCTTTGAAGGAAAGCTATATAATCTACAGAAACACACATATCAAAAGTATAGACTATTCCCTTAAAGGATACCTACTTCAAAAACCATCTCTCAAAATATATACCACTCCCTCAAAGGATGTTTATCATGCATGAAATATCCTAAGAAAACTTTCCACTTTGATCAAATTTCTTTAAATTAGTAGACTTCTCACCTTGATTAGTCTACATGGATTGACACAAAAGGATCCTAGGGTTAACCTTAGTTTTGGGTATACAAGGTGAAAGTACTTAAAATAATTCACTTTCTATCAAATTCTAAAGCAAATCCCTAGTAATTTCCATCCCAAACTAATACATCCTAAACTCAGTTAAACTAAGGTTGTTAGGATATTTATTATCAACCAGTTGCTTCAACTATTTGCACACACAAGAAGAGGATGCTGAAGAACCAGAGGAACCGGCGTCAGCAGCATGACCGACGTCGGTCACAGACATTGGAGAAGGAAACCGGTGACGGTAGAGAGTCAGCCGACGTCGGCAGCACCAGACAAGCAGGGACCAGCGTCGGTCGCCTGTGCGGTCTAGAACTGTTCGTTGCATGAACAGTTAGTTAGTTGAACCGAGTGTTTGCATGCTAAGAGGCTAATTTAAGTCGCGAGCTGTGTGTCTAATTTTAGTAGTTAGATTTCTATTTTTGTAACCATGGGATTCTATTTAAAGACCCATGAGGCATGTATTGTAATTATCATATTGATCAAGTAAGAGCATTGAAGCAAGCAAGGTCAAGGAGATCTACAGGTGTAAGGTCAAGGAGATCAGCTGAAGCATTCAAGGAGGGGGTAGCAACTCAGGTTGTAGAGTTGGGTTTGTGTTGAGCAAGAGAGAGAGGGAAGAAGGTCTTGAGGTGTGGCAAGCCTTTGAGGTGGAGGGAGAAGTGGCATCTTCCTTATTGTATTTTCTTCTAGTATTATCTAATACAAGTGTGTGTATTGTCTCTCAAATTCTTTGTTGTCTCATGTTTCTAGTTTCTTAATCATTCTGGTATAATTCCATGTTTAATTGCTCATATATAAGTAATCAATTGTGCTTCCGTTGGATAAGGGGTCTCCTAACAGTTGGTATCAGAGCTACGGTTTGTAGGAAGCAGGTTATTGTTTTTTGATTACAGGTCATTCACAGGGTTTTCTGATTGAGTGGGAGTTCAGCAATGGCAGAAGAAAGTAAGCTACGAATGGAGAAGTTTAACGGCAAGAATTATCAACACTAGAGGATGCAGATTGAGGACTATCTGTATCAGAAGGATCTGTACTTACCGTTGGGTGGGGTTGCATGCAAGCCCACAGATATGAAGGATGAAGAATGGAGTGTTCTTGATCGGAAGGCTCTCGGTTCCATAAGGTTGAGCCTTGGAGCGTCTGTGATTTCCAGCTTATCACAGTGCAGGACAACGGAAGAGTTGATAAAGTCCTTGACGAATTTATACAAAAAGCCCTCGGCTTCTAATAAGGTATACCTTATGAAGCAGCTATTTACTTTGCAAATGCAGGAAGGTGGATCGGTACATACTCATCTCAGTGATTTCCATGGTTTGGTAAACCAATTAGCTTCAGTCAATATTGTTTTTGATGATGAGGTAAAGGCTCTCTTGATTTTATGTTCTTTGCCTAAAAGTTGGGACAGTTTGGTTATGGCAGTAAGTAATTCTGCATCTGCTTCTAAAATCTTAAAAGTTGATGATGTTGTGAGTGTGATCTTGAATGAGGAAATACGTAGGAGAAGCACAGGTGAATCATCAGGGAATGCTCTAAGTGTGGAAAGCAGGGGAAGGCAAAAGGAGAAGATTGAGCAAGGGAAATCAAGGTCGGGAAGGAGATCCGAGTCCAAAGGTATTACCTGCTAGTTTTGTGGAAAGAAAGGACATATAAAGAAGGAGTGTTGGTTGAGAGATAAAGAGAATCAACATGCAGGTATTGAAGAAGCAAAGGATGCAAATATTGTGGTACAGGATGCTCTCATACTTTCTTTGGATAGTCAGGTAGGATCATGGATTTTAGATTCTGGTTCATCTTTTCATGCATCCCCAAACAGAGATTTGTTTCATGAGTATGAACAGGGAGACTTTGGAGTGCTCTATTTAGGGGATGGTACGCCTTGTCAGATAGTTGGCAAAGGGAAAGTGCAGCTGAGATTGCAGATTGACAACACATGGGTGTTGAAGGAGGTCATGCATGTTCCAATTCTGAAGCAGAGCTTGATTTCTATAGGAAGGTTGGGTGATGAGGGATGCACAATAACCCTCACAGCGGACTCTTGGAAGGTTACCAAGGGAGCACTTGTTTTAGCAAGAGGTAAGAAAGTAGGTACTCTTTATCTATCTACTTGTACTACTGATTCTACTTCTGGTATAGATTCGAAGATGTGGTCTAATAGGCTGGGTCACATGAATAAGAAGGGAATGGAAGTTCTTGATTCAAAAGGTATGTGTTCAAATTCAGAAAGCATAGATAGAGTTCATTGCAGGAAAAGGAAATTTGAGGCTTTTGACAAGAACAGGGAAGTCTTGGTGTTTTTGGAGGAGATGAAGGCCAGAGAACAGTTACAGGCACTGAATAAATCTGAGCAGGGTAGTATGGATAGAGATTTGATCCAAGATGAGCTCACGGATGAAGAATTCATCACTCACGGGAACACACAGGCACCGATGTCAGTCACTTGGAACCGACGTCGGTCAGTCAGACACCGACATCGGTCATGTGCAGACCAGCAGGGTCGGTAGGTCAGGCAGGAAAAGTCCGACGTCGGTCATCAGGACTGACGTCGACAGGGGGGACACCGGCATCGGCCAGGGGTAACGACGTCGGCAGTTAGGGTCAGTGCAGGGAACTGACATCGGTCGGGAGCAGACTGGGAGATGGCTGAGATCGGTCACTGGAACGGATGATGGGTGGACAGTTAGTTGTCAAGGAGTCTCAAACACCCATACAGAGGTCAGAAAAGGTATGTGAACCTCATATTCGTTGTTCACCTTCTTTATATTGCTTACTGATAGTCATGAACTAGGAAGATGGAGGAAGCAATGCAGGTAGAATCCAGAAATAGTGGGAGCTTGACATGGATGAGGAGTGTGAGTCCTTGGAGTAAAGCCAAACAGGTATTTGTTGGTAGGAGTTGTCAGCTGGATAGAGGGATGGATTCCCGTTTTAGAGAAGAGAGTGGATGGACATCTGAGACAGAAGGCTATGGTATATGGTCTTGAGTTAGCTGCATGGCAATGGAGGTTTGACCATTGTATTTTTTATCTTTACCAGGTTGGATAATATTAGCTACATTATCCTGTTACTGTATTGTGTTACTTTTTGCAGGGTTGCATATACAGGGAGCTTTTTGAGCTAAGGGTAGAGTTGGTTCAGAAGTATGTCATGAAGAATTTGGGAGCAGCAAAATTCTTGTGGCATAAGTGACAGGTATAACATCACAGGTTTGCGTGGTGGTTGGTCTTCAAGAGTGACTTTGAAGAGGGATACAGAGCCTAAGGAACAAAATAGATGGTGTACAGGTACAGGTACAAGTTGTAGCTATTTATCTCCAAGTGGGAGATTGTTAGGGTGTGGAGCTAAAAGCTTTAACTATTTGCACACACAGAAGAGGATGCTGAAGAACCAGAGGAACCGGCGTCGGCAGCATGACCGACATCGGTCACAGATAGTGGAGAAGGAAACCAGACGATGGCAGAGAGTCGGCCGACATGTGGCAGCACCAGACAAGCAGGGACCGGCGTCGGTCGCCTGTGCGGTCCAGAACTATTCGTTGCACGAACAGTTAGTTAGTTGAACCGAGTGTTTGCATGCTAAGAGGCTAATTTAAGTCGCGAGCTGTGTGTCTAATTTTAGTAGTTAGATTTCTATTTTTGTAACCATGGGATTCTATTTAAAGACCCATGAGGCATGTATTGTAATTATCATATTGATCAAGTAAGAGCATTGAAGCAAGCAAGGTCAAGGAGATCTACAGGTGTAAGGTCAAGGAGATCAGCTGAAGCATTCAAGGAGGGGGTAGCAACTCAGGTTATAGAGTTGGGTTTGTGTTGAGCAAGAGAGAGAGGGAAGAAGGCCTTGAGGTGTGGCAAGCCTTTGAGGTCGAGGGAGAAGTGGCATCTTCCTTATTGTATTTTCTTCTAGTATTATCTAATACAAGTGTGTGTATTATCTCTCAAATTATTTGTTGTCTCATGTTTCTAGTTTCTTAATCATTCTGGTATAATTCCATGTTCAATTGCTCATATATAAGTAATCAATTGTGCTTCCGTTGGATAAGGGGTCTCCTAACACCATAAACATTTTTATATAATCACATAAGGTTGACAATCCATAATATAGTCAAACTCATAATCATGTAATCCATAATCCATAGTAACAAAAACATGATCCATAACATTTTATTCCATTAAATCCATAATCTAAACCCATAATATAATTACATAAAAATCCATAAATCCATAGTCCATGATTTAATTTACATCCATAACAATCATGATCCAAAAACATTTTAATGTAAATCCATAACATGTTAAAACCATAATCTATCACATCATCTAATTAGCTAAGTCTGTAATCACATAATCTAAATAAAAACATCCATAATTCATAAATAAACTCCATAGAAAATATAAACATCACAACTCATAAACAGAATCATGAATAGGGAGCATACATTTGATGAGGATCCAATTTACTAAGTAGCTCATTATTATATTTATTACATTGGCCAGGGAGCCACAAACTTTATATTTGGATATTATGATGTACACACACACACACACACACACACACACACACACACACACACACACACACACACACACACACACACACACACAAACACGCACAATGATGTGTGTGTGTGTGTTCAAAGTGTACATCATAATATCCATATATAAATTTTGTGGCTCCTAGGCTAATGCAATAAATATAATAATGAGCTACTTAGTAAATTGGATCCTCATCAAATGTATGCTCCATATACCTACACCATCACCTTTTCTCCCATCCCCTCCCCCATATCCTTCTCTATCTTTGTCCCTCCTTTGATCCCTACCATGGTATACACTCCCTATATTGATTGATTCTATGTGAGTCTACCTAAAGGATCCTCCTTGTGTGGACAAATGGGTGGCATAGCATGGAATCTTTAGATGCATATATAGAATGATATGTTCATAATACCACATCTCCATTACTATCTCCTAGTACCTATCTATACTCACAGTCCATGCCTACCTTGTGTTAGGCCCCATCACCCCTACAACCATTTGTCCTAAATAGCCCCCATCCCCTTGGTGTGAGATATTCATCTCTATACAGTATCAATCCCAAGCCTCCAATAGTAGATAGTGACTCAATTTTAATGTGTTGTATTCCACCTACAATGTATCTAATCTAATTTGTAGAGTGTCTCACTCAATCTAAATAGTGGTGAGTGCCCCTACATTATGTCCACATGTCCCTATAATAAAATACACCAGTTCCTCAGTGTATCCTTCTCAATAATAATCTCTTATATATATATATATATATATATATATATATATATATATATATATATATATATATATATATATATATATATATATATATATATATATATATATATATATATATATATATATATCTTCCTCTCCTCCCTCCTCTTCTTCCCCATCCTCTCCCATCTCCTCCTCCTCCATCCTCCTCATCATCCTTCATCTCCTCATCTTCTCCCTCTTATCAATGCCACGCCACCCTCTCTTTCATAGCATCCAAATTCCCTACCCAACACACTAGGAATGTTGGAGAGCAACATGCATACTCTACATATGAACCTAATGCTTCCTCTTCCTCAGCCCCTACCAAAATATTTGTCATGTCTAGATCTGGGAGTGTAGGCTCTATCCCATATCATTTATATGCACATGGGTCCCATGATATATCATATACTAAACCAAATTATCTCCTCACCCATCTAAAATGTAATTACTCCATGTACTCTATACTCTTCATAATCTACCTCTTCCTCTAGATGTCTGATAACTCTATCTTTATTCCATGTCATGCAATAAATATGATGTAAAGCCTCTAGATAATATATCCATCTCATAACTCCTTGAGGGCCCCTTGATATTACTTTAGGTCCGAAGTCACACCATCTATATAGTCTTGAGGTAAATCTACCTTCCATCATAAGAAGGCAACACTTTAGTTAGTCTCATAACACTATATCCATGGGTTACCAATAATAATTACCACCTTGATGTTTTTTGTATGTCCAATATTTTAAAATAATGATCATGTCTAGTCCATATCTCCTTTAGGTCCTTTACCCCCATAGCTCCCTGTATACCTATGCTAATAAAGTTAAATCCTAGGCAACGACTATCCTATGCTCTAGCATATATATGATAAAACATATCAGGATCCATGATAATTTGCCTCCTCCTGAGTCTGGAAGAGCATAATATGAGATGGCCAACATCATCATTATTATAATGCCCCTCCTCTCTATATCAATCTTACATAGAGGCTTGAAAATAAAACCACCTATTATAAATGTAATATCTATAGCATACCCATCATATATTTGTGTTAATTCTACTCCACATACCTACTCATTCATAGGTACAATCATTTTTCCCAATACTAAAAGTCATAATATATTGCATATGTCATCTTTAGTGATCATTATTTCTCCTACGGGTAGCCAAAATGTCACAGTTATCACATCTCATCACTCCAGTAATGTGACTAACAAGCTTACATCTTGATGAATGTGATGGTAGTAGTATACTCCTCCTAAGCTTACAACCTCTAGGTATGTCTAGTCATCATCACTAAGCTAGTCCTATAGCCACTCCAATAGAAGTATTACTTGATCTTCCATCCATAATAGTGTTTGTTCCTATTACCATCATCCTCTATAAGCCTTAACTTTCCTAAAAACCTCTACTTAGTCTAACCCTAGGTATTATAATTTAGCCTTTCACTTTATTTTTTTAATCAACACCAATCCATTATAGATTGACATCATTTTGGTTAGATCAACACTATTTCATCTGAATCAATGTCAATTCCCTCTGAATCATTGTTAATTCATGGAATTTGATGCCAATTCTATATTTCTATACTACCTTTCTCCAAATGAGTCACCTTAATCCTAAAAGAAAATAACTCAAAAAATCAAGAATATATAAAATTAATAGGGCCTACTTCATCTTGAGATCATTGTCATCACCTCAAATAGTTGTCACTCACCTCCATTGCACCTCACATCACAATCATCATTTGAATTTCACTCATCATTTATTTCATGTTGATATAAAATGATCCCTTTCCATGTCGGATTTGATTATATACATGACTTTGGATTGGTACCAATTTGTTTTGGATTGGTGTTGATTTGGTGGATCGATGTTGATTCATTTTGAATTAGTGTTGATTTTCCTATTTTTCACTACTTGTATTCCTTTTCATACATCCATTCCTATTTTTTAGCCTCACCCTAGTACCTTACCACACTCACCCTATTATTTATCCTATACCATTTTGGGTTTTTGGATTTAGAACCCTATTGGTCCCATAGCATGTGTAAGGCATGATGTTTTTGGCATCTACCCTATATGGGTCCCAAAAGTGCATTTTATCTCAAGAATAATTTTCTATAGGTAGCATGCACATCAAAAGATTTTATCAGCCAAACCCTATCACTTGTTATCTTGTTTATCCTTCATTTAAGTCCACTTATTTGTAGTTATGGAATTTTGCTATGGGATTTGTCTTGGGGCATCTCTACCTATATTACCTTACATCCTATTAGTGTAAAACATATACTTCATGTTATGCATCCAAACTCTTATCTCTCATTTATTATCTATCCATCCCATCCACTACTCCATTTTTTCAAACCCCTCACCCACTCTTCATCCCATACCATCTCCTAGTTTGAGGGGGATACCTCCTCACATAAACTTGGGGCATTGGACCTCTCCTAATTTTTATCTCATGACATGTATTGTATGCCACTCCACAAAAAGGGGAAAATGTAGACACTATAATTTTTTATATTATATATGATTTATTTAATGTCAAAAGACACCTATTATTATTTTAACATCTTAAATCCCTATCTTAAATTTTAATTTATTTATCATAAGGCACTTGATAATTTGTTTTTACAAATTACCTTTTCACCTCCCTAACCATCTAAATCTATTTATAACCTAGGGAATATTAAACTTTTAACCACCTTACCCATATATAACCCCATCCTCAATAAAATCATTTACATAAACCCAAAATTTTCCATGTTTAGAACAAACCAACGTGGATAAAACCATTTTCTACCAAAATGGGTGAATCACTATCAATTATCCCATGATTGATGTCGATTCTCCTAATCAACGTCGATCCATTTATACCTAGCCAAAACATTAGATTAGGGACATGAAATGTGAACCTTGAAATGTTGGTTATATTTTTGGAGAACTAAGGAGACCTTAACACCACTTTGCTAAAATTCTAATACACACACTCTACAATCATCATCATGAACTAGGAAGACCCTTTACATCTATGGGAAGAAATCCATTATACCTACAACTTGGTTTAAGGTAATTATAATCTAGTTATTTAATTTTTTGATTAGTATTTCTCTCTTTTACTACTTATTCTACCCTTATAATATAGTTTACATCCCTCTGTTTCCTTTTATTATCCTCTGTTACCTTGTAAGTCTTTATTTTTAATTAAGTTAAATTTTGCATAGAATCAATGCCAATTCATCTAAATCAGTACTGATAATAAATAATTAGTAAAGATCCTTTAGGATCAACATTAATCCACTACATGCATTTTTAAAATCCCTATCATTTTAGTCTTAGAAACCTATCTTTAATCATTTTGATTTTATATCTTTTCAAACATGGCATTGTTATGTAGATGAATCTAATTAGAATTATGCACAACATCATTAATATTACTAATCTTCCCCTTTTATCTCAAACTCTTTTTACTAACCAAAATGATATAGCCTTCAAGTTAGCACTTTGTGCCATTGTTTACTCTCCCTCAATTGAAGCCACTTCTGACCAACTTAATATTATATAAGAGGATGTGAATGCTACTATAGTCTAATGGGATGAGTACTTTGATTACACTGATAGATTAAATAAATATTAAATCATAACCATTATTTCTATCACATCATTATATTTTATAATTTCAAGTGTTATTTATCCACTTAATTTTGAAAATAGTGAGCTGACATCCACTTGAGGAAGTTCATAACTTCTTGATACTAGTTCCTAACCAGGCAACTCACCTATCTATCTATTAATCTATTTTTATCCAAGTTGTTTATTTATGTGTAGGTTATTTTTTCCAAGCCAAAAATAAGTTCATTGATTTGTTAGATTCAAGCGATGTGCAACTATATTCATATCTCTAGGTATTCTTCATAAACCTTGCATTTCATTAAGTTTTTAGTGAGTTAATTAAATTAAAGAAAAAAAATGAAAAACTACTATAACAAGATCAATATCAAAACTAATCACAAATTCCATCCATTTAACTTATTAGACATTTAATTCCTCATGGGAATACAAATTCTTCGACCTATGGTTAATATATTTCACCTAGAAATGTTTTCCTAGAATAAAGTGTTTCCAATGCTTTAGATCATGAACTATGGTAGAAATCTACTTATCATTTTTTATATATTTATTTTCATGCTCCTTGATATTTCATGACTCATAAGCCACCACTTTTCTATCTTGGGTCAATATGCCAATGAAACCTTCCTTATAATCATCTACCTAGACCTCAAATTTTACATATGGGTCATGTATAACAAGTATAGGTGTCATAGTCAATAGCAATTTAATTTTATAAAATGCCTCTTTGTAAAGGGATGACTAGATAAATTTATTTCCTTTTACATTACAAGGTAATGAGGTTGACTATGATTGATTTTTTTACATAAAAATATGATAATAGCTAGCCAAACCCATAAAACTATGTACTTCATGTATGTTGTTAGGAGTAGGTCACTCCTATATTGCCTTGATCTTTGTCAAATCAAAAATAATACCATCCATAGAGATGATATGCCTAGGATAGTTGATATTAGGCTAGAATAAAGTACATTTAGATAACTTTCTAAACAACTTATGTTTTCTTGACCTCTGTAAAACTAGATTTACATGTTGCTCATGTTCAACTATATTTTTATAATAAAACAAAATATCATCAAGGAAAACCAACACAATTTTATCTAAGAAATCTTTAAAAACATTGTTCATAAAGTTTATAAATGTATCTAGTGAATTAGTTAATCCAAAAGGAATCATAATCAATTCATAGTAACCACAACTAGTCTACAAATTTGTTTTATGAATATCTTAATCATTGACTCTTAGTTGATGGTAGCTTGATCTTAAATCAATTTTGGAGAAGATAATTACTCATTTCATCTATCCAAACAAATCATCTATCCTTATAAAATGATATCGATTCTTTATTTTCACTTTATTAAACATATAATATCCACATAAATTATCAAAGTTCTTTACTTCTTATTTAATAAGATAAATAGAGCACCCCAAGGAGACACATTTAGAATTATACTTCCATTTTCTATAATTTCTTGAAGATAAACCCTTAGCTCATGAAAATCATCCAAATTCATTCTATAGGGAGATTTAGAGGTAGGTGCAACCCTGAGTATAATATTTATTGAAAAATCAAAATCACTTTTTGGTAAAAGTCCAAATATTTTTTAGGAAATATATCTTTAAATTCTCTTAAGAGAGAATTTTTTTAAAGGCATTATCCTCTTTTTCAAATGATTAATGCATTTAGATTACATAAATATAAAAATACTTATGTTATACCTTTTTAAACTTTAGGGCTGAAATCAATTTACTTGATTTAGGACTTTGAATGCCTTGCATTTTATGAATTCTATCTGAATCATCCATGTAATGTACCATATTACCAAAGCAATCTAGTGTTCCATGGTGAGGTAATAACCATTACATCCCAATGATCATATTATAAGATCTTAAAGGAGATATAAATAGATTTAATTTGGTTTTAAATATACCTAAGTCTAGCTAAACACCTTCTAAGCATTCATAGATTAGCACCCTTTTGCATTTTATGAACTCAACCTCCTCATTTCACTAAATTTTGAATCTATTTGATATTTAAGGAGAAATAGAGATGAAGGGTAAGGATTAGAGATTAGAGAGAACCCAGATTAGTTGCACATTATATCTAGATGATGTTGAGCACTCCTCTTTGGCTAGGGAGGACTCCTTGTGAATAAGAAAACACTACCACCAAAAATATTTATTAGTAGATATATGAGTGGGCTGCTATGCTATGCACTTGCTTCTAGAAGTGTCAAACTTCCATAGGGATGATAGTCCAAATTTTGAAACAAAATGGTAATAAATGACAAAATGAAAGAGAAATTAAGAGAGAAATATTCATACTATTATTACAGTCTGAGTACAATAGAGAGTGACATAGTGCAGGTAATGTGAGTTATTTGTGTTTTTGGAGGTTGTTTAGGTAGGCTTAGGGAGGTGGGTCTAGACAAAGGGTTGGTATGTTTGAAGTAGAGGGAAATAGGTGAAGGATTTTTACAACTGCTTCACAAGGAGAGTCAAGACATTTGTAAAATGAGAAATAGTATAACGTAAAGTAATTATAAAATGATTGTTTAAAGGAATTACAAAGCATAGGGAAATACTTATCTAGTGAAATTGATGAACTATGAGTGTCGAATAGATGGATCTAATGACATGTTTTGAAGTAATACATGAACAAAAAAGACAAGTGTGTGCTACCAATTTAGAAGAATCTAATATCTATGTAGTATATCGATTCGTAATCTAGACTGATTTGTGTAGAGTAACGGTAAGCCTAGATGTAAAAAGTTGAATATCAAATCCTATACATGAATGATTGATTATTTTGATTTCTACTGACCCAAATAAAAGCTTAGAATTTTTCTTAAGTAACTAACATCGGTAATCCCATTGACATCGACTAAGGGTTGATTAATGTCAGTGGCATGAGAATAGGTAAAAGGGATATTTTTAGCCTATTTTCTATTCCTTCTCTTGCCAAGTGTGGTGTTCATTATAAAATGGTAGAAATGTGAGGTTAAGAAGAATGTAGTTAGGTAGGAATTTATGTTAGGGGTGAGAACAAGTCATGGGTAGTTAGGATTAGGGGATGAAGTCTTGAGGTGAATAAGAGGGTAATCATTAGTCTTAGGATGAGGTGGCTAGGTAAGGTAGCATAAGTAGTTTTTAATTAGCTTAATTAAATATTTTTAAATTAATTAAATGTGTGAGGGGTGAAAACATGGGTTAGGAAGGCTAATTATTAAAAGGGGATCAAGGGGGGTTTTGACACAAGGAGTTACACATGTGTGTGACATAATTTTGGTGTCTACATTTTCTCTTTTTTGTCTATAATTTATACTAACAAGTTTCAAGATAAAAAAAAGATTTGAATGCTCTATGTATGGTATGGGGTCTCTCCCATCAAAATGGGAACCAATGGAGGAGAATCTAGAATCAAGTACTAGTTTGATAAGTAGTTAATTGGTTGGGTGGATGTTGAGTGAAAATGTGGTAACATCATTGCTTGTGCATATACTACTATGAGTTATAGTCAACACAGTCAATAATAGGTAAAGACAAGGAGGACTTAGATATAAATAACCAAATCATAGCTTGTAAGTGATAGATAATAAGGTTAAAATGATCAAAGTTATAGCTCTAATGGTCCATATGTTCTAGGTATCCAATGTATGAAGTGATCTTGGTAAACACAAAAGGTTACAGGTGATATGACTAGCTTGGTCATGATCCAAAACAATTGATATATATGTGTGTGTAAAAAAGACCACTATAGTGAGGTAGCATAAGTTGTCATGACAAGCAATGCAAGGTTGGTTTAAAAGGGTCAATGGTCAAGGAAAAGTTTATGATCTTTGATCAGAGTCATTATGGGTGGAGATTCAAGTGATCTCCAAGGTTGGTTGTCATGGTTAGGGATATATATGTGATATCTAAGGTTTGTTGTCATGGTCAGGGAGATATACATGATCTCCAATTTTCCTCAGACTTAGGGTGTAGTCCAAAGGGTGGTGGTTGGGGCTGAAAACTCTAATTTTAAGGTTATCAACATCAGTTATGTCACTGATTTTGGTAGTAAGTACTACCTACATCAGCATATTAGATCAAGACTATCGACATCAGTGGGTGACCAAATATAACAAAAAGGGGTTTAACAGCCCACCAAAACTCGTTTGTGATAGTTGATTGGAGAAAAATATTTCTAAGTGTTATGGGGCATATGATATCCCTAGCTTGTCTATTTGTGGTGAGTTAGAAAGAGATAAGTGGTTTGGAAGAGTGTGTGAGAGTGAGGGTGTGATTGAGCACTTAGTAGGCAATGGTGTGACTGAGAGAGTGTTAGTATGGGTAGAGATGGTAGAGGTAGGAGGAGACCCAGTTATAGGCATGCCACCATAAGTACTAACCATTCCAACCTAAAGGAGATGGAGAGCTGAGGTAGGATTCTCTTTTATCTGAATTTTAATTTAAGGTAGTTAATTTTTTATTTGGGCTAAATTCAAATGTTTAGGGGGAGAGAGTGCAATTAGAGGGCTAGTAAATGGGTAAGGATAGTTTTGGGTGAATTTGGGAGGGGTTAGGGGTAGTTTTTAAGAAGAAGCCTAAATTTTGGAGGTGGTATGTTCAGCCCTAGGGCTAAACCAATCTTAATGTTGGTGGGGCTCATCGATGTCAGTCAATAACTAGAACTAATGTTAACTAACACCCGATTCTGATATCAACATATAAGATCAATGTTAGTCATAGGAAAAATCCCAAATAGGAAGAAAAGGGCAATTTTGGATACCCAATTGAGTTTGTCAACAAACGTAATGGTTCAACTAGCCTTAAAAGACCTCATGTCAATTGAGTGTTGCCTATATAGCTTAGGTGAGGGCCTTAGGCCAATGTAGTTCTCCTAGTGTGTATAAAAAAAGGGTGAGGTATGGTTAAAAATTTGTTAAGGGAAGTGGTTAGGAAAAGGTAGATTGAAATAGGTCATGGGACTTAGGGATTAAAAGATAGGTCATGGGTTTAAGGGTGTGAGATATAGGCCATGGGGCCTAGAGTTTAAGATATAGGCCATGGGTCCTAGAGTTGAAAGATAAGTAGTCTAGCCTAGGGTTAAAAGATAGGTAGTTGGGCCTAGGGTTTATAAATAAGTAGTTGGGCATAGGGTTTAGGTGGGTTAATAGGTTAGATAGTTAGGTGGGTATATGACTGAGCTAACCTCAAAATACCCCATGTCAAATAAGTGCTAGATACATAGCTTAGATGAGGGCCTTAGGAATATGTAGATCTCCCAAAGATAAGGGAAAAAGGGTAGAGGTTTATATTAGAAAGTATGTGACTTGAGGTTTATGTGTGTGGATGCAGGCTAGGTAGAAGTTGACATTACAAGATCGACTACCTACATTGTTGATGAGAATGAGGATAGATGTCACCATGGATGAGTGAGATCACATGATAGACATAGGGTGAGGAGAAGTGAAATGATATTATTGGGTTGCATGTGATGTGAGTTTGATGATAGCTTTGACAAAGAGGTGGGATCACACCACCAACACTTTCTATTTACCTACTGGGGACTTGACTATGACATTGGAGGATGTTTATAGCATTTTATTATTGCCACTCTAGGGTGAGGATATCTTCTCATGTTTAAGATAGGAGTATGATATTCACATGGCTACATTATTTGAAGATCATATTATTAAGGCAACTTATCACTCAATGAGCTTTGCTTATGAGCCATTGTACACTACCGATGAGGAACAAGACTAGTTGAGTATCTTGATGATGATAGGGATTATAGTATATGCATTTATAGATGTGGATGGGTGGATATTTTCAATTCCATTGATAGGTATGTTAGCACAGATGGTTGAGTAGTGGATAGTGTATGTATGGGGTCTAGCTTTTCTCACACAGTCATACAAAGAGTTGTGGGGTTTGGGGCTATGGAAACAATATAGTTTATGCATCAAGAATTTACTCCATTATTGGGCATATGAGTACATCATGGTGACATAGAAATTAGGGATACCCATCATGATTGAAACTAGTTTTAGGGTTGGGTTTAGACTATGGAGAGAGGGTATGACCTAGACATGAGTAGATGGCATAGTGTGGGACATTGATTATTATATGCATATGATAGATGGATCGATTCCTATAGATATTATTTAGAGGTCCTACTTGACATACCTACATTCAAACGATAGGTAGAGTAGTTTTCTGCTTTATAAGACACGTTATGGGTTAGATGGAGATGAGCTAGATATTTAGAGATGATACCCATGGCATGAGTTAGGAGATAGTTTGGCTTGTTATAAGATATTCCTCCTACCTTTCCTCTATATAAGAGGGATGATATAGAGGCATCCATACCTTTACCCTAGGAGATAGATGGGATAAATTTTAAGGACCTACCAATAGGCTTAGGTGTGGTAGATCTTGGATGCAAATCAACTTATCTTGCATGGTGGATATGTTTACATCCTATGGTTCAGGTCAAGAGGCCACCACCAAATTTACACAAATTGATGAGAGATAGATGCAATCATACAAGCCTAGGATGTAGCTATATAGGCATAAGATGTAGCATATGAATAAGTTTTGGTCTTAAAAGGGTAGGTTATGACATTTCAAGGATAGGTGATTACATGGATGGGATAGGTCAAGGCATTATATGGCTAGGTTACTGCACTGACAATAGAGAGAGATAGTTTGAGAGTAGTAGGATAGGTTGCTCCTCCTCCTCCACCACAAGGATTAGTACAGGGTCCTATATTAGGTTTGATGGGTCCACCATAGACTATATCTCTAGCAAGGTATAACACTATGTTGGATGAGATTTCATACTATGATAGAGACATCAAGGAGTTCTTATAGATTCAGAGGTATTCTAAGGCTAAAGAGAAAGAGAGATCAGTGACATGTACCATGGCTTCTAGCTCACATAGACACAAATAAAAAAGGGTGGTGATGACACTACTACTTCATGACCATGATGATACCCTTGAGTATTTTGAAGGCTAGATGATATTTTTGATGTTGTTATAAATGTTGTATACATACCAACCTATGAGCCAAATATGAGAGATATACTTTTTGAGAGAGAGATGATAATGATATGATTCATGGATGTATATTCACATGTAGCATATATACATATGAGAGTTTTTTATTTTGAGATATGTTTATGTGATGGTGATGATGTTGAAGTTGTTATAATGATGTGTATATGTCTATTATGTTTAGCATGTTAGTTGAGTTAGACTAGCATTTCCCATATGTGTGATGGTATATGCATAGTTGATTGGTTAGCTTCATCTTAGAATTTTTCCATATTTATGATGGTGTATGTTTAAAATGAATTGGCTGGGTATGTTTTTTTTTATTTTAGAATTTTTTCATATTTTTGATGGTGTATGCTTAAAATAAATGGCATAGGCTTTATAGTTTTCCTATTTATTGTTGTTTAGAGAAACTATGGTTGTATGTTTCATGTATTTCACATGGGATTATATGAAATAGATTAATGGGCAATGGTTTGTTAGTTTTAGTATGGTTTTGGGTATTTATTTGAGTATATTTGATTGAGATGGATATGTGAGTGAAAATATTTATTAAACACATAACTCTAAGAATCAAGAAAGATTGGCAGAAAGGTGAGAAGGAGATTGAATCTTATTGTGAGATGCGATCTCAGAAGATAAATCAACATGTAAATGGGATGGGAAAGAAAGAGGAATGATTCTCACATATTGGTAAAGACCATAATCACAACATAAATAGGCTCAGGAGTATGAGCCTCTTTCAAGCTTTGCATCATTTCACCATTTGTTTGTTAGAGAAGCATCATACTCACCTTGTGTCAAGTAAGTTCAAAGTCCCTTGAAAGAGTATGAGGGAAAAAGGTAAAAGGAATGAGAGTGTTTGGGTAGCATAACCTTCTTAGTGGGGATGGTATGCCCCTTTTGTGGGTGACCTAAGAGATACTATGGGCAAGTCCATGAATTAAAGTTTTTTTTTGTTTTTATTTTGTAAGTTGATCAATTTGAGAAGCCTATAATGGGATTTTGTTTGTGTTGAGGTCATATTAAGCTGATAATTATGAGAATCTTATAAGTCATTATTTTCTTGATAACAAAACTTGGCTTAGCCATCCTTCAAGGGAGTGGTCTAAGCTTTTGTTTTTGATTTTTAATAGTTGTCCTTCAAGGGAGTAGTCTATGTTGAGAATCATGATCAGTGAGATTATAACTTTTCTATGTATCCCATTTGTTTTTTTTAGTTTAGTCATGGACAGGGCTATAGAGGCTTAGAGGTTTTCCACTTTGAGAGAAAAACCATAGAACTTCATAGGTTAACTAAGTGTGTAAGAATAAGGGTTAAGAAGAAGGGAGATGAATGTAATAGGGTTTCTCAAGGGATGAGCTCAAGTTAAACATGAGGTGAAGAGTCATTCGATTAAAAAAAGAATGGTCATAGGTGAAAAGCATTTAAAGGCTCAGGTTCTAGCCTTCCTTCGAGAGAAGATAAGTGATAAGTTATTAAGCCATACTTATGAGTTATGATGTAGGGTCCAAGCCAATTAGGAGAAAACATACATCATTCTATTTTATCCATGTTGATTTTCCTTTAAGATGAGATCTTTGATATTGAAATCTCACTCCTTGAGGTTTTTGTTGTAAGCACATTTCATATGCTCTTGATAGATTTGGAGGTGGTTGAGGGATATGAGATGATGTTCATCAAGCAACTCAAGTTGAGATAAATGTTCTTGGTGAAATTAAATGTTAAAAAATATGTCTTATAGAGAGATGTGAAGAGAAGGAATCTATACCTCAAGAGGCAAAATATCTTCTATCCCATAGACCAAGTAAAAAGGTGTAGTACCTATAGGGGTTTGAATTCTAGTGTGGTAAGCTCATAAAGCAAAGGGAATATGCATGTGCCAATCCTTGCCAGTATCATTGACTACCTTTATGAGTATTTTAGTTAAGGTTTTATTAATACAAATTGCCTATCCATTTACTTATGGATAGTATGCCGATGAGAAGCTTAATTTGATTCCAAAAGCATCATAAAGCTTTTAGATAGTCTTGTTTTTGAAAGATATGCCATTGTATATTATAATTTTATGGGGGACACCAAAATGATAGATGATGTGATGGTTGATAAAGTCAACAATTTTTTCAACCTTAGTGGAGATGAGAGGAATGGCCTCAACCCACTTGGTAAAGTATTTAGTAGCAGTAATGATGGAATGGTGATGGAGAGATGAATGAGGGTTAATCTCATCGATCAGATCCAAACCCCATTAGGGTAAGGGCCAAAATTCTTTGGTGACTTGTAAGGCATGGATTGGAACATGAAGGAGGTTAACATGTTGAAATTTGATGTAATGCTAAACGTGTAATCACTATAGTCTTGATGGAGTGTTGGCCAATAGTAGCTGAGTCAAAGGATACATTTGAAGATTATGATACCATTGAAATGTCCACCACAAATCCCATCATATACTTCTTTAATGGTGAAGGGGATCTCAGTACTTATGAGGCATCTAAGGAGGAGACCATCAAAACCTCACTTATAGAGAAGTACCCCTAACATAGTGTAAGGAGTGACACATTTCATGAAGGCATGTCTCCCATTATTAGAGAGGTCAGAAGGGGTAATATAAAAGGAGAGTTAATCTATGAATTGATTGTATCATAAGTCATGTGGGTTTTATGTTACATAGCCTATAAAAAGGATGTTATTTGATACATAGGAGGGAAATGTTAAGTGATGTACATTGACATATATTTTTGAGGAAGAGGGTGAAAATGGTATGTGTGAAGCAAGAGAAGCCATTGTGTCAACAAACTTATTTATAGATCAAGAAATAGTTTTCAATAGGTAGGAGTCAAATGATCCCAATGGCATATCTACATGATGTTTATATCATTGCAAAATTTTGTTTTTCCATAGGTAGGAACCATTAACTTGATTAAACACTAACTGGGAGTCACCAAAAATGGTTATTGCTTTGACACCCAAGAAAATAGTTGTTTGAATCCCTAAGATCAAAGCTTCATATTCATCCATATTGTTAGTACATTCAAATCTAGTTTAAATGACAAAGGCATAGGCTCACCATTAAGAGGGATGAGGATGACCCACACACCCCCACTGTGTTGACATTTAGACCTGTCAAAGAGCATCATCATTTGATAGGAGATGTCATCAGTGGAGAGCATTGTGATAGATTCATTAGGGAATTCAAGGTTTAAAAGTTGGTTGTTAGGAAAAGGGGTGGTAGCTAACTGGTCAACAATCATTTACCCCTTGATAGACTTTTCTTGTATAAAATCCAAGTCAAATTCAATAAGGATCATGAGCCATCGAGCTACACGTTAGTTATGATATGGCTTGGAATGCATGTATTTGAGGGGATTAATATGGGTGAAAATGTAGGTTTTATGATTTAAGAGGTAATGATGGAGCTTGGAATATATAAATACTAATGCAAGATAAATATTTTTGGTATGGGTATATTGAGTTTCATAATCAATAAGTGTGTGGTTTATGTAGTAAATTGTTTATTCTCGATGGTGATCATCCTGATGTATAATCATAACACCTAGAGAATGGTCTGTTGCATAGATGTAAAGGTGGAAAGGCTAGTTTTTATTAGGTGGAATAAGAACTGGTGAGGAAAGGAGATACCTTTTGAGTGCATCAAAGGATTCCTATAAATCTATATTCCAATGAAAGGAGACATATTTTTTGAGGATATGGTGAAAGGGTTGGCAATGATCTGATAACTAAGAGATTAAGTGATAGAATGACTAAAGCTTGTCTTGTAGGCTGTAGAGTTGTTTGATATTAGTAGGTAGAGGCATGTCTAGTATTTCTTAGACCTTAGCAGGGTTGACTTTAATACCATAAAGAGAAACAATAAATCCTAAGAGCTTATTGGAAATGACACTAGAGATATATTTCTTTGGGTTTAGTTGAATGTTATATTAGAGGACACAAGTGAATATGATTTTGAGAATTGTCAAGTGATCTTGGCAAAGTTTAGACTTTCTGAGTAAGTCATCCATGTAGTCTTCTATTATTTTGTATAGGAGATCATGGAAGATGTAAGTCATGGCACATTGGTAGGTGGCACCAGCACTCTTCAAACCAAAGGGCATGACCCGATAGTAGAAAGTCCCCCATGAGGTAATGAAAGTTATCTTGTGTTTATCCTTAAGAGCAACCAAGATTTGATTGTAATCTGAGAACCCATCCATAAGTGATAACATCTCATGGCTAGCTATTAGATAAATAAGTTGGTCAATACTTGGAAAAAGGAAGTCATCCTTTGGACAAGTGAGATTTAGGTCATGGTAGTCGATGCAAATGTGGATTCCCCCTATCTTATGATAGGAACAATATTGTAACCCCATTGTAGGTAGTAAATGGGTTGAATAAATTTAATAGAAAGGAAGCATTGGAGCTCTTCTTTGATAAGGAGAGAAATACGAGGATGCATTTTATGAAGCTTCTACTTAATAGGTTTAGCATCTTGGTTGGTGATAATGTTATGGGTGAAAATAGAGGGGTTGATACCAGGCATGTCATTATAAGACCAAGTGAAGGATTTGCTATGGTCATTAACAAATGTGGCATAATTTTCTTTCTCATAAGAGTCTAAAGATTGGAAAATATTAAGGACACAGGGGTTATTGTGAGAGGGCAAATTGATGTCAATTATTGATTCATTTAACATAGATTATGTTTGAGATAGGAGTGATCATTGGATATAGGAATTATCTTCACCCATATAAATGAGAATAACATCATCATATTGGCATTGGATAGTGTTTATAGTGGGAGAGTCTTCATCAATCATTTCAAGATGAATGAGAGGAAGGGACATTATTTCCTTACCATAATGATAGGTGTGGGGGCCCAAATGGATGGCATTTATTGAAAATAAATTAGGAGGCATAGATACCTCTAATTTAGTAGGTGATGGTGGAGGAGAGGATGGAGAAGGAGAGATTGGATCTTAGATAATTGGTATATGAGAAGCTTTAGTGATTTTAGTTGGTTCATCAAAACCCACTCCATGCTAATTTTTGGCTTTTTCAATGGTTTCGTTGGTGGGATATTCAACAAGTGTATGAACACCTTGCTCATAATGACCCAAACCAAATCCTTTCCAAGAAAACCTATAAAGATACGTGTGAGTGAACCTAGGCTTACCTAGGAAAGAGAAGTCATAGGTAAATGGTTGTGGTGAAGAGGATGGATTGCCAATAGTGGGAGCTTGATTAATTCCCCCATATGTGAAATTAGTTTGAAGGTTAGGGGGACCATATGGGATGACCATACCAATATAGGGATCATAATTGGGGTGAATCTGAATCTCTGCATACTCTTGTGGAGTATGGAAGATGTCAAGTGTCAATAAATGATATTCTCTAAGTAACAGATGCTTGAAAGTTTCCTCCATGGGGTCTTTTTTAGGAATTTGTGTTTTTGGTATCTATGTAATCTAAGTAGTGGAGCTTGTGGAAGCTTTAGAAGTATAATGCGAAGGAGATGATGTGTTTAATGGAATGAGAAAATTATTGGGGATATAAGTCATGTTGCATATTTTGAAAGGAGGTGGGTTAGTGGGAATAACATATACTTGCCCATTGTGCTCAAACTTGGCACAACAGTGCAAAGGTGAGGGCGCACATGCCATAACACGTATCTAAGGTCATCCAAGTAGTATGTTGTATTGGAAATATCCTTTTACAATGTAGAAGATCTTAGGAATTATGTGGTGACCCACATGGATATGTAAGACAATAGTGACCACCATAGAAGTTGTGGTATGGTTAAAGGAGTGGAGCATCACGTTAATTTCATACATGTAATTGTCAAAAAGGGATAGCTATTTGTAGGCATGGGTGGAGATAATATTAATACTAGCTCCTCCAGTGATCATGAATCTTTTGACATGATTTTGGTCAATATACGCAATGATACAAAAGGGTATAATCTTGATCTTTAAGGTTTTGAAGTGGAATTTCCAAATCACTGAAGGAAATCAGGGAGATGGTGTTAATAGAGCTAACCAAAGTTGTAAGAGGCTGGGGATCATCAAGTTATACCTCAACCACTTAAAAGTCACTAATAGAAGCTTGATAGTGTTGGGGTGAGTTTTGGATTGACTCATATAAGGACATTTTCATGGGGGTTTGGTGAAGTTAGTTCACCATCAAGTTTTGAATAACTTTTGAAGATGTTGGTTTTGAGACACCCAAGATGGAAATATTGAGATTTGGAGGAAGATTGTCTTTAGAGAATGGATGATACCAAGGTATATTGACCTTTTCCTTTCCTTTATCATTTTGATTTTGTGACCGTATTGCCACATTAACCATGTTGATCTGAAACATAGGTGAAGGAGGTGGTAAAGGGGGTATGAAAACATCTTTAGGTTTAAATTTAGGTGGAACAATATGAGGCATTGTGGATGCCATGGGTAGAATAGTAGGAAGGTTATTAGGATTATTAATAAAGAGAGTTTTAATATCAAAGTGTTGCTTAATAACTATTATGAGAGCTTTACAACTCTTAGTATCATGTTCAGGCAAATGATGATATAAACACACTTGTGTATCATCAAACCAACATGGCTTCAGTCCAAGAGGGTTATAAGTCAAAATGGGAGGAAGATTTATTATAGAGGATTGAAACAATTAGTGTAGGAAAAATATTTGAGATCATACGAGTGGGCTAGTACTTGTTATTGTAATAGGGGTGGATGCCTTCTTTGGTTCAGGAGTCATAGGGGTGATTTTGCATGACACCTTTTTAGGTGGCTATGGAGCCACATGTTTTTCTAACACTTTCTTGGTGGTAGGTATCATAGTGTCAAATGTGAAAGGCCTACTAGGTGATAGAGGCAATAGTGGAGGTAACTTAGCCTTTATTTTCACTTAGATCAGTGATACTACAACTAAAGTAGAGGGATGTGGTCCCAAAATTGAAGGAAAAGTTGAGGGTGGAAGAGGGAAGGATCAGTGAGATCTAAGAAGCTTAACATTCTTCCTTAGTTCAAGTTGTGGAACTCCAATTATGGTTGGAGAGTTAAATTTAATTTCACCTATGGATGAATTAGATTAGAGATTAGGTGAAAACCTAAAGACCTAATCTACTTTAATGTGACAGATGCCTATGATGGTCAGGGCTCTGATGTAGAAAGATGAGATTTTTGTGATTTTGATGAAGAAGATCTAACTTTGTCAAAGACCTTAGGGTAAAGGGTAGTGAGAGGATTGGTGGTAGAGGATGACACTTATTGTGTAGGATAAGGATTTTTAAGTTAGACCTAAAACACTGCATGATCTAGCTTCGTAGAGTCAAGAAATTATATATTTCCCACTAACCATGAGAAGGGTTTAGATGAAGTTAATGTAGAACTTACAGTTGCTTCTTTATAAAGCTTAGGTGATTGAGAAAGATGGAAATAATTGGCCTCTACTACCTCAAGCCAAACATAAGAAAGAGTTGCAATGGGGTCTTCTTCGATAAAGATGAGAGAAGAGGCATGGTATTATATGGGTGGGGGAGAGGTTGAATAAGATTCCTCAAGGGGTTAGAGCATAGGTATAATTTCTCCCTTAACATGTGGGAAATGAATAGGTAAGGCATGGTCCTCAAGTGGTAAGAGGATAGGTAAAATGGGTATAAAAAGAATTGACAATATGGGCTCCTCTTATGGAAAAAGGAGAGGTGAAGGAGGCCCTTCCTCACATGGGAGTGGAATAGGTGAAGTAGGCTCTTCTACCCAAGGAAGAAGGATGGGAAAAATAAAGTCCACTGATTATGGGGGAGGAGTAGGTAAAATGGGTACCTCCTATTGTGGGAGAGGTTGGATTGGAGGTAAAGGAAAGACCATATTTATCGTATGGATATTATGATCACATGAGTTATCAGTTATGGTCTAAAAATTATTTTTATTGGGTGAATGGTTATGAAAAGTCTATTTGAACACATCCATATTTTGATTAATAGGTGCATTATGGTTATCTAATACAAGATCACCCTTGTCAAGCATGTCTTGAATAATGTTATTGAGTGTTTTTTAGTTATTATAATTGTGGCATTTGACTTGATGGTAGCCATAAAACTCATCCTCCTTATACCAAGTAGGAATAATATGGGAGGGATCAAACTATATAAGATGTTTGATTTGAGGAAGGGTTATGGCTCCCTGTTGCAATAGTTTTTCCAAAATGGAAGTGTATGACTCCCCAATGGGAGTGTATCATCTTTGTTCATACCGTTCTTGAAATTACTTGGTCATATTTTATGAGGTCAAGGAATTAGGTTGGTTTGTGGTTGTGGAAGAAGCTAATTTAATAACCACCACATTGGTAGATCCTTTAGATATTTGGTTAGAAGGAAAAGGTTTAGAAGCAGAGAAGTCTTTTGATTTGGAATTGGTGTTATTACTATGTAACTTGACTCTATCTTCATCTATAGCCCAGATCTTGAGTTTCCATGCCATTATAAAGGCTTCATCAAATATGCAAAAAAATCATTCTCAGAGTGTGGATGAAATGTGATTAGCACATGCCCTCAAAAAGAGATAAATAAGCTTAGGTTGGGGTAAAGAGAATGAGATTTGTTTGATTAAGCCTCTCTAGTGAGTTACAAAATCTACGATAGACTCATCATCAAATTATTTAATAGAATAAAGGTCTATAATAGAAGCTTTTTAGAAATGTTGATAAAGGAAATGGTCTAGGAATAATTATGTGAGTTGGATAAATGAGAAAAGGGAGTTCCAAATTATAGAGCTATACCAATCTAGGGTAGTACCCGAAAGAGACATAGGGAAGGTGTGAAGTAGTAATGCATTATCATGCCCTATTAAATAACAAACATGTCTAAATTATTGAAGATGCTATTATGGGTCCTCTTTACTCTATAAGTGAGTAAATTTAGGGAGTTCCCATTATCTTGGATAAGGGTGATTAGGTATAGAAGGATGGATGGGCTCATTACATAATTTATCATAATATAACACATTATTTGAACCTGATACAGATGTATCTAGACTAGACATCTTAGCCATCAGCATCCTAATGAGGTCTGGAGGAGGATTGGTTTGGGAGATAACCTTAAGTTATAGGGAGCCTAATAAAAATTAGAGGTAGCATATGGCATAGCTTGCTACGATTGTGTTGAAGAAACATAAGGGTAGTGAGTCATAGGTTGAGGGGAAAAAATGAAAGGGGCTTGTCCTATTGGGTTAGAGATAATGTTTTAGTTGAATTTTGTTATTTTAGGTTGTTGTTGGCATGGTTATACTAGGTGAAGGGTGAGTAGTAACTCATGTAATTATAGGTGTGAGATTAGATGGGATGGGTACCACCAAATTTTGAAATGGGGTTATATTTGATTGAACTACTTGTGGTTGTGAAGGTAGGGAAGTCATAATAAGGGTTAGGTGGGATTGGGCAATTGGTGATGCTAAACTTTGGGCATTGTTTATATTTAGGTTACTTGTCAAAGTAGTGGTTTGAGTAACCATGGGGAACATAGTGGAGATAGATGAAATTAAATTTTTTTCCATTAGATAAGTTGGCATACCATATAGTGAGTCATCTAAATAATTATGGGTTTGGCTCATGGTAAGGTAATGCAAAGGGCTACCACATTATGATCAAGAAATCTATCAAATTATTGATCTCCTTCAGGCATAATGGGAATTTGGTTGGGGTTGGGAGTATGTTCTATAGCTAAATTATGCTCCATGATAGAATTAGTGACAAGAGGGGAAGGTGGAAGTGGTTTCCATCTTGCACAATCAGCAAGAATTTTGGCTTGGCTTCACATCAATACCATGCAACAAGAAGTATAAATAGTCTTAAAACTATGTATTAGTGACAGAGTATGGAAAAAATAGGTTTGGGTGTAGGTAGGTAGGTTGTTTTATCTTTCTATTTTTAGCAAACTAAAAATAACAAAATCATAAAGTCACCAACATCAGTCACTTGCCTGATGTTGGTAGGTTAAATCTATCGATGTCAGTGGATTTAACTGATCTCAGTCACTGTGGAGTCCCAAATGATGAAAAATCCAACATTCTAGAAACCTAGAGGCAAAATTTAGGCAAAATAGAGGATGTAAGAGGTATGTATAAGGTGGATGAACACTCAAAAAACCTAATATAACAAGTTATATAACCTAAGTATTATGAATAGTGTTGATTTTGTAAATCAATGGAAAAACATCCTTATCAACTCAAAAATATAAAAGGCAATAGAAAAGAAGAAAAAGAACATACAAACACTAATTATTAACTCCTAGAGATTAATTTTAGTCTTGTGTTGGATTATGCCTTAATCAAATAGTGAGATGAGAGTTTGCTTACCAAAGGTATTAGAAAATAATCTAAAGTTGGTCTCAAGTTAGTTTTGGTGCTCAAGAGGAAATCTGTGTGAGACTAGGTATGTGGCTTGTTATAGGGGCTTGATCCCCACACTTCATGGACCTGAAGCAAAGCTAGGTAACTTAGCCAAAATTCACCTTTTGTCTAGAGTTTATACTCTACTAGAGAATGGAGTGGGTTCTCCCATTAGTGGTGAAATCCAAGTAGGATAGTTGGGTAGGGTAAGGTGATCCACTAGGTGATGAAATCCCAATGGGCCCTGTCTAAGGTGAGTTTAGATGTTTATTTTTTGGGTGTGATCTAGTAGTGTAACATTAGTGTACTATTATTCATTCATAATGCTTGTAATTAACTAGGTGAAGTAATATGCAGCAAGAAAACAATGAAGTGCAGTGAGTTTTAAACCCAAATCTGAAGTGTTTTGATTCGAATGAAAAAAATGATGAAATAGGATAAGAGAATGAATTCCACCATCCTAATGTGAAGCAAGAAAGAGATAAAGAAGAGATTATTTTTAATTGACAATAAAAATGATAAGTTTCTTTTAGAGGCAAAATAAAGAGAAGAGTGGCAAGGAAGAAGAAATTTCAGTTTATTGCCATTAAATATAAAATAAAATGTTGAATATTTCATTTTGAGGAAAAAGAGAGGGAGAAAGTGAAAGGAATGAAATTTTTGTTAAGCACAAGATATATTGAGAGCGGGGGTGAATTAGTATATCATAAATCTTATAAACTTTCCCTTAATTAAATTCCACTTAACAATACATTTAAGATATGCAATAAAACTAAAATAATAAACACCACACAAGATAGAGAGAGACACCAGATGTAATGTGGAAACCCAATGTGGGAAAAACCATGGAGAACAATCTCAAGTATATGAATGAGTACCAACTCAAAATATAATATTCATAAGCACCAACTTTCAAGATCACCAACCCCTTTGTTGAGCACAAACACATCAACTATTCATGAGCACCAACCCACATGAGCACTAACCCCTTTGCTGAGCACCAACACAACAACTATTTGTGAGTACTAACCCACAGGAGCACCAACCCACAGGAGCACCAACCCCTTTGCTAAGAACCAACATAGTAACTATTCATGAGCACCAACCCATAGGAGCACCAACCCCTTTGCTAAGCACCAACATAGTAACTTTTCATGAGCACCAACCCATAGGAGCACCAACCCATTTTGTGTATACCACACAACTATCTCTCAATGTTTTTATCTCAACAAATGATAGCTTATTATAATATCTCTTTCCTCTCTCTCCTCTACTCTTCTAAGCTAGGTATAACAATTACAAATCATACTCTATATCCCATATTACAAATGTATTCTCATATAGCTTTATAAATGACCTTTGGCCTTCACCCTTTGTGACCCTTCAATCCTCATGGGTAATGGCACCAAACTTGCATGACCATTAGTATCCTTGCATTTGAAAATTCATATGGTGACCCTTCTTAAGCAAAAGCATCCTTTCCTCTTTTTTCTTTATCTTGGTGACTTTTCATATTCCTCAAAGTATCCCTTCATGAGAAATTGTGCCCTTCATCTTTTGTCTTCACTTTGTGACTCTTGGAATTCCTCAAGATGACTCTTCATGGGAAAATGCATCCCATTCTTCTTTTGTCTTTACCCTATGACTCTTTGACTTCTCCATGGGCCCTTCTTTTGACTTTATGCAACCAAAAATATATTCATTAATATTAGATAAATATTAACACATATTATCCAAGATATTAATTAAAAACATCATAAAATGAAATGTGGCCTTTATGACCAATAATGCTAGACCTTTGAAATTAATGAAAATATTTCCAACAATCTCCCCCTTTGCCATTGATTTCAACCTCAACCTAAAACTACCACATCCTAAAACTTGCACATACTATCATCTAAAAAACATACAGTAACTCCCCCTTACTATAGCAATCTGTACCTATTCCCTTTACTTATTTTTGCACCTGTACCTACTATTCTCCCCCTTTGACATCAATGGAAAAGGGCCTACCTAGAGCTAACACTTAGCTCCCCCTCAACTGATGCTAAACCTCAATGTAAGGAAGTAAAAAATAATAATTCCAACTCCTCTTGTAGATCCTTGAATGTGTCCTTTGATCGTGCCTTTGTGAAGATATCTGATAATACATATAAATTATTACCTATCCTTTGAGCATCTTCAATAAACTCATTTGAATCTTTTCTTATAATCTCACAACCTTCTACATAAAAATTTAATGTGTATCCCTAATCATATATTTTAATTACACTCAATAGATTATGCTTAAGACCTTTTACATACAATACATTCTTAGTCTTGGTTCTACCATTATCCAAACTCAAAGTACCTATTCTAGCTATCCTGGTAGTGGTTTTATCTTTGAATTTCACTGTACCACCATTGATATTCTTTAGAGTTATGAACTTACTCTTGTCTCTTTTCATATTCCTCGAACATCTACTATCAATGAACCATGGCTGATCTTTATTTCTTGCATGCAAAGTTGTCTAAACCAACATAGAATCTTTAGGTTGTTTCTTTTGCCATGAATATGTCTAAACCTTTTTCTTGATGAATGGAACCTTGAAACTTTGGTCCTTCTTGATTTACTTGAACACACTTCTATAGTATTGGGCTATGTGTCCAAAATTATTACACTTGTAACATATTATGGCCTCTTCATCAAAGCTTGATAGAGGAACAAAAGAGTTTTAGCTTCTGATTGACTCTACATGACTTTCCTTTTGCTTTTCTAAAACTGTTAGCTCTTTTCTAAAATTCTAATTTCTTATGACCATATCCATTACAATAAAAATATTAACCATAAAAATAGGACCTATTTATTTATCTCTGACTTGATTGCCTTTTGTAGGTTTGATCCCTCCATCCTTCTTTGTTTGAGATTTCCTCTCTATTCTTCACTTCTTTCCCTTTTGTTTCCTCTTTTGTAAGAGCTTCAACATAGCTCTTTTTCTTTTCAAATTTGATACCTATCTTATTTGATATTTCCTTTTGGCTTTCTAATATCTTATTCAACATGTTAGTGCTATCCTCAAATTTTGAATCACTAACTACTTTATCATTGACTACTTTCTCAATATCTTCTTTTAAAGAGGCAATTTTAATAACATACCTTTCACATTCTTTTCTTAATTTTTGCAACTATGTTGTTAGATCTTTTTTATTCCTCTTAGCTTCTTCAACGTGTGTTGTTAGATCATCAATTATTTCCTTTGACTCCTTTTCAATTTTCTCGATCTGGCACTTCAATCTTTGATTCTTCTTCTCAATAGCTTCTAACTCTTCTAAGGCACAAATGAGTTCTTCTTCCACATTCACTTCAGCTTCATCCTGTTCTTCTTCTTGATCATCTATAATTTTTCTTGTAGAGGCATCTTCATGCATGCCCATGAATAGAATCTCTTCTTCTTCTAAATCACTGACTCCACTATCTTTGACTGAGCTAAGATCTTTAGAATACAGGCTCTTCTTCTCGAATCCTTTCTTAAATTTACCTTTGAAATTCTTCTTGTATGTAGAATTTCATTATTCATTATCATCATTAACCTTATTTGGGAATTTAGCTAAAAAATGTCCAATATTTCCATAATTAAACCTTTTAAAAGGTAATTTTCCTTGATATTTACCTATTCCCCTTTTCGGCTTGTGAATGAAAAGAGCTTCATTATCATCTTCATCATCACTAGAACTATCACTTGATTCTTGAATATTAATTTCTCTTTCTTTGATGTCTTAAAAGGCACTTCTCTCTTTAAGGGTTTATCTTGTTCAGTCTACACCTCATATGCTATGAGAATACCATGAAGCTCATCCATCTTTAGCTTGGCTAGATTCTTCATCTCCTCAATTGCCAAAACCTTTACATCATATCTCATTGGTAGAGATCTTAAAACCTTTTGTACTAATATTGACTCTTCTAACTTTTCTCTAAGACCTTGAATTTGATTTACTATTTTATTAACTCACAAAAGATAACTTGTTATATCTTCTTATTCTTCCATCTTCAAACTCTCAAACTATCTTTTAAAAGTTTGAATCTTAGCTTGCTGAACCTTTCCATCACCTTTGTAAATATTCTCAAGTTTTACCCAAGTTTCATGAGTAGATTTACATTTCATAACTTTAACAAATTCAAATTCACATAAACCACATAAAATAGCATTTAAAGCTTTAGTATTATTTTCACTTGCCTTCTTTTCTACTAGAGTAATTATAAGTGTCTGTGGCTCTTCATATTCCTCCACCACTGCTTGTCATATATTGAATCCAAGGGCCATCAAATAAGTCTTCATTCTTATTCTCTAAAAAACATAATTCATCCCATCAAACAAAGGTGCCTTATTTTTATAAAATCCTTCATGTGATCCAGCCATTGTGCTTTCCTAATCTTCCTTCAAGCTGTAAAACCTTTTCAAAAGGAACCTGCTCTGATACCAATTGTTAAGCATAGGAGATACTAAGAGGGGGGGTGAATCAATATATCATAAATCTTATAAACTTTCCCTTAATCAAACTCCACTTAACCATACATTCAAGATATGCAATAAAACTAAAATAATAAACACCACACAAGATAGAGAGAGACACCAGATTTAACATGGAAACCCAATGTGGGAAAAACCATGGAGAACAATCTCAAGTATATGAATGAGCACCAGCTGAAACTACAATATTTCCAAGCACCAACTTGTAGGAGCACCAACCCCTTTAATGAGCACCAACATAACAACTATTCATGAGCATCAACCCACAGGAGCACCAACCCCTTTGCTGAGCACCAACACAATAACTATTCATGAGTACCAACCCATAGGAACACCAACCCCTCTACTAAGCACCAACACAACTATTCATGAGCACCAACCCACAAGAGCACCAAACCCTTTGCTAAGCACCAATATAGTAACTATTCATGAGCACCAACCCATAGGATCACCAACCCCTTTGCTGAGCACCAACATAACAACTTTTCATGAGCACCAACCCATAGGAGCACCAACCCATTTTGTGTATACCACACAACTATCTCACAATGTTGCTATCTCAATAAATGATAGCTCATTACAATATCTCTTTTCTCTCTCTCTCTCTCCTTTGCTCTTCTAAGCTAGATATAACAATTACAAATCGTACTCTATCTCCCATATTATAAATGGCTTATCAAGCCTTTATTTATAGCTTTCCAAATGACCTTTGGCCTTCACCCTTTGTGACCCTTCAATCCTCATGGAAAATGGCACCAAATTTGCATGACCCTTCTTATCCTTGCATTTTAAAATTCATATGGTGACCCTTCATAATCAAAAGCATCCTTTCCTCTTTTGTCTTTATCTTGGTGACTTTTCATATTCCTCAAAGTGTCCCTTCATGATAAATTGTGCCCTTCCTCTTTTGTCTTCACTTGGTGACTCTTGGAATTCCTTAATATGAGTCTTCATGGGAAAATGCATCCCATTCTTCTTTTGTCTTTACCCCATGACTCTTTGACTTCACTATGGGCCCTTATTTTGACTTTATACAACCAATAATATATTTGTTAATATTAAATAAATATTAACACACATTAGCAAAGATATTACTATTAAAAACATCATTAAATGCAATGGAGCCTTTATCACCAATAATGCTAGACATTTGACATAAATGACAATATTTAAAACAATCTCCCCCTTTGTCATTGATGGCAACCTCAACCTAAAACCACCACATCCTAAAACTTGCACATACTGTCATCTGTTAAATATATAATAACTCCCCCTTATTGTAGCAACCTGTACCTATTCCCTTTACCTATTTCTACACCTGTACCTGTTATTCTCCCCCTTTGATATCAATGGCAAAGGGTCTACTTGGAGCTAACACTTAGCTCCCCCTCAATTGATGTTGAACCTCAATGGCATATGATAAAAAGTCATTCGAATAGAATATTTGAAGGGTCATTTATTTTGAACAATTTATTTATGATAAAAAGTTTGAAGGGAATTTTCCCTTCAAGAATTTTACCCACATGAGAATCTTGACAAAAATCTTTTGTTTCAGAAAAGGTGCAAATTCCTATTTATTTCAAACTTTTTATCCATGGTAAAAATTTTGAAGGGCACTTACCCTTAAGACATTTTACCTATGAAAAAAGCCTAAAACAAATGTGAGGATTTATTTATTTTGGCCAAAGTGTTTACAAAAAATCTAAAGGATTATTTCTTCCAGAATTTGGTCTGTACAAATAGTCTGAAGCATTATTCCTTCAAGAATTTTGTCCACACAAAAATCTTGAAGGGTCATTTTTCCCTTGAAAAATGTTTGAAGGGCACTTTTATAAGGGTCATTTTGCCTTTGCAAAATCCCCAAAAGATCAATTATGTTAGGTCTTTTTCCCTTGAAAATTTCTTGAAGGTCACCTTTAAAAAGTTTGAAGGGTACTTTCAAGAGATCAAAAGGGCCATTCCAAAATGTCACAAGGAAATTATATAGGGAAATTGCCCTTGACAAAACTTCTAAAAGGTACTTTTAGAAAGCCTAAAGGGTATGCTCAAATGGCCGAAGGGTACTTTCAAAAAAATTGCTATAGCACAGAAGCCATATTTCATTTAGGCATTTTGCCCATGTAAAAATTATAAAAGAATTGCATTTCTTTGGGAAAATTACCAATTTCAACTTCTATGAGGAAATTATTTTGGAAAAAATGTCTGAAATAATTGTCTCGATGAAGACAAAATGAGCTAAGTCTCAATTCTTTTGGCAAAAGTTCAAAGGTTAAATTATTTTGGCAAAAGTGCAGAAGACCAATTTATTTAGGGAAATTATTTTGGAAAACATATCCAAAATAATTGTTTTGATGAAGGCAAAAACCTAAAGGCCAAATTCTTTCATGCATTTTGACTATGCAAAAGGTTTGATAAAGCTCAATTCTTGTAGGAAAAATGTGAAGTCAAAATCCTCAGGGGAAATTGTCTTGGACATTTTGTTTGAGACAAATATCCTAATAGAATTCTCGAAAGAATTGTTGTAGGATAATTATGTCAAAGAAAATCCCAAATTAGAAGTATAAAGGGTAAATAAAATATGAAAATAGAGAAGTCAAAGACAAAAGGCCCAAAAAGCAAACAATAACGCTGAAGTCAAAGAGCCAACTAACTAAATTACCATGGGAAAAACTCCTTAAATAAATTTCTAAATTAAAAGTATGATGGTCTCATGGATGTCTTTTGATGGGTATTTAGATGTCAACTTTAAGTGGCATAAAGTAACCGTTGAGATTCAAATATTCTAGGATAGTTGTGTGAGCATCAATTTTAGACCCTATAAAGTAGTTGTTTATTTTCAAATGGAGTTATATCTAATGACACACATTTGCAAAAAGTAAGATGATTTGATGGTGTGTGATCAAATTTGAATAGTCAAAATAACCCAAGATAACCATAGGAATGATAAGTTTCAATCTCACAAGGCATGATTTAAAGATTGAGCATGTTCCCAAAGATTGATGGTACACATTCAAGTGTGCAAAATTTGAGCTATGATGTGTATTAAGTCAAGACTTTTCAAAAAAATAATAGAGATGAATATGAGACCACCACTTGGGAAGAGCACATTAGCTCAACAAGATTGATAGAGTAAGATATAAAGAGCACACAAAGCTACCAAGTGGCATCATTTTGATACAAGACCTATAAATATATAATAACACTCCACCCCTTAGATCATGATCTGATGGAGAGCATTTACTTATCCCAACTAGATCTAATAGTTCATAACCAATGTTTACAAGTTAAGGACCTTATGAGCAAATGTAGAAATGACAAGTGGCATAGATACATTCCACAAATTAGAAATCGAACATCTCACGCAAGATTTATGACTCACGTTTTCTTAGGAAAGGATGATCCAATGATATGAGCCAAGGTGGACTTTTTAAAGGGGTCAGATTGCATAAGGAAGTGACAAATATCAGGATTAGAGCCAATCAATCGAGTTAGTCACTCTTAAACCCCACAAATGCCTAGTTGGATCTGATATGGCATGCTAAATGCCAATATATGGTAAGATTTAGTTTAAAGGCTAAAATTAATGGTTCTTTCATGGACATGGTAATGATTCAAAGTGTATAAGAATTTCCAACTACCATTCTAAAGCATATTTTCTTAACAGTCATAGATCTTTTATATTTTCATCACAAGGTAATGGGATTTCTTTGGCATAAACAAAGAAGAGATTTCATATCCAAAAGTTTTCATGATTTGCAATAGATCAAAAAGAGAGAATTTCTAGATAGTTTCATATGAGGACAAAATTTGTTTGGATTTTTAAATGATTTCTCCATCTAGCTGTGTAGGTGAGTGATTAAGAACATCTCCAGGTAGTGGCATATGATGACAAATAGTTGTTTGGCCCTCCACTATGAAGTTCACCATCTAGATCATGAATTAACTAGCATCTTTAGTCAAAAAGATCAAAATTTTGTTACAAGCCTTTAGCATTCCTTGTAGAGGAAGTTGAAATAATGATCCTTTTCTTTCAAGTAGATGAGGATCTCAGGCATGGCAAAGGGCATATTATAGTTGGAAGTATCTTGGAAAAATTGAAGGATTGTTCTAAAAAAATTCAAGTTGTGACCTATAATTCTAGATTCACAAATGTATAAATAAGGGCTTTCTCCTATATTCTAAAGTTGTTTGCTTTTAGTTGTTGTAGGTCATTATTTTTGCCATCTATTTTCTCCAAGTCTAGGTTATACAAAAAAAATTCTAAGATCAACTATTATGTGTAGATATTGTCTCCTTTACTAAGGTGGTTTGCATCTATACAACCATTATCAATATTTTAGAGCATGTTTATTTCTCCATGGTTAAAAGAGCAATCTCACCATGCTTTTCCCCATGGAAATTTTTTGAATGTTTATAGTATTTCTTTTCAATTTGTAGACACTAAAAACCCATACTAGATGTTGAAATTCCTCATGATACCTTAGGGACCACCTAACCCTTATTGACCCATTAACCATCCTATTGGACCTTGTGTCTAGTTAGATACTTAGCTAACTAAACTTAATAACTCACTAACAAACCTTAACCCACTCTTTTTAACTCAACTTGACCTTTTATCTATAAACACTTGACCACTGATGATCAACTTAACTATCAATGATTACCCTGACTATTGATGGTCAGGTATTCACCCTTCTAACACATCACCAACTATGTGTGAGCTAACAAGGCATAATTAAATATGTTTACCTTATTCAGTGCTAACAAACTCCTAAGAATTGAAATCAGTAAGCCAACCTACTAGGGAACCTTCTATCCTCCATCTCTCTTTGCCTATAAAAGGAGGGGAGTATGAGGTGAAAAGGATCCATGATCATAAGCCTTTTAGCTTATAGGTATTCAACCTCTCTAGCCACCTAGTCTTTTTATAGTGATTTATCAATAGTAACAGAGATTTGAACCTTTGCCAAATTTGATTTTGAGGTAAAAATATTATTACTCTATTAAAATTGCTCTAGCCTATTAAGCATGAGATATATTAAGAGGTAGGGTGAGTCTGTATATCATATATCTTTTAAATATTTTACTTAATCTACTTTATTTTATTTAACCACCTAATCATACATTTAAGATATACAATAAAATTGAAATAATAACATGCACCATATGAGAGAGAGAGAGAGAGAGACCATATTTTTACATGGAAACCCAATGTGGGAAAAAACCATAGAGAAAAATCTTAAGTATATGAATGAACACCAACTCAAATTACAAATTTTGTAAGCACCAATGCCTTTACTAAACGCTAACACAACAACTATTTATGGGCACCAACCCACAAGAGCACCAACCCCTCTTATGTAAAACAAAACTATCTCTTAATGTTTATCTCTCAACAAATGATAGAAATCTACTATGTATCTTTCTATTCTCTCCTCTTTTCTTATATAAAATAATTAAAAACCATGCACCCTCTTACATATTTAAAATGGCTTCCCAAGCCTCTTTTTACAGCTTTCTAAATGACATTTGGGATTCACCCTTTGTGACCCTTCAATCCACATGGAAAATGATGCCAAAATTGCATGACCCTTTTAATCCTTTCATTTGAAAAGTCACATGGTGACCCTTCATGATCAAATGCATCCTTTCCCCTTTTGTCTTTATCTTTTTGACTTTTCAAATTCTTCAAGGTGAATCTTCATGGAAAAATGTGCCCTTCCCTCTTTTACCTTCACTTGGTGACTCTTTATATTCCTTAAGGTGACCCTTCATGAAAAAATTCATCATTTCCCTCTTTTGTATTTATCTCATGAATCTTTGACTTCTTTATGGACCCTCTTTTGACTTTATACAACCAAAAATATATTTGTTAAGATTAAATAAATATCAACACACTTTAGCCAAACTATGAACATTAAAAACATCTTAATACATTAAATGCTATGAGACCTTTGTCACCAATAATGTTAGACCTTTGACATCAATGATAATATTTATAACAATATCTCCATTTTTCATTGATGGTAACCTCAAACTAAAATTGCCACATCCTAAAATCTGTATTGCACATGCCAACCTACACATACTACCAACTAAAAAACATACAATAACTCCCCCTTACTGTAGCATCCTATACCTATTATTATACCTATTTTTTTACTTTTCCCCCTTTTACATCAATGGCAAAGGGTTTATCTTAGAGCTAACACTTATCTCCCACTCAACTAATGTTGATCCTCAATGGTAGGAAGTAAAATAAAATTTTCCCAACTTCTCTCGTAGATACTCGAAAGTGTGTTTTGGTGGTGCCTTTATGAAGATATATGAAATATATTATGTAGTGATAATATATTCCATCTTAATCTACTAATATACAACCTACTCTCTCAAAAATTGATATCTGATAAGAATATGTTTTGTTCTTGAATGCATCACTAGAATCTTAGAAATATTAATAGCACTAGTGTTGTTATAAAAAATAGAAATGGGTTCATCATATTTTTCCTTGATGTCTTCTAAAGTTTTCTTCATCCAAAACACTTTATTAAAACACAAAACTAATAAAATATATTATGTTTTAGCTATAAAAAGTGATATTGAGTTCTACTTTTTGCTTAGCTAAGATACTAAGCTATCACTAAGGAAAAAATCTTCTTCACTTGTACTTTTTCTATCATCCAAACAACCTACCCAATATAAATTTATATAAGAAACCAAAGTGAAATATCTACCTATGGGATACCAAAATCTATAATCCAATGCCCCCTTAACATATTTGAATATTATTTTCACCAATTGAACATGACTCTCTTTTGGGGCTGCCTGAAATCTTGCAACCATGCTTACTGCATGCATGATGTATGGCCTTCAAGCTATCAAATATAAAACACTACCAATCAATATCTATACAAATATTTATCTACAATAGGTCAATCTTCATCCTTACTCACCTTTTTCCCTATACCCATTAATGTGCCAACTGATGCACAATCCTCAAAACCAATTTTTTTCAACATTTCCTTGGCATATTGATTTTGAGATATTAAAATTCCTTTATCTTACTGAAATATTTGCAACCCTAAGAAAAATTAAAATTCTCCAAGCATATACATCTCAATTCTTTTTTGCATACTATCAAAAAATTCTTTTGTCATCTTTTCAATGTTTTCTCCAAATATTATGTCATCAACATATCAACAATCAACTGATGCTCACCTTCTATTTTGATGTAGATATTACTATCAAAAAAACCTCTCTTGAAATTTTTTATCTTGTAGGTACTTATCAAGTCTTTCATACCAATGTTTGGGAGATTATTTCAATCCATATAGTGCTTTCTTCAAACTACATACATGGATACTATTATTTGAAAGAATAAATCCTTCAAGTTGTTCAATGTAAACCTCCTTTTCTAGATTTCCATTTAGAAAAGTAGACTTAACATCTATCTGAAAAACTTTGAAATTTTTAAACACTACATATGCAAGAAACATTATAATATCCTCTAGCCTTGCCATTGGTGCAAAGGTTTTTTAAAAATATATACGCTCAATCTGAGCATATCCTTTACATACTAACCTTGTTTTTTTCTTGGTAAATTCACCATCTTCATTCAACTTATTTATATATACCCATTTTTTTCCTATCACATTTTGATCTTTTGGTCTAGATACTAATTCCCAAGAATCATTATTTTCTATTTGATTTAATTCTTCATCCATTTTTTTAACCCAATCCTCATTATGTCTAGCTTTTGAAAAAGTTCTATGCTTAATTTTTTATAACAAAGAAAAATTAACTTGCTCAAATTCACTTACCATCAACCTTCTAGTACAAACTCCTTCATTTATGTTCCTGATGATGTCATTCTCATTATGATTTCTTGTGACATATTTGGATGGAGTCTTGGTGTCTTTTTTCTCCTTCTTCTCATCTTCATCTGATTCTTCAAAATCTTCTTCTTCAATGATTTCAAGAGTGTCTATCAAATCACTAGCTCTTTGTACTACATCTTCATCTATCCTCACACTTGTAATTTTAACTATCTTCTTGGTTCTTTTGTTATAAAATTTATAAGCTTTAATTTTATAAGAATATCCAATAAATATACCTTCATCTATTCTAGATTCAAATTTACCCAATTTTTCATCAGTCTTCTTTATGAAGCATCTGCTACTAAAAACTTTGAAATAATCAATAGTAACTAGTTTGTATTTCCATAGCTCATAGGGAGTCTTATAAATTTTGAATCTTAACAACAGTCTATTCTAGATATGACTTGCTATTCTTACTACCTCTTTTCAATATTTATATAGTATCTTTGATTTATTTAGCATTGTCCTCACCATCTCCTAAACTATTCTATTTTTCCACTCAACTACTCCATTTTTTGTGGAGTTCTAGTTACTGAATAATGTCTCTTTATCCCATGGTCTTCAAAATACTCAATAAACTTATCTAACATGAATTATTCTCCTCAATCTGATCTCAAGCACTTAACCTTTAAACTAGTTTCATTCTCAACTAAAGCCTTGAATGCTTTAAATTCATTAAAAGCTTCTAATTTTTTTACCCAAAAATATCACCCAAGTCATATGTGTACAATCATCAAAAATCAACATGAATTATTTCTCACCTTGAGTACTTTGAGTTCTAATAGGTCCACATAGATCACTCTGAACAAGCTTTAACATTTGAGTGGTTGAGTATTATTTTGTCTTGAACCATCTTATAACTTGCTTCCCATGTTGTCATGGTTCACAAAGTATGTTGGAGGGATTTGTAATCTTTTGAAGATTTATAATTAATTGATTCTTTCTAATGTTGATAAGATTGTCAAAATTTATGTGTCTTATTCTCTAGTGCCACAGTGAAATTTCCTCAACTTGACTCAAAAAACATATTTGACCTTTGATATCTGATAACATATATAAATTATTAGCTGTCCTCTAAGCATATGCTATCAACACATATAAATATTTTATCCTAATTTAAAAACCTTCTATATAAAAATTTAATGTGTCTCTGATCACATATTTGACTTACACTCAATAGATTATGCTTAAGACCTTCTATATATAGAACATTTTTAGTCTTAGTTCTACCATTATTAAAATTTAATGTACATTTTTTGACTATTATGGAAATGTTATTATCTCTAAATTTCAATGTGCTACCATTGATATTATTTATAGTTATGAACTTGATTTTATCTCCTGTTATGTGCCTCAAACATCTGCTATCAATGAACCATGTCTTTTTTCATTTCTTGCATGCAAAGCTATCTAGACTAACATAGACTTTTTAGGTTATTTCTTTTGCCATGAACTTGTCTAAACTTTCTTATTGATGAATGGAGCCTTAAAAATTTGGTCCTTCTTGACTGACTCGAACACACTTCTATGATTCCAAGCTACGTGTCTAAAATTATTGCACTTGTAACATACTATGGCCTCTTCATCAAAGCCTAATAGAGGAGCAAAAGAGTTGCAGCTTTTGCTTGACTCTGCATGAGTTTCCTTGTCCTTGTTTCTAATATTATTAGCTCTTTTCCAATAGTCTATTTTCTTATGACCATAACCATTACAATAAAAACAATAACCATGAAAATAGAACCTATTTTGATTTGTGTATCTTTGACCTAGTTTTCTTTTATAGCTTTGTTCCTTCCATCCTTTGTTTGAGTTGTCCTCTACATTCTTAACTTCTTCCTCTTTTATTTATTTTTAAGGGATTCAACATAGCTCTTTTTTTTTCAAATCTGATACCTATCTTATTTGATATTGATTTTTGAATTTCTAATATCTATTCAACATGTTAGTGCTATTCTCAAATATCGAATCATTGACAACTTTATCATTGACTGCTTTATTTATTTTCTCCATATCTTCTTTTAAAGAGGCAATTTCAAAAAGATACTTTTCACATTATTCACTTACTCTTTGGAATTGATCTGTTAGATCTTCTTTGGTATTTTTAGCTTCTTTAATATGTGCTTGTAGATCTTCAATTATTTCCTTTATCTCTTTTTCATTTTTCTCAATTTGGAGATTCATTATTTGATTCTTCTTCTCAAAAGCTTTTAATTCTTCTAAGGCACAAATGATTTCTACTTACAGATTCACCTTAGCTTCATCATGTTCCTCTTCATGATCATCTATACTTTTTCTTATAGAAGCATCTTCATTTATGGTCATGAATAAAATTTCTTCTTCATTTGAGTCACTAACTTCACTATCTTCAGCTGAGCTAGGATCTTTAGAATATAAAATCTTGTTCTTGAATCCCTTCTTGAATTTGCCTTTGAATTTATTCTTATATGTAGGATTTTCTTCTTCATTTTCACCATTATTCTTATCTAGGCACTTAACAGTAAAATTTTCAATCTTACCATATCTAAAACATTTAAATGGTAACTTTCCTTAATATTTACGTATGCCCTTTTTAGGCTTGTAGATGAATAGTGCTCTATTGTCATCTTCCTCATCACTAGAGATGTCAATTGATTCTTGAATCTTAGCTTTATCTTTCTTCAATTTCTTGAAATTAGCTTCCCTTTTTGAGGGTTTCTATTGTTTGGTTTTCATCTCATATACCATAAGACTACCATGTAGTTCATCCATATTTTACTTTGGTAGATCCTTCATCTCCTCAATTGAAGAAACCTTTACATCATATCTCAATGGTAGATGTATTAAAACCTTTTATACCACTACTGACTCTTCTAACTTTTCTTTGAGACCTTGAACTTGATTAACTATTTGATCAATCTGCAAAAGATAACTTGTTATATTTTCTTCCTCTTCCATCTTCAAACTTTCAAAATATCTTCTAAAAGTCTAGAGATTATCTTGTTGAACCTTTCCATCACCTTTGTAAATATTCTCAAGATTTACCTAAGTCTCATGAGAATATTTGCATTGCATAACTTTAATAAATTATTATTCACATAAACCACATAAAATAGAATTTAAAGCTTTATAGTTATTTTCACTTGCCTTATTTCCCATAGGAGTAGTTACAAGTGTCTGTGGCTCTTTATATTTCTCCATCGCTGCCTTCCAAATGTCGAATCCAAGGGCCATCAAGTAAGTCCTCATCCTTATGCTCCAAAAAGAATATTTTTTTCAATCAAACAAAGGTTATTTATTTGTATAAAAATTTCCATGTGATCCATCCATGATGCTTTCCTTAATCTACCTTCAAGTTGTTAAACTCTTTCCAAAAGAACCTGCTCTGATACCAATTATTAAGTATGAGATATACTAAGAGGAGGGGTGAATCAGTATATCATATATCTTTTAAATCTTTTACTTAATTTGATTTCTTTTATTTAACCACTTAATCATACATTCAATATATGTAATAAAACTATATATCATATATCTTTTAAATCTTTTACTTAATTTTATTTCTTTTATTTAACCACTTAATCATACATTCAATATATGTAATAAAACTAAAATAATAACATGAACCACATGAGAGAGAGAGAGAGAGAGAGAGCAAATTTTTATGTGGAAACCCAATGTGGGAAAAAACCATATAGAATAATCTCAAGTATATGAATGAGAACCAACTCAAATTACAAAGTTCATAAGAACTAACTTGTATGAGCACTAACCCCTTTGTTGAGCACCAACACAATAACTATTTGTGAGCACCAACCCATAGGAGTACTAACCCCTCTTATGTAAAACACAACTATCTCTCAATGTTGCTTTCTCAACAAATGATAGAATTCTACTATATCTCTTTCTATTCTCTCTTATTTTATTATATAAAATGATTAAAAACCATGCACTCTCTTGCATATTTAAAATGGTTTCCCATGCCTCCTTTTATAACTTTCCAAATGACCTTTGGCATTGAACCTTTGTGACCCTTAAATCCACATGGAAAATGGAACCAAACTTGCATGACCCTTTGAATCCTTTCATTTGAAAAGGCACATGGTGACCCTTCATGAGAAAATGCATCCTTTCCCCTTTTGTCTTTATCTTGGTGACTTTTTGAATTCTTCAAAGTGACTCTTCATGGATAAATACACCCTTCCCTCTTTTGTCTTCACTTGGTGACTCTTTGAATTCCTCAAGGTGACCCTTCATGATAACATGCATCCATTTCCTCTTTTGTTTTTATCTCATGACTCTTTTGAATTCTTCATGGACCCTCTTTTGACTTTATGCAAACAAAAATATATTTGTTAATATTAAATAAATATCAACACACTTTAACCAAACTATAAACATTAAAAAAACTTTAAGACATTAAATGCTATGAGGCCTTTGTCACTAATAATGTTAGACCTTTGACATCAATGATAATATTTTCAACATAGCCATCAACCATTTAGCAAGAAATAGGTATATTTATGCTTTAGTCTTGTCATTTTAGTTTTTGACTTCCAGGCCTAAATTATACCTTTCTACACTTATATTCCAACCTCCCATTTTTAACTAGACCCTTAACTAAACCTCTATCTAATCAATAACCATTTTACAACTCTTTTTGAACACCCTCAAAATTCCATAGGCAACCATTGATGGTTAGTATAACCACCAATAGTCACCTCCAACCATCAATAATTACCCAACCATGAATGGTTAGCTTAACTAATGACAGTTAGCCCAACCGTTGATGGTCACTATGACATGAAATAACAAGTTATTTCTAAACCTTTACCCCTAGCCAAATCTAAATTTTTGTGTCCCTAACTATTCATAGACCCTTGCCGAATTTTTTGAATCTGACCTAATCTACTTTGGGACTAGTATTGACCCACTTTTGATATATTTGTTCATTTTCTATATCAATAATTCATTTACTTATGTATTTCATTTTAGTAATTTTTATTATTTAATGCAAGAAATTTTTATTTTATCATTTTCAACTTAATTTTTATCAAAAAGTGGATTGACAGCCTCCTAGTAAGCTCATGCTTCTTAGATCTAGCTCACACTAGGTAGTCTACTTAACTATCTTGCTAATAACCCCTTTTGTTAGTGATTTTTTATCCATAAGTTATTCCTTCAAAGACAAAGAGGATCTCTCCACATTTGTCTAGATTACATGTGATCAACAACCTAGTATTTATACCACACCCATATTACTAGTTTCTTATATTTTTCCAAAGTTAAGAAATGAGCAAAAATTAAGAGAAACATTTTAGCATGCCTGGTGGGACCCTAGAATCATATAGGTACCCCTTTAATCCTTTATTATTTTTTCATACAATGAAATCTAAAATTTCTTTTGGGATTAAGATAAACCTTGAATACATCAATTGCTTACTTGTTTTAGTTCATCTAGTTAACTTAAAATCAAAGTAATTAATCATAGTTTCACTCTTGTTATCACACACTTTACCAAACCACATAATCAATAAACACATCAAAACAAACTTGAGACAACACTTGACTAGAATTTTACCACCTAGCAGTAACCTTACCCTTTCCTAGTAATCCTACTTGGAGGTCATTACCAAGAGGATAACCAACTCAATGCTCTGGTTGAGTATAAACTCTAAAATTAAATATATCTTGGTTAAGCACCTGACACCCTTATTATTGTGGTGTATGAAGTGAGGGGGTAAGATCCAATATAAAAACACATACTGACATTCAATACAGATTATTTTTTAGCATGTAAACATAACTTGAAACCAACCATAGATTTCCTCTTTAGTACCTAATGTACAAAACAAATTTCTTCTTCACACTTTCTAAGGCATAATCCAAAAGTGATCTAAAAAGATTCCTAAGTTTTAAATGCACTTTATTTTATGTTTTTATTTCCTTAAGATTCTTTTCCTTTTGCTTTCTTTGTGTTTGAGTTGTGAGATTTTCATCATTTCTTTTATATTCCTCACATGGTCTTTACTAGATAATAATTGAAGAATCAAACCAAATAAGAAACACCATATTCCTCTTCATATTCTTCCATGGAGTATACTTTTGATGTTGATATTTCTCCTCATCTTTATCCTCCTCCTACCATGCCTCAGATAGTTTTTTAGGGTGATGTGGATTTTTCTACCTTCCTTGATAACAACCCCATGGCCCTCCAACATTACCTCAACACTTTAGCTCACTGCACTCCTATTGCTTTGGTTCCTCATACAGATCCAACTTATGGTATGCCTCCCCATATTATGGTTGGTGTTACCTCTACCCAACTTATGATCACCCAAGCATTTTCTTCTAGCAATATCCCATCCACTACCACCACCCAAACCAAATTCAACATCCCAACCAATAGCCAAACACCCCCTATACCAACCAACACATCTAACATAGGAAAACCTCACCTCTTGTTACCTATTCCTCATCCACCATGGGGGTATCTTATACCCCTATTTCCACGATTCCCCTTATTACTAACAATCTACCAATTCTACCCCACTTCAAAATTTGGTGCTTTCCATACCTCCTACTCTTCCACCTATTAACACAAGAGTTACCTCTCAACCCCGACCATATACCAACCCATACATACCTTTAAATCAACCCATATCATTCCCTAAACAAATTCCCATGACATCCTACCAATATGTTCCTAATCCACAAGGATACATAGCACCTTTTACCCAAATTTTTGTTCCCTTCAACCCTTATGCGGCAGCATCCCAACTTCCAATGACCACATACCAATATGTGGAATCTTCTCAACCTTCCATCACTTATCCATATATTTATTCTACCCAAAATTAACCTAAGTTACCATCCAATTATGGAGCTTCCCAATCTAAAATAAATTTGCTTAAAATGTTAATGGACAAAATGACCAACTTAGAGTCATCTATTTTTGGTGCTCATAACTTTTTATCTTATGATCAAATCTATAATAACCTATTCATCCATCCATTTCTATCTGATATTATCCTCATAAATGGGAACTACCCAAGTTTTCCAAGTTCCAAAGTAAGGAGTAACCCCAAAAACACTTGAGAGCATTTTTCCATTCTTGTTATTTGATTGCATATGATGATGCTCTTCTCTTTTATACTTTTCCATGTCTTTATCGAGACTAGCCATATATTAGTATAGTTATCTCACTAATCACTCCATAATTTCCTTTTCTTAACTTTCTCAAGCCATTTTAGATCATTTCTCAGTCAACATATCTAAAAAGGTCTCTATTACTAACCTCTACTCCATTAGGCAATTTGATGATGAATCAATTGTCGATTTCGTAGCTAGATGGAGAGGTCTTATCAACCAACTTTATTTATCCTTACCCCAACTTGAGTTGATTGAAATTTTATCTTAGGGTTATGCCAAACATATTTCCCCTACTCTTCAAGTTCAAACTTTCAAGAGTTTTGTGAGGCTTTCACCATGGCATGAAAATTAGAAATTTCAGCCATTGATGAGGGAAAATTGAAACTATGGAGCAAAAATTCTAGATTTAAATCCAATGACCCTTCCTAAAAAAAACCACTAATCAGCCTAACCATCCCAATACCAAAATAAAGACATCTGCAAACTCAATTATCTTTAAAATTGCTCCACCTCCAACTATCAACCAACCCAACCTAACCAATTCCTCTAATTTTTCTAACCAATAAAACCAAAACCAAAACCAAGTTGCCCCAAAACAATATACTCTAATATGGGAGTATCATGCTTCAGTTTTGGATACATTACTCAAAGCAAACATTATACAACTTCCTCCAATAAAACCTCCCCATTAATTTGATTCTTCTCTCCTTATACCTAGTTGGTACAATGAGAACAATATTTATGCTTTCCACCACGTTATTAGACATGATGTTACTAGGTGAAATACCTTTAAGACCATTATCCAAAATATAATTGATAAGGGAGAAGTTTTATTTGATAATCCTAATTCACCTCCAAATCAGTCCCTTGATAGTTTTCATAAACCTTTCCCCAATCATGCCCCTTCTACAAACTATGATGATAATAAACTAGAATCAACTCACACTTGTGAGGTCCATACAATTAATGTCATTATTAGTGAAATTATCATTGAGGAGACCATTACCTTATCTACCCCTTCCTCTATTCCACTCATTGAAATGGAAGACTCACCCTCTATTCCTTTGGACACCTAAATAGAGGAAGTAACCACCCCTCTTTCCTTACTTGAGGAGACCATGAACCTATCCACATTTCCTTTGATAGAAATAGTAAAGGAGGAAACCATTGCTATAACCACCTCTTTACCCACTCCATCTATTGAGGTGGTTGAATTAACTTCCATTCCTTTGAACACCAAAATAAATTAAACAACCATCTATGTTCCTTCACTTGAGGCCATCAAACCTTCCTCCTCTATCCTAGAACCACCCATTCTCTCTTTGGGAACCATCCCAAAAGAAGAGATTACCTTACTTACACCTTTGATGGAGAAAATATTATCCCAAACCTTGGAACCCTCCATCAATAGCAAAGGTAAATAAACCATCCCCTCACCTCCACCCATGGGCTTAACTTTTGAAACCAATAACCAAGGGATCAAACCCATTTAAAAGCCTTTTTATAGATTAGTCCAAAATCTAGAATTCACTTCTCAACCCAAACTAGATAGATCCACCTTTTGGCACCATTTTATGTTCCCTTACCAAAATAAACTTGAACCTTCAACCTCATTTTCATCCACCATCAAACCCATCATTACTCCAACCTCATCCTCAAACATTTATTTATCCATAAACATAGTATAGCCATCTAACCCACCTTCATCTAAAATTGTCAAATCACCTTACACCTCTCTAACCAAACCCATCAAGAATGTAGGAATACATCCTACACCTAGCCTTGCTTACCCATTTTTGAAGTTGAACTTAACCCCTTATACTACACCAAAGAAAACCCCAACAAAACCAACTAAGAAGGTGGAGCCAACTAAACACCCACCTTGAACTAGATCTATATCACATCCTTCCCTCTTACAATCCATCTTAGGAACCCATCCTTCTACCATCCCAAAATCTCATCCTTCTACCAAGAAGGTCAAACCTCATGCAACTACCTATTCCTCATCTAGTAAACCTTCTCTTTTTAATCTACCTATACCTACCTCCATCAAAACATCAAACTCTCCATCACTATTAACAAACATATCAACCTCTACCTTCCCATCTATCACCAAACATTCACCCTCCACCTCTAAATCATCTACCTATAAACCAACCATAACCAAACAATCCTAACCAAAACCACCTACCAAAACCATTCCACCACCTACAATTTCCATGATGAAGCCTTCTTCTAAGAAAGCTCTTACTCCAGAGACCAAAAACCAAACACCTTTAACACTTTGGATTGAATCTTATTCAACCATTCTACAAAATTTGTTTAAAACCTCTTCCTTAACCCTACCACCCATAAAAAATTTTGACCCTTCACATCCTAAACCATCATGGTTCAATGACAATTTGATTTTCTCATACCATAGGATTCTTAGACATAATATGGAGAATTACAAATCTCTCCAAACACTTGTCCATAGCTTATGGGATGAGGATAATCTATTGTCAGATGAACCTCCTTTGAGCCCATTACCAACCCAACCACTTACACAACATTTACCTACTCCTCCACTCTCATTTGAAAGTGAGGAACTAAAGCAAATATCTAGCCCAACACCTCCCTTAATCCACACTATCTATATTTTTACCCTATCTTGGGCCCAAAAAAAGGATAAGGAAAAAGAAAAAGTGTCCATTCCACGGAAATACCTTCCACCCCTCAATCTTTTAACTAAAAACAAGCATCCTGAACTTTACCTTCACCTTATCCAAAACCCAAAATATTTATTTTGGTTGTCTCTCTCTCTCTCTAACCCTTCTAAATATATCTAGTGAATGTTGTTAAAACAACTTAACCAAACACCAATGAAGATGAGCCTGTACAAACTGATCAAAACCTCACCCCATTATTGCCAATCATTGATAGAGGCCTTATAATCTATAGAGGTTCAACCATAATATCCTTAACCTCTTAAATCCTTTGTCAGAGCCCTTTAACTTTATACCTTTATCACCTTTCAAGATTCATAAATACCATCTATCTATTTTGAAGATCTTTGATCTTATCCTCTTTATCATGGCATACATCAATCAAACCTACATCAAAAGGGTAATGATTGATGGAGGATCTAGTATTAACATTATCTCCTCTCATACTTATGACCATATTAAATTTCCTAAGAATATCATGTCAAAAAATGTATTAGTCCTCTACTCCTTTAATTACACTATGGCCACTACCTTGGGGATAGTCATCCTCTACATCCATTTAAGACCTCACATAATTCTAGAACTCATTTATGTTGTATAGTTCAAGTTCTAATACAATGTCTTACTTGGATGGCATTGGATCTATGCCATAAGTTGTGTCCCATCTACCTTATACCAATGTGTCAAATTTAATAATGAAGGTCAAGTTGGTACCATAAGAATTGACCCTATTCCTTTTTTATCATGTAACATGACATATCAACTTAATGACATTATTTTTCCTCCTTCATCAACCTCACCACCAACCAAAAATAACACCACCTCACTAACCAAAACCAATAACACCTCTAATCTTACCATTGATGAATATTCAACTAGCTCATCTATCCCTTCTTCTCATATCCCTATAAAGGACCCCTTATAACCCACATTCCAACATCTCTCATTGGGGGAGTATAATCTCCTATCCTTGGATTCCTTTCTTACTCCTCAAGAGTATGGGAACCTCACCCATGATCCTATCTATGACCCTAACATTGGAACCATCATCACTTTTGGGCCTCCCAACCATCAAACCAACTTAATCTATGGGGGAATTAATCATCCATTTCTTTCTTCCATTGATACCTCTATCACTTGACCATTTACCTTTGACTTCTCCTATCTTGACAAAATAGCATTTGCCAAACTTTACCTTCACAAGTGTGCTTGAAAGGGATTTGGCCTAGGCGAACCTCAAGATTTACCTTCCATCAAAAATAAAAAATCTTGTGATATATTTAGCCTTAGGTGTGTACCATTAGGAAAACCAACCGATTCACATGAACCCATTGACACTATTGAGGAAAACACCCTATCCTCACCAACCCAGTCTCTTTTAAAATCAAAGTATTTTGATATCATTCCTTCTAATTTTTTTTATCAATACTATTGGTTTATGCCCCTGACTTATCAAAAAGATGGACAAACTAAAACAATTCTTCTCATTCATCCTAAAATGGTGTAAAATAACTCTCCTACCATCAACACCAAGCCATCATTATCATCATCAAGTATTTCTCTAAGTGGGTGGAAGTTATTCCTCTAATCTCAACTAAATCCAATGAGATAGTTGACTTTATCAACCATAATATCATCTATCACTTTGATGTTCCCCATAAGATCATCACCAATAATGGAAAATCTTTCAAAAATAAGCATGTCTAAGGTCTTTGTGATGCATTTGGCATCAAGTTATGCTTTTCCTCACCTTATCATCCACAAGCAAATGGATATGTGGAAGAATCTAACAAAACCATTAACAAAATGTTAACCAAAGTAGTCAGTGCTTTAGGTTAGGATTTTCACTTCCACATCCCTTTTGATTTATGATCCTATCACACTAGCATTCAAAACTCTAGAGGTACTTACCCCTTTCTCTCTAGTCTTTAGAGTAGAGGTAGTCTTACCTCTCGAAGTCTAGATTCCTTCTCTTTCCATATATTTACAAGACATCATATCTAAGAGTGACTATCATCAAAAAAATCTAACACAACTTGAGCTACTTGATGAGCATCACCTTGTAGTACTTAACCATCTTCATGTCTATCAATACAAATCAAGTGTAGTTATAACAAACACCTAAAAGAATGAGAATTCAATATCAGAGACCTCATCTTAAAGTAAAACCAACATGTAACCAATATAGAAAAAAGTGAAAGAGATAAGTTTGATTTCAATTGGATTTGACCCTAAGTCATAACCCATAAATATAGATTAGAATATTACCATTTAGCCTCTATTGAAGGCAAACTAGAACTTGAGCCTCTCAATGCTTTGCATCTATGTCCTTTATTTTGTTAAAAAAGGATCGAACTCACCTTCTTGTCTAACTTAATCTCATCCCTTGATTTACAATATTTTCAACCTCACACCTTCCTCCTATCCCTTTGAAGACATTCAATTACAACATAAAACCATGTGATTTACCATTAGAGTCATATCCTAGTCCTAAATATGGGTATCATGACTCTACTCATGGCATGGTTCTCATGGATACTTTTCATATTTAATCAAGATGAAATCCCATGGTCATTTGTCTCTCAAAACCATCCATTTTAACTATCATTACCTTCTTATGCTAAAGCTTAATTTTTTTCCCTCATAAGGGTAAACATATAATCTTAATTAGACTCATGAATGTCTAAAAACTCACATCAAAATAATTTGGGATACCAAAATATCACTTGGGTCACATGTCTCTAGAATTGTAGACTACTCCCTTGAAGGACAAATTCCCAAAACTTAAAATTTATTAAAAATAGATTGCTCCCTTAAAGGTCAACTACCAAATATACAAACCCAAACTTAGACCACTCCCTTGATGGATGGCTAAGTCAAAATGGGTCAAAAGCAATCATTTGAAGCTTCCCACATCGATCAGCTTCATAACTTAACAAAACAAAATAAATAAACAAAAGACCCTATATCAAAATTAGAATAAGCTATCCCAAGAAAGATGCAACCAACTTTAATATCTAACATTAGTAGACTTCATACATCAATCAGTCTACGCCTAGCATTAAGACATGGACTTGTCTAAATTGGTTCTTAGGTCACCTATAGAAGGGTAAAACTAACCCACATAAGGTTACCTTACCTATCACACATTAACTTTCACCTACCACCTAACTCCCCTTTATACCATCTATAAATCAAGGGATTCTAAGCTTACTTGACACAATGTGATCAAGACACCTTATTTTATCCACCAAAGCATGTTAATGTGAAGAATTTAAAAGGCTTATATTCATTAAGTCAATCCAACTTTGGTTTTGTTAGGTCCTTACCAATGAAAATGCATCATCATTTTTCCTTACCCTCTTATCATTGGTTCATGTGGACATACGTCTCATGATCCTCATTTCTTTTTCCTACATTTAGTTTGTTATCTAACTTTATGTGTTTTCATTACATCCTTAACCATAATCACATCACATCTTCATGATCATAAATAACAAACATCAATAATAAACATCACATTATGAACCATATCCATGAACCACATCATATATCTATCTATGATCAAAACACCATGAACCACATCATATATCTATCTATGATCAAAACATCGTAAACCACATCATATATCTATCTATAAATCATAAGTATCATGCTATCCATTTACCATAAAATTCATATAATATCATATCATAAACCACATCAATAACCATAATCAAACCATTCATCATCATATCCATAAAAAAAATAAAAACATCATCCATAATCATAACATGCCTAAAGCTACTGAGTCCACATCTCATAAGCATAAGGCATAAAACATCAAAACATCAAAATATGTAAACCATGAACACACACACACACACACACACACACACACACACACACACACACACACACACACACACACACACACACACATATATATATATATATATCATTATGAACATCATCATATACATCATGTCCATCAAAATAAATACATGTAATAATGTATAAATATCTCTCTCAAATCATGTACATCTTACTGCATCAGCACACAGGCTAGTATCAAAATCATGTACATCTACATCTACACTTACATATCATATCATATCATATCATACCCCTAGGGCACCACTACCACTAGCCCCTCTTGCACCAACACTACCATTATAATCTAGTGTAAGTACTCTTGGGATGTTTATCTATCCACTCACTAATGTGACCTACTAATTTAGAGTTATGATAGCTACCCCACCTACTGAAATGGATTTGTACTTGCCCCATTGAGCTCCAATGGACACTATAGTAGCACTATAGCCTTGTAATACCTAAAGTCCTCCATTGTGTCTAAGTATCACACCATAGAAATAGTATATGGTGGTTTTTCAGTGCTACTGCTACTCCTACCCTCTATCTTAAGGTGTCCCTCTCTTGGGTCACCAAACCTAGTGAGGTCTGAGCTTGATCTCTCTTGGCTATAATGGTGGTACCTTGACCCTAAAAAGTCATAATTTGGTCTTGAAATGTGGCCACGTATCCCTATAATATTATAATCTATGCCTATGTGGTATCTCATATTACCCTTATATATCCATTAGGGCTACCACCCTATACATATGCTCAAGCTAGATCCACATCCATGGCCTATCGATCCCCATCATCCCATCCAAAATTAGCTACTACATATCATGCCTGGTACCATCTTGCATAGCTATTAACAAAAATAGAATCATCTATCCCTACTCTCATAGGTAGCTCCTCATGATCTAACACCACCTATTTTGGCTATGGCTTAGGTAACAAAAACTTAGCATCCTCCCTCATGTACCTCAAGAAAGGACTTGGAACCCCCTGCACTAAGCCATACTTTCTCCTCACTCTATCAAATGGGATGAGCTCAATCTCACCCTATCTCCTCTAGTAGATCCACCTCTAGCTTTACAAAGACAAAGTGTGATATCTATAGAAGGCCCACCTAGGAAAGCCCACATATGGCCTACAAATGACATCACCCATAACCAAGCCCTTCAATGCATCCCTAAACCAATTAATGTCTCTCGCACCTCCTCCATTCCATATTTAAACATAATCATCCCTCCATCATAGGAAACCCACAATATAGTGTGCCTAGGTGTAGCCATCCCATAGTAGCCCTAAAGGTCTTAGAATTTGAATGTGCTCATATGCCTAATAATAGAGCACAAACTCCACATTGATCCCATATCACGTATGAGCTCAAAATGCCTAGAGCTCCCTATAAATCTAAACTAGAAAAATTGGTGCCTCCCTAAACACTATCCTCCAAAACAACATTTCTACAAACACTGCCAATAGCAGATATGGAAATCATCCATTACTCAAATCTAGCAATGTGAAATAGGACACTACCATCATCATCATAGTCATCAAACACCTCTCATATGGAGACCTTTAGTATAATGGCCCATAGCCAAAACCACTAGAATGTCACCTAGCTTGGACCTGATCCTCACCATATAAGAGCTCCATCTTCTCATCCCTCTCCTCACTTTCAAATATGGTAAATAGGTTCCTCTCAAATAGGCAACTATGTAATTCTATAAACATCCTCTAAAAGGATGGTCATCTCTCTTGTCAGCAACAAGAAGGTGTTTATGGCTAGATCCCATCTTTTAATGAGGGACATGATCATCACTGCATCACATGAAAACCATTGATAATGTCACATGAATCCTAGACTGACCTCCTCTATGTGCATATAATCATCTCTGGTGATCTCTCCATGGATCCCCACAAAGATCCTCAAAACTTGATCCCTCATCTGGAATTGGTCTCATGCTTGTAAATAAATCAAGTTAGTACGCACAATTAGTTTTCCATTACCATTTCTCATATTAATTCATTCTACCTAAATCAACCTTTTTATCAACCTAAACTCACCTACATCAACCTATTCTTACCATTACCTCTATAACATTATCTCTATCACTTAAAATCAACCCCCACCCACAAACATTTTAACATCTACCCTAGCTTATGACACTAATATCTAATGCTTATATAAAAAATAGCTGCCCTAACCAACAAAATTTTCAACACCCTACCTTAACCTATAACACCTTCCCTAAACATATCAAAATAAAACCTAATTCTATCTAATAACCATCTCCACACAACATTCTTACTTTATAATTTCCCTAAACCATCTCAACCCATCAATTAACACATCACCTATCTTAACCCATATTTAACATTTTAACTCACCCAAACCATTTTAAAACATTTTTAAACACTTTTACTATATCTTTTTATTAAACCACCCCTTCCCCAAACACTCAACCATTAATAGTCATTACAAATATCAATGGTCAAGTGTATTTGGTACTTTAGTGGTCGACTACTGATGGTCAAGTCTAATCATCGACGATTAGGTCTAACTACCAATGGTCACTCTATGTGATCGCTAGTGGTAAAAGGCATAACCGACATTCCCAAAAACTAACTAAAACACAAAATTTCAACCATTAAATTACCTAAATCTATCTTATAGCCTACCCCAAACCCAAAACCTCTTTCAGAATTAAATTTCACGTTGTATTTTTCCAAAATTTACCCAAAACCTAAATTAGGTAAAAATCCCCCAAAACCATATCTAAATAACCACAAAAACAATAAAATTTAACTAACAACTAAACTCATCAATTAATCTACCAATTTAAAAACATCACCTACCTTATTCCTTGACCATTATCAAAGATGGAGCCTGCATCTAGCTACCTAACCATGCCCTCATCTACTCTACATCTTGGTCTAAGTTGGATCACCTTAAATATAATCCTTCACCCAATCGACAATAACAACATCAATAAATGCTTAGTCAAACCCTCTCATCAAAATGCCAAAACAACAACTTGATGGATTACATAGAAAGCTCAGAGTCAACATGTTAAAAGTGAAAATGAATTTTTATTTTCACTTTTTATCCTCAAATTTTTAGGGTTTCCCCCTGATCATCGATGTTCAAGGTGATTGGTGATGATTAACCTTGGGACCCCTGAGCATTGACGATCAAGAGAACCCTCATTTAAAATATTTTTAGGCACCCAACCTAAGTGCCAAATTTTTGAATATCACCTTTATGCCACATAAACTTTTGGATATTACCCTTATCTAACTAATCAAATAACCAAATCCACCTTACTGTTGGCCATTTTTAACCCAAACTATCACATGTTTTATGATGACCCTACTTTGGTCATTTTGATAGCACTGACCAGCCCTGTCATTTTGAGCATTTGAATTTGAACCACCTCATGCATAACTATAACATTTGTGTTTTTCAAAGGAGAAATTCTTACCTCAGATACATTTGAAAATACTAAACCTATTTAGAAGCCTTGATAGGAATAACTTGATCAATTATGACCAAAACTATGGATTAGTTACCCAATCACTTGTCCTTCTAGAACCAACCTTATGACCCTAACATTGGCAACCCTAGTCTATGTGTGATATTGGCTATCACACTTAGTGACATTTTGTACACATGTTTTTGAGTCAAATGCCCAACCCCTTTTTTTTCACCAACTTCATAACTCACCATATACCACTTATCAAACCTTGACTCAATTTCAATTTCACCTCATCGACTCTCAATTTAAGAGGAAACACCTCCTCCCATACTCATGGAAACTAGACCTTTGACTAAGCAATCCATTTTTTTTTATATCTTGCTAATTGAAAGCTACATAATAATAAGGTGGAAAATGTAGACACTATAAAATCATACTAGATGATAAAAAGCCTTAGGATACCTTAGGGACCACCTAACCCTTTTCAACCCACTGACTAGCCTATAAAACCTTGGGTTTAGTTAGCTACATAGCTAACTAAACTCAATAACTCACTAACAAACCTTAACCCACCCCTATTAACTCACCTTGACCCTTTTCCTCTAGACACTCAACTATCGACAATCAACTTAACTATCGATGGTTATCCTGACCAATGGTGGTTAGGTATTCACTTTTCTAACACATTAATAGCTGTGTATGAGCTAATGAGGAATAAATATGTTTACCTTATATGATGCTAACAAACTTCCAAACATTTAAATCAATAATCTAGCTTACTAGGGAACCTTATACTCTCCATCTCTCTTTGCCTATAAAAGGAGAGGATAGGAGGTGAAAAGTATCCATCATCACAAACCTTTTAGCTCACAAGTATTTAAGATCTCTAGCCACCCAGTCTTCTTCCTTAAATTTGGTAATAACAATAGAGATTTCAACTTCTAATAAAATTAATTTGGAGGAAAAATTATGATTGCTCTACCAAAATTACTCCAGTCATCAACCATCAACTATTTAACAAATAATAGGTATATTTTTACTTCAGTCTTTTCATTTTGGTTTTTTATTTCTAGGCCTAAATAAGACCTTTCTACATCTATCTTACAGCCTTCCATTTCTAACTAGACCCTTAAACAAACCTCTATTTGATCAATAACCTTTCTACAACTCTTTTTAAACACCCTTAGTAATCCATAGGCATCTATTGATGGTTAGCATAACCATTGATGGTCACCTCCAACCATTGATAGTTACATAATTGTTAATGGTCAACTTAACCATCATTGATTAGCCTAACCATTGATGGTCACTTTGGCATGAAATAATGTCAAGTTATTTCTAACCCCTTACCCCCACCCAAATCTAACTTTATATGTCCCTACTTGTTCATAGACCCCTACCTAATTTTTTAAACCTAACCTAATCTACTTTAGCACTAATATTCACCCACTTTTGCTATATTTATTCATTTTATCTATCCAGAGTTCATCTAATTCTTGTAATTAATTTTATTACTTTATGTTATTTAATACAAGCATCTTTATTTTATCATTTTCAACTTAATTGTTATCAAAGAGTGGATTGACAACCTCCTAGCAAGCTCACACTTCTTGGATCTAGCTCATGCTAGGTAGTCCACCTAATGATATTACTAACAACCCTATTTGTTAGTGATTTTTTATCTACAGTTTATTCCTTATAAGATGAACAGGAGCTCTCCACATTCATCTGCATTAGATGTGCATGAATAACTAGGTATTTCTACCACACCATTATTACTAGTTTTTTTATCTTCTTCCAAAATTAAGAAACGAGTAGAAATTAAGAGAAACATAAGTCAATAGAAAATATTTGTGGTTATTTATTATATCCTATTAATGAAATGGAATAATATTTTTTATGAGTTCTACTAATTGGATATTTGGGTTTGTGTTCATTACTGGTTATCATTTTGAGCACGTACCTAGGTTATAAATACTTTTCTATAATTATATTAGGAAATGCATTATTGAATACCTTTTTAAGGGTACCCTAGGTTCATGAAGTTAGTATGAGAAAGTATTTGAGATTCTAGTCTCTCAAGGATTATTTGGTGTTCACCATTATCTTGAATTTGAAGTTTTTTTCCATCTTTACTAAGGAATATTTTCATGAAATATTGTTATATACCCTGCTATTTGGAAACCAACAACATGCCACCCTCCTTTTTAATCTTCTAGATTTTCCTACCCTATCCTACCCTATAAATAATACATCCTTGGCATACTATAAGTATTATTTATCTTTCAAATGCATAAGATCTCACTTATTTGAAATGTATTTATAATTTTTGCTTTTAATTCTAGAGCCACAATTTTTCATTTGGCCCTTGTTGAATATTTTATAAGAATGAAGATTGTAGTCATCCCCTCATTTATCTTTAGTAGTTTATGTATGACATAGATCATTTGTGCATTTTGTGTGACAAACCTTTATAAGTGAAGTATGCAAACTTGTTTATTCTCTGGTCATATTGGTCTCTTATGCTAATAATTCCCATGGAAATTGAATTTTAAAATCCCTCCATGTGATCAAGTTACCCTGTAGGTCTTCTCACCTTGGTTTAGGTAAAGCCAAAAGTAACAAGGAGTTAACCATACCCTATGTAGGTGCCTCTCAATAATTTTTTTAAATTTATCTAATCTTGATGCCAAACCCATCCCTGACTATAATCAGATACTAGAGGGTTTTCTATCATTGTTTGCCATTTTACTTCAAGTGTGCAAGGTTGAGTGTATAGGGTGTACAACTAGGAAAAAACATTCTTGTGACACCACTACTAGGTACTAAACTAAAATTTTGGTCGCTTGTGTTGTTGGGAATTCTTGTAGAGAGACGTGAGTATTTCATATTGTGGAGTTCTCTATTGTTACGACACTAATTTCACTATCTTGGATGTCAACATTGTAGGACTCCACTAGGGGCATGCTAGGAAGTTTATACAGTTTGACAATTTGATTTCTATTGAGTCTATTATAAATAATTGTTAACATTGCATGCTGAAATTTATTTTATTCCTTTTGAACATTATTCTAGAAACTTTAGTGTCTTTGTTTTCTATCTCATTAAGCTTCAACAAGTTTATGTATCACAATATTTTATCAACTGTTATATTCTATAAGTTTGATTCTAGTAGTGACTCTAACTTTATTTTTTGGTTTCAAGAAAGATTAGTGCCTATTATGAATATTTTGATAACTTACATTTTTTAGTATCTTCTAGTTTGTAAATTTGAAAGGACTGAGATCATCTTTTAAAGGTGACCCATCTAAGAGACTTGTTCCACCCTTAAGTATTCATCGAAAAAGAAAGGGATAAGTTTGGAAGCCTATTGAAGGGTAGAGTTTAATTGCTAAGTACCATCAATATTTTGATAATCTTGAGATCTTTGTTGACCCTGCCATTATTGAGGACTACCACAACTCTTCTACTAATTCTAAAATACATATCCCTATTTATTTTCTAGCTTCTTTTCAACCAACTAGATCTCCTCCCAAGCCTGATCCACCAAGTGCACATCATTCACCCCCTCATATCCCTTTTCCATTTTTTCTTCAACCTCCTATTAAACCAATCATGAGGCATAAGGATAAATATGAGAATGCATGTCTTGCATTCTATGTTCTTATATTTAGGCCTATCAATTTTGATGAGATGGAAGGCTATCCTAATGAAGTCCCAAATGAAGTTAGGAAATACCTCACAAATTTCCAAGGGAATAATGCAGTGAATGGTGATAAACATATAAGGGCCTTTCAAAATATCATTGAATATTATGAGGTTTAGTATGAGGATGTGTACATCAAGTTATTTGTACACACGTAGGTGGAAGATGCTCAAAAATGGTTCAATTCTCTTCCCATTAGATGTATTGATTCATAGGAATATATGTAGAATGTTTTTAGAATTCAATATGGTGCTAGGATTAATCTAAGGTTTCTCTTGGATAAATTTAAAAATATCAAAAAGAATCCTAATGAGTGTGTGTAGGAATTCAACACCTGGTTCAACAAGACTATGATGTGGTTACCCAAAAACATTAAGTCTAGTGATATAGCATTCTTGCTAAAGTATTATGATTCCTTTGATAAGAAGGTTGCATAGTACTTAAGGGACAAGGCTCCCATTAACCTAAAATTGGCATTCAATATGGACATCCAAACTAAAAAAAACATAAAGGCTATGGGAAATCCCATGAATAAGTGGTATGATGTGAAGTTGATTAATCCTAAAAAGATAAAGGCTATAAAGATAGCCAACTTGGAAGATAGTGTCAAAAACCTTAGCCTCTACTATCAAAGAAATGTCATACAAATTGGCTAAAGCTAAAAAGGGGGTCCTTCAGGTGTCTACTAGCTATAAGTGGGATCTAAATCTGAATCAAGCACAAAGGGGGCTTATTTTTTACCATAAAGATAATGATAAAGGAAAGAGGCCTACACATGAAGAAAGGATGGACAAAAACTAGAATAGAGGGCCTAGAAAGGAGGTGTTTGATCCTTTAAATTCTAAGGAAAATGTTATAAATTCTAATTTACACATTGATTGGTGTGACAAATGCTTCCTTCCACACCCTCCATGTGATACTATTAAACAAGTTGATGAAGACATAGATGAACTTGAATATGTGTCATTTGAATATGATATTTTTATGTTTGATTATCAAAATCCTTAGAATGAATCGATTGCCTCCACAAAATTGTTGAATGATACTACGCTTGATCAATTTTAGAGCATGGTTAAAATAGAGAGTGTCCCAACTTTTGACTTTGCTTGTGATGTTAATATGACACAAGCATATGAATTTCCCATCCATGGTTTCGATCATTTATGCTCTATGATGATTAATAAATATCCTTGATGAATTTCATCAATTGAGGACAAGAAGTAGTTAATTAATGTAGTAGCCACCTAAAATAAGGAATACAACTTGAGAGGTAGGCAACCAAGTGTTTCTTCTCAAGACACTACCCTTGTAAATTCAAAAGCAAGGAATACAATCAAGGAGGTAAATAAGGCTACAAAAGTCTCAAAATATTTCAAGATAGAACATGTGTCCTAAGCTATTAAGCCTATAGGTGATATTTCTAATAATAATAGAAAGTTGATATTGTCTAGTATCCCTAAAGGTGGTAACGAACCAAAAAAAAATACACCTTTAAAGTTTGTTGTTAAAAATGTTAATCCATCCAACCTACTCCACTATAGACCTTGAGTGACTATATTCCATCTAAAGGTGTTTTTACCCTTATACTAAACATGCCTCTTCCTTAGTATAATGTGTTTGATATGGCCCAAGTGTTGAGTCAAATAAAAATCATCGTGCCACTTGTTGATTTATTAAGAATACCTAAACATAAGAAGATGGCCTTTAAATATTTAGAATTTGGTGAAAGATCAGATGTGATGAAATTAAATTTCCCCAAATGCCTTAGAAAGTGATGGAGAATTATAAAAGGTTGTTGAAAATACTCTAGAGGTCTATTTGGGAACTGCATTAGTGAAGATTTAGCTGAATGTGGATCCTTTTTACACAACCCTAATAATCAATGGTCTAATTATTCACAATTGCATGTTTGATTTTAGTGCTTCTTGTAATGTGATGCCCTTGGGTGTCCTTAATGAGCTCAAAGTGAATATTATTCCAACCTTTGGTAAGTTTTATGCTATAAAATCATGAGAGGTTCTAGTTGTTATACAAGTTAAGGGGTTGGTGGTAAAGTTGGTAGTGCATTCAAAAAATTATTTGAATATGGATGTGGTAGTTTTAGATTGCCTGCCTAAGTGGGGGATGATACTATCACAAAAATAGGCTGTTAGCATGGGTAGAAATGTGTAAATGGACCTTTTCTACACCACCATTCCTTTGGAAGGTAAGATGGTCAAACTTTATAGAGATTAAAAGATGCTACATGTGATTGAAGATCCAAAACATGCTCTTAACAAAGTACTATACATAGATGTTGAGCTTGGCAACATTATTAGAAATGTTGATACTAGTGAACATCTTACTATTGTTGATGTTGAACTTGATAAAGAAGGTACAGTTTGGAAGATGTTCTTTGATGGGGCTTGCTCCAATCTTGGAAGTGGAGTTGGGGTTGTCTTCTATGCCCCCAATGGTAAATTGTTTTATGTTTTTTTTATCTTTATTTTGAGTTCATAAATAATATTGCTAAGTATGAGGCACTCTTGATTCATTTATGGATTGCCCATGAATATGGGATCAAATTTTTATTATAAAGGGTGATTCCAAGCTAGTGGTAAAGAAATTTTGTAGTGATTTTTACATAAAGAATAAAGGGTTGAAACAATATCAAAATGTCATTTAGGATCTACTCAAATTTTTTTGATGTATTTAATCTATGTTATCATGATAGGAGTTTCAACCAAGAAGTTGACAGACTTGTAGGGTTAGGTAATTAGTCTTATATTATAAATATGATCCCTCATTGTCAATATCATGTGGAGGTGTTTCTAAGGATTTTAATCCCAGAAAATATTCATCATTGGCATGCCTTTGATGATGAAAAATAGATTAAGAGGTTTATAACCTATGAGGTTGAGTTCCATGATCAAATCATAGACTTGGAATCTATGATTCAAGTTTGTGATGGAAAGGAACACTTGTTTGGGAAGGATATTATTGAGCTAAAGATAAACACTCTCCCAAGAGGACTGGTCAATTTAAAAACATATTTTGATGGAGTAGATAGAATCAAGTTGAGAGACTCATTTATCTCAAAATATCTGAATAAGTACAACTTGGGTTCTCATGAGAATCTAATAAAGGTTTGGGTAGATACTCACTTAAGTGAAACTGAGAAGAAGGCTTAGATGTAACTATTAAATAAGTAACAAGATTGTTTACCATGGTCGTATTCTAGGCTAAAAAAATATAGGGAAGATTTATTCCATCATATCATCCTATTATAGCTTGATAGCAAAACTTTTAGGTATAAATAGAAACCTATTAATCCCATCTTGGCCACCAAGATGAGGGATAAATTGAAAAAGATAAGGTATGGTGGTATCATTTAGCTCATCAAGTATTCATAATGGATTGAAAATTTAGTCCTTGTAATAAATAAGAATGGTGACATCCACTTATGTGTGGATTTTAGGAATTTAAACAAAGTTTCTTTAAAAGATAATTATCCCCTACCCAATATGGAGAAACTATTGCAAAGTGCCATTAGATTAGAGATGTTGTCCATATTATATGGTTTCTTAGGTTACAACCAAGTTGTAGTAAAAGAATCTGAGAGATTTAAGACCATGTTCACAATGCCTTGGGGCATGTATGTATATATATAAGGATGCCTTTCGAGTTGATGAATGCTGGTGTAACATTCTAGTGAGATATGAATACTGCTTTGTAGGGATAATTAATTGGTTCATTACTATGTATTAAGATGACATTACTATTTACTACAAGATTAGAGAAGAGCATTTGGAGCATCTAGAGAAGGTACTAATTAGATGTAGGGAGTTTGGAATTTCACTTAATCTTAAGAAGTGCCACTTTGGAGTACAAAAGGATAAGTTTATGGGACATATAGTATCCAAGGATGGTGTCATGATTGATAATGAAAGGGTAGAATCCATTGACAAAGTGCCTATCCCATATCTCAAGAAAGGAACTCAGTCTTTCTTTGGAAAAATTAACTTTGTAAAGAGGTTTGTGTCTAATTTTGTAGAGATTACTCTGCCTATTACTTCCATGATGAATAAGGAATAGACCATAAAGTGGGAAGAGAAGGACATGCAAGAATTCAATGACATCAAGAGAGTTTTAAAGTCTATCCCTATTTTGGCTAGTCTTGATTACACAAAGCCTTTCTAGATATTCTCTTTTACATCATACAATATTGTTACTATTGTTTTGTTGTAAAAAAATTGGGATAGTCATGATCATCACATAGTTTTATTTAGAAAATATATGAAATGTCTATAAATAAACTATATTATCATGGGAAAAAAATCTTTTTCTCTTTTGAAGGCTATTAAAACATTAAGGCTATATATTATAAGTTTAAAGATTGTTGCCTATGTCTCGCACACCATGGTGATGGAAATTTTGACTCAGACTAAAGTATCTAGTAAGAGGTTTAGGTGGGTCAATAAGTTACAAGAGTATGACATGGATATCTAGACCACCAAGTTTGTAAGGGTTATGGGTCTAGCCAAACCTATGGTTGAGACTAATTTACAAGCTATTGAGGTAAACACTGTTATTTTTAATATTAATGATTCTTTGAGTCAATTTAACATATCTCCATGATATATATATATATATATATATATATATATATATATATATATATATATATATATATATATATATATATATATATATATATATATTGTTTACTACTTGAAAAATCTTAGTTATCCCTGTAACTTAGACAAGAAAAAAATAAATCTTAAGTTTGTGTCCCAAAAATACCACTTGACTAGCATGAAAGAATCCAAATGGGTTTCTCCTAAGATGCATGCTAGAGGAACAAACTGTTGTCCTGATTAAAGACTTCCATAGTAGAGAATGTGGTAGTCATTTTTGAACCTAAAGTTGTAGCTCATAAAATATTGAGAGCTGGTTATTAGTGGCCATCAATGATCAAGGATGTTGCTCAAAAAGTTAGAAAGTGTGATAAGTGTTCGCTCTTTCCTAGGAGGCTGAAAGCTTCAAGTTCTCTTCCCTTGTATCTTGTGATGATTTAAGGCCCATTCAAAGAATGGGAAATAGATTTCATCAGAGAAATTATTGATTCATCAAGAGTTGGGCATATATGTATACTAGTTGCAATTGATTACTTCATAAAATGGGTTAAATAAATCCCTACAAAGAAAGCAATGCACTAGGTAGTAATGGAGTTTTTGCTAAATTAGATTATTATAGATTTGTTGTGCCTATTAAAATTATTGATAATAATTGCATGAGATTTAAATCAAAACCTTTGGTGGCATTATGAAAATACTATGGGAATGAATTGAATTATGCTTCCAACTACAATCCTCAAGGGAATGGGCAAGCAGAATCAAGTAGCAAGAATTTGATCAAAATCATTAGGAGAACTTTGGAAGCAAACAAGAAGTGGGGTGAATAAATAACGTTTACCTTGTGGGATAATAAGATTATGCCTAAGAGAACTATAGGTAGAATCCCTTTTGAGACTATTTATGGAGCTCAAGTAGTTTTGCCTATGAATTTATAGTTTCCCACCTATCAACTCATGCAACAACTAGAAGATGAGAAGATCAACCACTATGAGAATAAGATGAACCAAATTATTGAGCTTGATGAAATTCAAATACAAGCTAATGAAAGACACCTAAAGTTCAAAGAGAAGCTAAAGAAAATATTTGATAGGAAGGTCACTCTAAGAACTTTCCAAGTGCATGATTTGCTTCTACTTTGGGACAACAGGCATGAGGAAAAAATAAAGCATGAAAAATATGATGCCTTATGGATGGGACCCTATTCCATTGAATGTAAAATTGGGGAGCATACTTTATTTTTAAAATATTTGGATGGTGAAATACTAGATCTGCTAGTCCATGTCAAACATCTGAAACACTTCCTTGATTGAGTCCTTAACATGTGTACCATATTGTACAGTGTTTTTCTACTTTATCTTTTGTTATTTTGTTGCTCCTCTATTTCAGGCCTTGTTTGTATGGTTTCTCTTTATGTTCTATTACTTATTTGTTTTTAGATCCTTTTGATCTATTTTTGTTAAGTCTACCATGTTTTATAGAGCCTTTATGAATTTTTATTGAAAGTTACTACATCTTAACTCTATGACCTAGTAGATTGGCACCTAGTCTTAAGTTTTGGGGTTCTTTGAACACTCACAGTGGGTATGTATCCCTAGGTGAGAGCTAGTGTTAGTTACCAAAATTACACTAAAGCAATTGGGCCCTGATCAAATTTAAATGACTATGTCCTTATCCCAACATCCATATCCAAGTGTTTCTTTGAAAGATCAAGTTCATGTAAAAAGTGGCTAAGTCCTAATCTGGTCTTTGCTTGGAGAATGTGTCTTTCCCTTAGACTTTTTTGGGTTTTTTGCATGAACATAATGTCTAATAGAAATAAGTATTCAAGCCTTTTATCTCAGATAAAAATTCTAAGGACTTATTTCCATCAGACATTTTATCCACTACAAAAGGTCTGAAGGAATTCAATGTCTTGTTTTACATCGGGTTAAGTGTTTCAAATAAAATCTGAAGGGTCATTTGTTTTGAATTTTTTGTTTGTGGAAAAATGTATAAAGATCACTTTCCCTTAGATAATTTTGTTTTCACAAAAATCTTGAAAAAAATCTTTTGTTTTGGAAAAGGTGCAAATTCTTATTTGTTTTGTATTTTTTTCCATGGCAAAAAATCTAAAGGACACTTACTCATTGAGCATTTTTCCCATGAAAAAAGCTTGAAAGAAATGTAAGGACTTATTTATTTTGGCCAAAGTTTTTACAAAAAGTCTAAAAGATTATTCATTCAATAATTTTATCCACACAAATAGTCTAAAGGATTATTCCTTTAGGCATTTTGTTTGCATAAAAAGATTGAAGGGTCATTTTGCCCTTACAAAATTTTTGAAGGTTACTTTCAGAAGGGTCATTTTTCCTTTTCAAAATCCTTGAAGGATAAATTATTTTAGGTATTTTTCCCTTGAAAATTTCCTAAAATGTACCTTCAAAAAGTTTGAAGGGCACTTTAAAGAGATCTAAAGGGCCATTTCAAAAGGCCAAAGGGAAATTCTATAGGGAAAGTTCCCTTGACAAAACTTCTGAAAGGTTCTTTTAGAAATCCTGAAGGGTATGATCAAATGGCCAAAGGGTACTTTCAAAAAATTTACTACAAATCAAAATTCCTATTTCCTTTGGGCATTTTGTCCATGCAAAATTTTTGAAATAATTACATTTCTTCAAGAAAAGTACCAAGTTCAATTTTTTTGAGGACATTGTTTCAAACAAAATGTCTAAAAAAATTGTCCTAATGAAGACAAAAGGAGCTAAGCTCAATTATTTCATCAAAAGTGCAAAGGTTCAATTCTTTTGATAAAAGTGTAGAAGACCAATTTCTATGGGTGAATTATTTTAGACAAAATGTCTGAAATAATTATTTTGATGAAGGTGAAAATCTAAAGGCCAAATTCTTTCAAGCATCTTTCCCACATAAAAGGTCTAATAAAGATCAATTCTTGCAAAAAAAGTGTGAAGTTAAAATCCTTTGGGGAAATTATCTTAGAAATTTTGTCTAAGATATTTGTCTTAATAGAATACTCAAAATAATTATTATGGGATAACTACGTTTAAGAAAAGCCCAAAGTAGAAGTACTGAGGATAAATAAAATCTAAAGATAGAGAAGCTAAAGACAAAAGGCTTGAGAAGCAAACAAGAATGATGAATATAAATATCCCACTAACCAAATTGATATGGAGTAAAGGCCCTAAATTTTTTTCTAAATTGAAGGTATGATGGTCTCATGGACATCTTTTGACGGGTGCATGAACATCAACTTTAAGTGGTATAAAGTAGCCATTGGGATTCAAATGTTTCAGGATAGTCACATGATCATCAATTTTAGACCATGTGAAGTAGTTGTTTGTTTTCAAATAGAGGTGGATCTAATAGTAGAAATTTACATAAAGAAAGATGATCTGATGGTACACAATTAAATTTAAATAATCAAAATAACCCAAGATAAGTGTAAGAATGACAAGTGTTAAGCTCACAAAGCATGATTTAAATATCAACTGCATTCCCAAAAATTGATGATGTGCATTCAAGTGTACACAATCCGATCTATGACATGTATTAAGTCGATAATTTTCAAAAAAAACATAGAATTAATGATTGAATACCACTTGGCAAGAGTGAATTAGCCTGATAGGATTGACAAAGCGGGATATAGATAGCCTACTAAGCTACCAAGTGGCACTATTTTGGTATAAGACCTATAGACAACCAATAACATTCCACCCCTTGGTTCATGATTTGATGGGGTACATTTTTTATCCTAGCTAGATCTGATGGTTTGTATCTAATGTTGAGAAGTGAAGGACCTTATGAGCAAACATGGAAATGACAAGTGACACAATTGCATGCCACAAATTAAAAATCAAGCATCTCATGCAAGATCTATGGCTCACATTTACTTAGGCAAGGATGATCCAATGATGTGAGCTAAGGTGGAATTTTTAAATGGGTTAGATTACATGAGGAAGTGACAAGTGTCCAAATTAGAGCCAATCAATCTACTTAGTCACTTTTAGGCCCCACAAATGCCCAGTTAGATTCAATGTGGCATGACAAATGCCAGTATGCAAAAAGTTTTGGTTTAAAGGCTAAAATTGATAGTTCTTTCATGGACATGGTAATGATTTAAGTTTATAAGAACATATAACTACCATTCTAGAGCATATTTTACTAATGGCCATGGATATTTTTTATTTTCATCATAGTTGTAGCTTTCAAATTCTAATCATCATAAGGTAATGAGATTCCCTTGGCATGCACAAAGAAGATATATCCTATCTAGAAGTTTCCATGATTGACAATCAATCAATAGGAGAGCATTTATAGATAGTTGCACATAAAGACGAAATATTTTTGTCTTTTCAAATGATTTTCTCCTTCCAATTGTGCAAGTGAGTAGTTAAGAGCATCTCTAGGTAGTTACATATGATGACAAATAGCTTTTCAGGCATTCCCTATGAATTTCATCATCCAAATCATGAATTAACCAACATCTTCAATCAAAATATCAAAGTTATTTTTCAAGTCTTTATCATTCCTTGTAGAGGTAGCGGTAATAATGATCATTTTATTACAAGTGGATGAGGATCTCAGGCATGGCAAAGTGCATATTCCAATTGGAAATATCTTGTTAGACTTGAAGGATTGTTATGTAATTTTTCAAGTTGTGACCCATAGTTTTAGATTCAAAAATGTATAAATAGGGTCTTTATCCTATATTCTAAGGTTGTTATTGATTATTTTAGTTCATTATTTCAATCATCCATTTAATCCAAGTCTAGGTTTTGCATCAATTTTTTTGGGATCAACTATTATGTGTAGATCTTATCTCCCTTAATAAGGTGGTTACATTTGTACAACCAGTAGCAAGCTTTCAGATCATGTTTATATTTCCTTGATCAAAAGAGAAATCTCACTTTTGTTTCCCCTATGGAAGCATTTTGAGGTGTTGATGTTTTTAGTATTTATTTTCAAGTTAATGGAATTTTTTTTTGGTTATTTATTGTATCCTGTTAAAGAAATGCAATAATATGTTTTACAAGTTCTACTGATTAGATATTTGGGTTTGTGTTCATTACTAGTTATCATTCTGAGCACGTACCTAAGTTATAAATCCCTTTATGTAGTTATATTAGGAAATGCATTGTTGAATACCTTTTTAAGGGCACCCTAGATTCATAAAGTTAGTAGGATAAAGTATTTGAGATTCTAGTTTTAGTGTATGTTTTATTCTCTCAGGGATCAATTAATGTTTACCATTATCTTACATTTGAAGTTTTTTCTACATATTTACTAAGGAATATTATCATGAATTACTATTAGATAACCTATGTAGAGATAATTACATAACATGATTAGTCAAGCATTAGTCTAATAAATCAAAGGAAGAATGCATAAGAACAAACTAAATTAATATTATCTATTCATGTGGAAATTACAGAGGATAGCAAGAAATAAATGAAAGAAAGCAACATCATATTACCTTTCCAAATAGATTCACCATATCAATTCAGCTCACAATCATGTTTTCCCTTGATCAAGATCTCTTTTCTTCAACAACAATGGTGGCCAACTACTCTAATTTCTCAATAACTCTCTATAAAACCTAGGCTCATGATTTGGAATAACTAAACTAGCCTATCAATGATGTTTGTAACTAAAGTCAATGGTAAAATGAAAATTATTGTGAAGATAATTTAACATAATAAATCTACACAAATCAAGCTTGAAAATGATGTCCATGGCCTTTCTATTTATAGATTTTCAATATTGCTCAGAATCAACCTAAACTATCCATCTTGAGATGAAAATGTGTGGTTAAGGATTAATTCAATATTTGGAATTAAATACATAATTATACTCATCATGAATTTGGAAAAATGGGGATTAAATAGGCATGGAGGGTCATTATGAGGCATGGGAGACCCATAATCTTGATATTTATGGCATTTGTGGCCTAGTCATTTCTTCCTAATATATGATGTCACCTAATGATGTAGTTAATAGAAATCAGTTTTCAAAATGAAATATTTATCAAATATCATGGAAAATTCACTTAAGCTCTTGATTTAGATTAATTAGACTTAAACAAGGTTAATCAACATTTGTGCAATTATTTGGAAATTATCCCTCAATTAATTAAAATGGTCAAAATTTCATATTACTAAGTCATAATTTGACTCGAGAAGAATTAGAAGGTGATGTTAGATGAATTGTAACCATATTCCCATTTAGGATGTTGCCAACATAAAATAACAAAGGTACATGATGTTTAATAATTAATTATAACAAAAGAGTGATCTAGAGCACAAAAAGATAAAATCATCATTTTGACTCAAAATGAATTGATCAAAGTTAAGTATCACATAAAATGCATTGCCCTATTTAGGGATACTTTGACCTAAATTGACACTTGTAAATGACAAGTTCAAACCATTTAGGGTGTTTTAATGATTTTGACCTATAATGTGCATTTGAGTGTAATTCAAGTAAGCTTGATAATTTCAACATAAATGCTGTTAAGAACTGGATGTCTACATTTTGCCCCTATTTGAGAAGGTGTAGTGAGACATTCAAGTAAAGAAACATCTTTTCAAAAAAAAAATCAATAATAAATGGAATAGACCCATGATTCCCCCTCGAGAGGACATACTAGGATGGAAGAAAAGGATGGACTCTCAAAAAGAGAGAGAAAGTGAGAAATTAACACTTGGAATAGATCAAATCTAAATGAGCTAATGCTTGCATGTATGATTACCTTCAATGATCAAAATATAATTAGAGGTATAATAGGCCCTAGGAGATATGGGAATGAGAAAGATATGTTAGGATCCTCCTTAGAGTACAATTTATTACCTTTGTATAAGCAACTAAACACGGAATTAAACCAGAAGTAATAAGTAACTAGAAATTAGAAACAACAAAGAATAGGTAATACAAGAAACAATACAATCTTGTATTACACTCTTCCAGAAGGAAATACAATGAAGAAATCTCTTCTTCCCACACCTCTTGGGTGTACAATAACTCTCCCTAAAGAGTTCTCTATCTCAATCAATTACAACCAACAATCAACTCAATACCAAGTTGTTCCCTCCAGTGACAATCAACCCAATGGTTGTTGTTGCCTACCTTCCAAGTAGTTGTGACAATCAACTCAATGGTTGTTTTGCCTACATTGACCTCTATAGACCTTCTTGATCTTTCACCTTACATATCTTCTTGATCTTGCTTACACCATGTGTTGCAGATCTTTTTGATCTTGCTACCCCGCAGATCTAACTGATCTTGCACACACACACCCACAGATCTACTTGATCTTGCACACTTGCAGATCTAATTAACCTTGCATTTATACACAAATTACGATACAGCCCCATGGGTCTCTTAAATAGATCCAAAACCAAACAATAATTAGAAATGCAAACTCAAGACTAAAATTAGTCTTTACATGCAAACTAGCTATTCTCCTAAAATTAGAAATGTTGTCTAATTTTGGAAACACACAGGTGACCGATGTCGGTTCCTGTCTGACCAATACCGGCCAACCCCCTAACCGATGTTAGTTTTTGTATAGCCAAAGATAACTGATGTTGGTTTTCCTAACTAATGTTAGTTACTCTATAACTCAGCAACCTCCACATTTGCACACCAGTGAAGCTCTTAGCTCCACAACTCAACAATCTCCCACTTGGAGATAAACAACTGCACCTGTACCTATACCTATACAACAACATCCTCTAATTTGTTTTTGGATTGTATCTCCATCTTCAAGTTCAATCTTGAAGACCAAAAAAAGTTGAATGAAGATTCAACTTCTCCTTTGTTCTCAGCTTTGTTAACATATCAGCAGGGTTCTTTTCCATATGGATCTTTCCTAGCTTCAACTAACCATCCTCCAATACCTATCTAATGAAGTGGTACCTAAGATATATATGTTTGGTTCTTGAATGAAAGGCTCAATCCTTTGCCAAATGAATTGTTCTTTGACTATGATTGTACAATCTACAACTCTCTTGCTCCTTTCTCAACTCTTCCATGAACTGAGTCATCCATATCATTTCCTTGCTAGCCTCCATGACTGCAACAACCTTCTACAACTTTGAAATCCAACTAATCGCCATTCCACCAATAGTGAACACATATCCTATGGTGCTTCTCCTACCATCCAAGTCACCTACCATATCTGAATCTACATACCCATGTAGATAAGTGTTTAACCATGCATAGCATAAATACCTATTGCTGGTCCCTCTCAGATATCTAAGAATCCACTGAACTGCTTTCCAGTGCTTCTTTCCTAGATTGGCCATAAACTTGCTAACAACTCCCACTACTTGGGCAATATCAGGTCTGGTACATACCATGTACTCAACCTCATCATGTGATTTAGGACACTGTTCTTTGCTCAGCTTGAATTGTCCAACCATAGGTGTGCTTACCAATTTTGCATCCTACAAATTGAACCTCTCCACTACGTTATTCACATAATACTCTTGAGACAAAATCAAACTATGATTTTTCCTATCTCTAGAAATACTCATGCCAAGGAGTTTCACTCCTAAATCCTTCATGGCAAATGTCTGAGCTAATTTTACCTTTAGCTCAGTAATTTCTGTATGTGTGACCCTGCAACAAGCATATACACTACATACAATAATAGGATAATGTAGCTACTATTATCCAACCTAGTAAAATAAACACAATGGTCACATTGACATTGACTAAAGCCTTTCTCTGTCATAAACCTATCAAACTTTAAATACCATTGTCTTGGAGCTTTCTCAAGACCATATAACCTGGCCTTATGTCTCACTTGTCTATTCTCTCCTTTCTTTAACCTGTAAATCCATTTTTTTCAATGCTTTCTATCCAAATGGCAACTCTACCAAATCCCACATTTGGTTCTCTTCTAAGGAATCAATTTCCTCATTCATGCCATGCTCCCACTGTTTCCTAGATTCTACCTACATTACCTCTTCAAAACTTCCTAGTTTTCCACCATCAGTGAGCAACAAGTAGTATAAAGAAAAAATAAATGAATTTGAGGTTTACTTACCCTTTCAAACCTCCTCTTGGGCATTTGAGACTCATTGACAGCTTGTTGTTTGCCCAAATTTCATTCTAACAGTGACCGATCCTGATCATCTCTCGGTCTACACCTGACTGACGTTGGTTCCACCTAACCAACCTGACCAATGTTAGTTACCACCTGACCGACATCAGTTCCCACCTACTCGACATCACTGACTTTGGTCTCCACCAAACTAACATCGGTTCCTACCTGATCGATGTCAGTCTCTGCCTAACCGATGTCAGTGTCTGTGTTTTATTGTGAGTGATTATTTTTACCGACAAGCTCATTTTGGATCATAACCTTGTCCAAATCAACATTTCCCTACTTAAAATTATTCATCCTCTTGAGCTGATCACTATCCATCACCTTCTCCTTGAAAACCAAGGCTTTCCAGTTCTTAAATGTGTCAAAAACATCAAATTTCTTCTTTATGTAGTAAACCCATACCTTTCATGTAGCATCATCAATGAAAGAAACATAACACTATGATCCTCCAATAGAAGCTCCTTGAGCTGGTCCCCACATGTTTGCATGAACAAGATCTAACCTCTGCTTCTTCTTTGTTGACCTAGTCTTGAGAAACCTCACTTTCTCCTATTTCCCAAAAATATAGTGCTCACAAAAATCTAGATCTATCAATTCTAAAAGCTTACCTTTTGACTTAAGAACATGCATTCCCTTCTCACTCATGTGACCAAGCCTACAGTGCCACATCTTTGCATCTACATCTGAAGTAGATAAAATAGAAGGAGAATCAGTAATACAAGTAGATAGATAAAGTGTACCTACTTTCTTACCTCTTGCTAATACAAGTGCACCATTGGAAACTTTCCAAGATTTAGTTGTGAGAGTTACTGTGCAACCCTCATCACCCAACTTTCCTATAGACAACAGATTTTGCTTCAGGATGGGTACATGCATGACATCCTTCAACACCCATGTGTTGCCATTCTGCAATTTCAACTGCACTTTTCCTTTGCCAACAATTTGACAAGGCTCACCATCCCCTAAATAAACTTTTACAAAGTCTCCATGGACATAATCATGAAAAAATTCTCTATTTGGGGTTGCATGGAAAGAAGCACCTGAATCTAAAACCCATGATTCTACCTGAGTATCCAAAGAAAACATAAGAGCATCCTATACAACAATACCTGCATTATTTGTTTCTTTATTACCTTCATGCTGATCTTCTTTCAACCAACAATCTTTCTTTACATGTCCTTTCTTTCCACAATTCCAGTAGGTTATTCTTCCATTTCTGGATTTGGATCTACTTCTTATCTTTGACCTTGATTTCTCTTGCTTTCCCTTCTCTCTTTGCTTTCCCCTACTTTCAACACTTAAATCATTACCTAATGTTTCCCCTGTGCTTTTCCTTCAAATTTCTTCATTCAAGATTACACTAACAACATCATCAACTTTCAATATATTTGAAGCAGACGTAGTATTACTAACTGCCATTACCAAACTATCCCAACTTTTAGGTAAAGAGCATAAGATTAAGAGAGCCTTAATTTCATCATCAAAAACTATTTTGACTGAATTTAACTGATTTACTAATCCATGGAAATCACTAAGATGACTATATACTGATCCACCTTCCTGCATTTAAAAATTAAATAATTGATTCATAAGAAATACCTTATTCAAAGCTAAGGGTTTTTCATATAAATTTGCCAAAGATTACATTAACTCTACCATTCTCTTTGCCTGTGATAAGTTAGAAATCACAGACAATGCTAGGCTTAACCTTATAGATCCAAGAGCCTTTCTATCAAGAACATTCCATTCTTCATCTTTCATATATGTGGGCTTACATGAAAACCCACCCAATGGTAAGTATAGATCATTCTGATATAGATAATCTTCTATCTGCATCCTCCATAATTGATAATTCTTGCAATTAAATTTCTCTATTCTTAGTTTACTTTCTTCTACCATTGCTTTACTCCCACTCAATCAAAAACCCCTGAGAGTGAACCTGTAATCAAAAAACACTAGCCCACTCTACCACTTGTTAGTGAACCAAGCTCTAATACCAACTGTTAGGATCCTCCTTAGAGTACAATTGATTACCTTTGTATAAGCAACTAAACATGGAATTAAACCAGAAGTAATAAGTAACTAGAAATCAGAAACAACAAAGAATAGGTGATATGAGAAACAATACAATCTTGTATTACACTCTTCTAGAAGGAAATACAATGAAGAAATATCATCTTTCCACACCTCTTGGGTGTACAGTAATTCTCCCTCAAGAGTTCTCTCTCTCAATCAATTATAACTAACAATCAACTCAATACCAAGTTGTTGTTCCCTCTAGTGACAATCAACCCAATGGTTGTTGTTGCCTACCTTCCAAGTCCTTGTGACAATCAACTCAATGGTTGTTTTTCCTACATTGACCTCCATAGACCTTCTTGATCTTGCACCTTGCAGATCTTCTTGATCTTGCTTACACCGTGTGTTTTAGATCTTCTTGATCTTGCTACCCCGTAGATCTAACTGATCTTGCACACACACACCCACAGATCTACTTGATCTTGCACACTTGCATATCTAATTGACCTTACATTTTGGCACAAATTACAATACAGCCCCATGGGTCTCTTAAATAGATCCCAAACCAAACAATAATTAGAAACGCAGACTCAAGACTAAAATTAGTCTTTACATGCAAACTAGTTGTTCTCCTAAAATTAGAAACGCTATCTAATTCTAGAAATGCACAGGTGACCAATGTCGGTTCCTATCTAACCGATGTCGGCCAACCCCCTAACTGATGTCACTTTTTTTATAGCTAAAGATAACCAATGTCGGTTTGCCTAACTGATGTTGGTTACTCTGTAACTCAACAACCTCCACATTTGCACACCAGTGAAGCTTTTAGCTCCACAACTCAACAAGATACAATCCATAAATGTAAGGAACACATTTTAAACATACCCAATTTGAGAGTGCAAGCTACATGCTTACAACACTAATCAATCTCGAGACAAATTACACACTAAATATTGACATCATGGGTAGTATTGTGGAGAGCTTGGAATTAGAGGAAAAGAGATAGTGTTCTACTTTAGGAAGGGAATCACCACTACAATGGGATCTCCAAAGATAAGATAATAAGAGGTTCCCTAGTATAGCAAATGTGATTATGATAAAATTACTTTTCCCCAGTAGGGAAAATTTTGATCATTGATAAAGAATAAATAATAGTTTACCCCTATAGGGCTAATTTGATTCAGATGTTATTTAGATGTTGGGTCCTATCATGGTCAATTGGCAAGCAAAATATATCAAGGATATAACTTAAAATATAGTTAAAGAAAGAGGGTGTAGCCGTACATGCGATAGTGTAATGGCTTAGAAAGCCACATAAAACCCAACATATGAGAATGCACAAAGTGATGAAAGAGATGAAAAGAAGAATGAAATATAGCTAAGCTAACTTGAATAGGAATTGAGCACTACCTACATAGTTCCATGGACTCATGTTCTAATATAAACTTTAGGCCAATGTAGTTCACCCAAGTTTGGGAGAGAATGAAATGAGGAATGATGAAAAATGACCAAGAATTGATTAAAATCATAATGTATGCAAAGAGATGCACATCTAATAATAGATTCGAGGTGATAAAATGTGTGATATCTAGATGCCTAATTCCACATCATGAGTTTAGATTATGAAAAATGTTCTTGAGAATTTTTCATTGGATTGATGTTGACGTTAAGACTTTGAGACCTGAACACAAAGTGATTGTTATAAAAAAAGAAATTATGAATAATACGTATGAATAACTTAGAATGACATAATATTCCAATTTCATTGAACCAGTTCAAATGTGAATACCTATCACTAAGGATAATGGTAAAACAATGAATAAAACTAGAGTTACAATTATTTACAGTTAAACATAAAAGCAAAGACAAAGAACAAGATAGACATAAATGAACCTAACGTGAAATCAAGATATGATCAATCAAGACTTGAGTAGGAACAAAAATGTTTAAAACAAAAATAAAGAACATCTTAATGACATGAGACCAATATAGAAATAATCAATATCCATGTGGACCATCAAGACATTCTTGAACACAAAAGAGAAAATCAAAATTAAATAGAATAATAAGACACTAGGAACAATCAAATAAATAAAATGGTCCAAGAACAACTAAATAACATAGGATCAAGATATAAATAATCAAGATCCATGCAAATCATAAAGATGTTCTGAAACATAAAAGAGAGAAGCAAAAACATATAGGGAAACACAAGACCAAGATGAAACAATAATTAATAAAAAGAGAAAAGGAGAAGAAATAAAAGGAGAGGTGCAAAATTATAACAAAACACCAAGGAAACTTAAATAAATACACACAAATGAAATCCAAGTTAGTGTCGTTTAAAGATAAATGTTCATGCACATGTGGTAGATGTATTACTTTTCACCACAACATAAAAGAGAATAATGACACAACAATGGTTCCCTAATTAAAGAGGAATAATGATAGAATAAATGGGGGAAGAGAAGGAAAGGAAGGGGTTAGTCGAGCTGACTCTAGATGCACAAGACAAGTGGGTGTTGCCTACATAGTTCCATGGACTCATGTTCTAATATGAACTTTAGGGCAAATTTAGTTCTCCTAGGAAATGAGATAAAAGAAAAATGATGATCAAGCCAACATTATTAATGTTATATAAGAAATAGAAGATAAGACAAATAAATGGTCTTCCAAATAACAAGCTAGTGAGATGAGAAAGAATGATCTTGTAAATGGCAATTGCGTGGGACAAGATGAAATAGTGTTTCTTTACTTTAAAAATGGAAAGATTGTAGCATGGTGGGATGGGATGTACAAATATACAAAGGAATGAGCTAATTTTTTTATTCTTTTGTGGATCATGTTCTGATATTTTTGGTATTTCTAAAGTATTGATAATGTTTTTGGTGTTTCTAGGATACAATATGCACAAAGTAGGACCATCTAGTCAAGGAGATGCACATCTGAGAGTAGAGTTTCTAATAAAATAGCTAAGCTAACTGCAATGGCCCATGCTCACAAATTTGTGAGAATAAGGCTTAGGTTATTCTCAAAATGACTAGAACATTCAAACTTTGAAGAATTTCTTGAAAAATGGCAAGAGCATAAAGAAGGTGTTGAGCTGACCTCAATAGAAATTGAGCCCTACTTACATAGTCCCAAAGGACCTCAAGTCAATATAGTTTAAATGGCATGGTTCATGGATTACAATGGTATAATAATGCCTAAAAAGGGTCTATAGGGTTACCCCCAAGAGATGAGGCATGATAATGGAAAATGGTAATTAGAAAAATGAAAAATTATTTTTCTACTCTTACTAACATGGAGATGCACATCCTAATCAATATGTGAGACAAAAGAGATGATCAATTATAAAATTAGCTATCTAATTTCCTTTCAAAAAATTTGCTCTATCAAGAACTTACTACTAATCTAAACTTGAATATAGGTGTTGTGATTCCTGTTGGAAATTAATTCTATTTCCTACAAATGTCAAGACAAAATAACTTCATAGCCTCTATAAAGGAAAATGCTTCGAGTGATAAATGATATAAGTGGGTAATAAATGGGTGGGTGATAATGTAATGTATAATGAATGGGAAATGAATGAAGATTAGGACTTTTAGTCACATGTAATGTTTTTGATGTCAGATTTGACATAGATTTGGTTGTGGTAGGGATGAAGACCTCTAAAGATGCTCTTGATATGACCACTAGATTATTTTTTTGTTTAGTCTTGAGAGTAGCTGCCATCTGATTATGTTTTAGATTGGAAGCTATGTTGATTTAACCTTTGATATTATATTTAGTATGCAGTGAATAACTTTTGTGCTCAACTGTTGGCACCTTAATAAGGTTTTCACTAATGAACTTTTTTTGATCATCCCATAGTGCCTCTGAGAAGGTTTCACAAAGGGATGTTAACATTTCACTTTGACTATCTTCTAGCACCTTCAAAAAGGTTTCACTAAACGATGTTGAGTTTGATCTTTTTTAGTCTCCTAGCACCTTCAGAAAGGTTTCACTAGGAGATTTTTCTTCTTTTAAATGAATGTGGTCTTGGCCCCTTGAGATTTTACAAATGGTATGTCACCATGGATGCAGTTTAATAAAGTGTGAGTCTATCAATCTTAATAAATGTTTTTGGGAGGTGTAATGTCAATATAATGGCTATGTTGGGTGGGAATAATGGTGGTGTTGGCCAAATTTGGCCCACATACCAAGCTGTGCTCAGGTGGATCAAGTAGCTAATAGATGAACAAATGAATAGATGTTCTAGATGAAATGAGTGGAATAGAGAGATATTATAGTTCTCATAAATATTTTGAAACACTTTAAGATTGCTTAAAGTGTATTTTGTCAAAATTCTAAGGGAGAGATTTATACAACAAAGAAAAAGGTTCTTGGGTAGTTTTCATTGTGAAACTCAACAGTTCAAGCATTTCAAGAATGAGTTCAGAAAAGCTATAGACTCCGTCAAAAAATCTATAGACTCCATCAAAAGAACATATATACCTTGGAAAAAAAAGTGCAAAATATTTTATTCATCAAAGTCTTTACTTGTTCTTGCTTTCAAATTTTGTGTGGACTAAGTGTTCTTTTCTTTTAGGACTCTTTTTGGCTAAGTGTTTAATTATTTCAGATAATTTATATGAGACAAATTTTTCCAAAAGGACAATTCTTTTAGACAAAATATCTGAAGCAAAATGAAAATATATTTTCCTTCGAGAAAATTGTCTAGGACAATTTTCCCAAAGGGTAAATCTTCAATAAAAGGGTCCTTTAAAAAAATTCTAAAGGTATTCTTTTCACAAGAAAAGGACTTTTCAATAAATATAAAGGGTACTTTAGAAAAAGTTGAAGGGTCACTTTATTTTCAAAGTAGTCCATTGCAACATTTTTGAAGGTATTTTTATAAATGCAAAGGTCATTTTCAAATGTTGAGGGACCTATTTGAACTTTTTCAAAGGTCTTTGCCAAAAGTCTGAAGGGTCTGAAACAACTTTTTTGAATGACCATTTCAATATTTCTGAAGGGGCACTTTCCCTTCAAAAAAGTTTATTTTCAAAAATTCTAAAGGATCATTTTAAAATTTTTGAAGGTCTCTTTCCCTTTGAGAAATTCCATTTCAAGATGTAGACACATAAATCTAGCCACCAATAACCTCCAACTAGGATTTTGACCAATTTCCCCCAAAATGCACAATTTGGCCTAAAAATACTAAAACATGCTAAATTATGTGAAACTAACATATTCAAGTTCCAATTTTGGCTAGAATATCCCTAAATGGGGCAATACAATTTATGGGCTAGCTAACTTTGATTAGATCATTTCGAGTCAAAATACCAATTTTGCACCTAGATGGTCTAGATTGATCTTTCCTATACAATATATTACACAAGACATGTGCCTTTTTTATTTGTTATTAGTAACATCCTAAATGGGAATACGGTTCCAACACATTTGATAGTGACTTCTAATTCAAATCTAGTTAAATTTTGGACCAATAACAAGGCATTCTGATCAATTTGAATAATTTGTACATAAAGTGTTAATCATGCTTAAGATATAATTAATCCAAATCAAGGCATAATTAATAATTCTATGGAAACTTGTTGAAAACTTCTTTTTGGAAATGAATATTAAATATTTGCATCATCAGTTGACCTCATTTCTTGGGAAGACATCCTTAGGCCATAAATGCCATAAATATCATAATTCATGCCCTCCATGCCTCATCAATGCCTTCCATGATGCCCTCCATGCCTCTTAATTTACCCTTATTCTAATGTCATGATGAGGATAATTACAAAATTAATTCCAAAAATTGAATTAATCCTCAACTATACATCTCAATCTTGGGATGGACGGTTCTGGTTGATTCTAGACATTTGTAAAAATCTATAAATAGTGAGGCCATGAACATCATTTCTAAGTCTTGATTATGCAAATTTATAATGCTCAAATGGTTCTAAAATCTTGAAGAAACTATTTTTACCATGAAAAATTTATTCCAATCCAAGCCAAGCCAAAGCCATAAGGTGCCAAGGAGAGATGGAGGTAGCCAATTTTCCATTGCCAAGGACTTCATGAGCACAAGTTGAACAAGCCAACATTATAAAGGCATTTAGAGAATCTAAGGAAGGTGAAGGAATTATTGTGTTTGATTCCTTAATTTTTAGTTGTGTTTATAATTTTCTTTTATTAACTAAGTTGTCCCTAGTGTCTAGGCCTAGAGATGTTATGCTATTAGTGTGTTACTTTCATTTTGGAACTAACACCATACTAGTCGTCCTCTCTTGAGTCAAATTCCTAGATCATATTATGGCACACCTGATGAGATTATATGCATCTCACACCTAAAAAATATCATTTTTCAACTCTAAAATATTTATTTGGACCTTTAAAACTCTTGTAAATTGATTTTCTAACTTTATTTTGCCTTTCTATTTGCCATAATTTTACCCAGTAACTGACATCGGTAAGTAAGACCAACATCAGCTACATGGCTTAATCGATGTTAAATAGAAAAAATGACATCGATTAGATTTTGGTTAGCCAAGGTAACCATCATTGATTATATATAACTAACGTTGATCACTGTGTTTTTCCAAAAACATAGATTTGAGAGCTATTTTTCCAAAGTTTATTGTTTCAAACTAAAAAGAACTTCAAAGCTAAAGTATATGCTAACATTTTTTCTATAGGACCAAGCTTGATATTTTATCAAAAAATGTTTAAATCATTTTTTCATGCTTAAAAATCAATTAGGAACTTTATTTTGGGTGTTTAACAAAGAATTTAGATGTTTTTGGTGAATGTTTTCAAAGTTTTCAACTAAGACCAAGGGGTCAAATGAACACTACCAAATCTTTCATTTTGGGCTTAAAATTGAACACACTTGCCAATTCTTGTGTGTAATAATTATTTAATCAAATTTTTATTTGGCAAAAATAGGGATGTTGCATGTATCCTCTTTCATTTGTCCCCTATAGGGAACCCTTGGAATCAAAAGCACCATTCTTATTACAAGTAGCCTAGTCCAAGGCTTAGAAAAAAAGTCATCTAAATCACTCCCCAAAAACTCATCAAAGTTTGGGTGACCTTGAGAATGACCCTAAAGTCTTTCTATTTTCATGCTTTCTTTATTTTTATGCAAAACTTGGTTTTTGAGGGGGAATTCATCACCTCCCACAAGTTCTTTAGGGAAGTTTTGACCCAGGGTTTCATCTCTTGGCATTAAATTCATTTGTCTCCTTTGGAGTTATATACAAGACATAGTGGCACTTTGGATATTGCACTACACTGAGTGAATAGCAAGATGTAGTAGTTGAAAAAAGGACTAGACCTTTTTGCAACAAGCCAAGTGATACAAACCTAAAATTTTTGCTTTTCTTTTACATTGTTTGGCATGAAAGTCATTGTGTAATTGATTCTCCTAGATCATTAAAAAAAAAATTAGATATTAGACAAATCCCCACTTACCATAAAAGTATTGTTGGTGTAAGGTGTGCCTCAAGGTCTATGTCATAGTACTATCATTTGAGAGAAGGGGGGGTATAAGAAACCCCACTATACAATTCACATTTTCTTTTGGATGAACACTTAAAATCCTCTCAAATGACGTATATTGATGGATTCCAACAATACCAAACAACCTTGACAGTTTAGGATCTAAGAATGATTAATTAGTTGGTCTTATCCTAGATTAAAATCTTGTTTGAATACAAAACTTGTTGTAAATAAACAATCCAAACCAAACACATAGTCAAAAAATTTCTTTAAACAAAGAGGCGTTATGCTACTCACGTGAGATCATCAATTTGACTTGTTTAAAGTTCATCAAAATATTGAGAGATCATATCATCCACTTTGGTGCAGATATGCTACCTAATTAATTTTAGACCTTTACCAAAGTTGTTTAAGTCCTTTACTTATAATCTAAATTAAAAATTGCACATTTACAAGTTCATAGGGTTGAAGTGTTAAGTGGGTTTGGCATTTGCACTAAACTGAAAGGAACTTAGGTTCAATTTCCAATTTGGGTTGAAGATCGTTTAAGACTCATAATCATTATCATTACTTGATAGACTTAACCCATTTTTTGCTAAACACTTGCACTTTTAGTTTATGTACCACAACATTTTGAGTCAAGAAAAGTAGTGTTATGCTATCAAAACTATAGGAAAATGTCTTTGCCTTAATAAATTTTTGAAATAAAACTTTTTATTACACATTTTGGGTAGTATAACATCATTACACTACCTAAAGAATTTCAAATATTGTTTCATAAACCCTCTTTCATAGAGTTCCAAATTTGTTCCTACATTTTTAGACCAATCCAAGTGTACTTTTGTGATCTTTTATCTAAAATAGTTATACTTTTCACTTTTGTCTAGCTTGTTTATCAAAAGAACCAAGTTTTATACCATTTTTGTGAGAAAATAAACTATCTTTAAAAGTGCCTTTTATTTTATACCTTATACCTAATTGATCAAGTTCATGTCCAAGAAAAAAATGCCTAGTGTTTGTTAGAAGTGTTTCAAATCTGTTAGATTAAACCTTTCATCTATTTTCAAAGTCTATATTTTGACACCGTTTGGCCAAGAGTCCTATCACATGCCTTGTTTGAGCCTATCTTTTGATACCACATTTGGCCAAAAGACCTAGCAAATTTTAAATTCCTAGGTTAGACTAATTTGAAACACTTCAACCTTAGAGTTTAGAATTTTGATTTTAGGTCCATTTACTTGTTTATCTTTACATGAACATTGAAATGTTAAGTACTTCACGCTAGCTTGTTTCCTCACAAAACTTTTCATAAACCTATTGATCCTTTTGACAAATCTAGACCAAGTTGGGACATCATCTATTATAGACATTGTCCCTTTTAGAGTTTGTAGAACTCTTTGACCTTTTATCACAAAACCATTGACTATGGATCCCAACATGTATTCCTACACTCGTAGTAGACTAATGTATAATTTAGTGATTAGTAATGTGGCATTGCAAGAATAAATGGTGCAAGACCCCTATGTAGATTATTGCTTATGAGATGGATTCTTATCCCTCTTATAATACTCAATTAGGGGCACAAATCCAAGATCCATTGGCTAATTATCTATTTAACACACTAGCTTACTTAGAATAAGATCAAGAGCAAACTACATAATACCTAGCTACAATACTTGTAGTGGATGAGCCAGTACTTCAATAGTCATATTCTACTAATACAACTTCCATGCATGATCCATTTTTATTTGAGTGACATTTTTTAGAAAAGAAAGATGAGATTTTGGTTAGAGCCATAGAGGTAGGGGCTAATTTTCTAATAGACTTTCCCCATGCAAATTTACCAAGTCTAGTAAGAGTGCCCCATAATATCATTTACGATCAGTAGGCTTCTTCTAGAAATCCTATGGCTCTAGTCTAAACAATGTATCAAGACCCCATTATATCTAAATGAGAAAAAACATCATGGAAGATCACTTTAACTAAATGCAAACAACATATCAACCTACCTAAATTTAGCACATCATTTCAATCATATGAACATGGTAAGCAAGCCTCTTATTTACCTAGTTCCTTTAACAGGAGTGTTGATAGAGTTAACTAGACAAGAGAATCCAAGTTTTGATCCATTCATATAAACTTATTTGATAGATAACTTGATGTATATCCCTATTATTGAAGAAGTATCTTCAGCCTATACATAGAATAGTTAGCCAAATGTAGTAGACAATGTGAAAATAACATCTAGTCTTGATCAAAGTGGTACTAACATGCAAATAATTAGCCAACAACATGTGCCTATAGTTAATCTTATGAATATGTCATGATATTAGGGAGTAGGATTTTATACACCATAACCTCAATTATATGCTTCCTCAAGTGTACAACCTACAAGATTAAGTAATAAAAAATGGCCAATGTCACACCTCAATAATAGAATGTGATAAACACTACTCCTCCTCAATAGGTAATGAGTAGTATTACATAACAATAAGCATAATATAATGTATCAATACAACATAAGACAAATACATTGCCACCTCAATCAAGGGTAACTAATGTTCCACCTTGCTAGGTAATGACAAACATACTTCTTTAATTGTAGACTAATATACCAATCTAAAACCAAGCAATGACTAGTCAACAATGTGTAAATATTGGTCAATGATAGATGTTGAATCTATAACCTGCTTTCACTTCTTCATATGGATTCATGTAATAAGGAGGTCCCCATGTTTCTTAGGTGCCTATAAGATAACCATTGGTTTAAAATGTGCCACAAATCTAGAGATAGGGTCTTGGTCCATAAGTTCCCACTCAAAAATAAGGTTAAATTAGTTGACAACATGTCCCTTTTCAATCATAGTAGGCATAGTATAGTTATATCCCTCCAACCCAACCATAAAATCCTCTAATTCAAACCTTTATCACTTACCTAAACCAGAATATCACACAACCAAGTGTGTAATTTCAAGTACATCATAATCCATGTATACATATTCCTGGTCCATTCCCCAACCAAACCAATATACCCCAATAGGTATATCCATCATACCCTAGTCAAAGTGTCCCACTTATGACCTCCCAACCATTTATCCAAACCAATGTTCTCCCTCAAACCAATGTTCCTTCCAGTTTCTTATCCCAAGAATTGTAACAGATGAAGGATGCAATTATTGCTATTTAGGTAGGGAAACAAACTAAAAATTTCAAATTAGATGATGTATGTTCCTATCCATTCAACATAGAGTATTTGTATATACCATTTCCTCTAAGATATGAACCACTAAAACTTGATAAATAAGGGAAAGGTGACCCTAAAGCTCATTTGACCAAATTCTTTGTCATTGTCAACTAGTGGCATATAGTGACATATACCTTTTTTTGTTGTTTCCAAGGAGCTTGGATGGACAAGCCTTGGAGTGGTTTTTAAAGTTTCTCAAAAATTTAATAAAAAATTTTGATGATTTTTTTGATAAGTTTGTGCAGCATTTTTGATTGTAATCTCAAGTATGATATTTCATTAGTGGATTTAACACAAGTAAACCAAAAAGTTGGTGAGAATTTTATAAGTTATTTACAATGATGGAGATCCCTTGCAAGTTGTTTCACCCGCATTTTACCAGATAAAAAATTAGCCACTATGTTCACCAAAAATTTGCACAATGAGATAGCTTATCATTTGGAACTATAATGTGCACATACTTTCAAGGAAATCATCAACAAAGGATTATTAATTGAGTGGGTACTCATCAATAAATGAGTTATCAAGCTTAATTCAACTAATCAAAGTCAAGGTACCAATCAAGGAAGTGACCAACATCCCATTCAAGTGTCATCATCGTAACTGACATAGGATAATAACCACAAAAGACTAAAGCAATTCAACTATAATAGGAATGTTGTGGGAAATGGAGTAACTAAGTCCCATCATGTCTAAATAGTGAAAACATCATCTGCACTACCTTTTTATCTTACTCATACTGAACTAATGCAACAACCACAACAAATAAAACCTACACAATAAATATAGCAGCATTTACCATTATAAACCCTTACTTCCATAAGAACCGTGCCTGCACATCATGTCTTTAGTGACTTAGGAGAACCTATTGAGTCTATATTTCAAAATCTTGTTACCACTAATCTAATTTGTTGGTCCATACCAAAGCATTATTTGAAAGGCATTATTTGACCTGGGAGTACATACAGGCAAACCAACAAATGAGGACTTCCCATTTTGGACCTTATATTGATAATTTATCCTTGCCACGTGACCACATATGAGTGCACCTTTAACTAATTTTTGTCCTATCTAGTCCCACACCATTCCCAGCATTTGTTAGTAATAATGGTCCAATATTTAATCTTGATTATACAATCATAACTCAGAGGTCAAATATTATTATCCTAAGTCCACAACCATCCACCACTTTGCCTATCAGCCAACCAACTGTTTAGCCTCAAAATAAACCATTCACTACTGACCAAGACAAGAAATTTAATATTATGAAACAGTTATAGAAGAAACCAGCACAAATTTCTATTCTAGATTTGTTGCAAACATCAATAATACACAAGGACATCTTGAATGAATTTTTTACCCAATCCACTATTGCTAGTGACATATCCCTTGATAAATTTCAAGCTTTGGTTAGACACCTAGCTCCAACCCAACAAGTCACATTCAACCAAAGCGATATGTCTTCCCTTGGCCTTCTCCATAATAATACATTATACATAGAAGTTTATATAAGATGACATAAAGTGAAATGTGTCCTTATAGACAATGGATCCAACCTCAACATAGTGTCTCTAAAGATCATCAAGCTTCTTGGGTAAACAATGATAGATCTCTAGCCAAAAATAATAACTATCAAAGCCTATGATAATTAGGAAAGAGAATCACAAGGCACCATTAGTTTTCTAGTTATCATTGGGCCTTTGACTTATGATACACTTTTCCATGTGTTTGATCTTAAAATATCATATAATATGCTTCTAAGAAGGCCTTGGTTACATGAGGTTCATGTAGTCCCATCAACGTTGCACCATTGTATCAAGTTTTTCCACTTAGGGATAAAAGTGAATATTCTAGGAGATTTACACCCATATGAACACTACAATCATCTTGAGGCTGAATTTTGAAGCTATAATTATCAATATGGTATGAATCTAATTCCAATCAGGACAAAGGAAAGGCTATACTTATCAATCCTTCACCAGATAATTACTTAGATCTTAATACCTTGGATTCCCTTTCCCACATGCCACCTCCTAAAGTTTATAATCGTTTCACCATTTTAGATAATGGACTGGGAGAGTATGTGACCCATGATACATTTCATATTGCCAATCTTCCTCAAAATCAAAAAACCTTTGGGTGACCTAAAGTCATCCCACATATACATTGGCAACAAAAGAACAAAGATAAGGGACTTGTTACATTTGTACTAGCATCTAGCCTAGGACCTAACCCTCTTGAAGGGGATGAATAATGGTTATACAATGACAACCAAGATGATTGTTATAAAATTGAAAAGTATCATATTCCCAATAGGATCATGGAGCATCAAAATTATGAAAGAAGAGGCCTCAGACCAAATCAACAAGGAACCGTCAAGCCAATTTCCATGACTAAGTATGAAAAAACTTATGGACTTGGATTTAAACCACTTAGGGGTGACCCCACATATCTTATTCAAACTCCATCACTAGTGACTAGTGATGATGATGATGATGATGATAGTGAAGCAGGGTCTGATTATAGCCTCACCTTTGATAACCTAGCTAAAACCAACCTATTTGATAATAATGCCATTTTTACTCTTACCTTAACCATTCATTGCAACCCATTACCATTATATTATCCCTAAATGATAGATTGGGACCAACAAGATTCTAGTCTACCAATTGATGAGTTCCAGAATGATGATGAATTCTATGACTTTTTAGGCCTTGGAGATAATGTTCTATTGGGAGATCACAAATTAGGATTCTCAATCACATTAGATCTTATAGCCTATTTTAGAGAGTGAGTGAACACCCTTAGCCAAAAACAAATAAGTAAAACATAGAGGTCCCAAAGTGAAAACCTCTTTGAAGCATTTTCTAACCAGGGAAAAAGTAAAGATAAAGGCTAGTCTAGTGGTGAAAACCTATTTTAGGTGCCATTAGATGGGGTGTTCATTATTCTTCAAATTTAGACCAAGAGACCACCAAAGATGAACTTGCCTATGGATCTAAGTTTAGATTTGAGCAACAATAAGTATTTGATCAAATCCTTTAAGAATTTCCAACTATTTTTATCACATGGCCAAATCTCCTATTAGGGGACTCAAATTCATCATGCCTAGGAGAAGTTGAAGAGCAAGTCCTAATGGAGGACCCTGACATATTTAAATAGTTCAAGTCATTGCCTAATATCTTAGAAGATGATTCGACCCTTCTAGTCAATGATATAATAGAAGTAAATATCGAGACTCCATTAAACCTAAAATGGATAAAATTAGGGACATCCTTCATAGAGGAGGAACATGACATATTTATATCTCTATTGAGATAATTTATGGATATCTTTGCATGGGCCTATTCTGACATGCCAGGCCTAGATCCCACCTTGGTTCTGCACCACCTTATGCTTAATCTTGATGCCAAACTAGTAAAACAAAAGTTATGTAAGATGCATCCTCACATTATTTTATTGGTAAAGAAAGAGTTGGAAAAACTCTTAAAAGTAGGATGTATCTAATCCATTGACTACTCAGAATGGATCTCTAATGTGGTACCTATTATTAAAAAGCATAAAGGGATCAGAATTTGTACTAATTTTTGAAACATTTACAAAGCTTGTCCTAAAGATGATTTTCCCTTGCCTAATATTGACATGATCCTTGACTCCATGGTTATCTATGAAATGCTTTCACTCATGGATGGATTTTTAGGATACAACCAAATTAGAATAGCACTAGAAGACCAATATAAAACAATGTTCACCACTCCATGGGGAACATTTTATTATCAGGTAATGCCATTTCACCTTAAGAATGATAGAGATATATATTAAAGGGTCATTCTTATCATATTCCATGATATGATGTATGATATTATTGAAGACTATGTCAGTGACATATTAGGAAAATCTAAAACTAGGGCTGACCATCCAACTATGATGCATAAGATATTTAAAAGATTACAAGAGTATAAAGTCACACTCAATCCAAAGAAATGTGTGTTTAATATAAATTCAAGCAAACTACTTAGCTTCATCATGTCTCATAGATGTATTAAAGTTGATATGGCTAAAGTCCATGTTATAACTGAGATGCCACCACCAACTAATTTAAACAAACTTCATAGTTTACAGGGTAAGATCCAATCAATCTGATGCTTCATCTCTTAGTTAGCAGGCAAGTGTCATCTATTTACACACCTTTTGAAGAATGGATTTGCATTTCAATGGGATGATCACTACCAAATATATTTTCAACAACTCAAAGATTATCTTGTAAATCCACCTATTTTATTACATCCTATGCCAAGAAATCCATTATTTTTATACCTATCAGCTACCAACCATGCTCTAGGAGTACTCTTGGCTCAACATGATGACAATGGAAAAGAGCATGCCATATACTACCTAAGTCATACCTTGGTTATATATGAACATAAATATGCACCTATTGAAAAAGCTTGTTTGGCCATGGTCTTCATAGCTCAAAAATTGTGCCATTACATGTTGAATAATAAGACCATGGTCATTTCAAAAGTAGATCAGCTCAAGTATATACTATCTAAAATATCTTTGTAAGGTAGAATGGCTAAATAGATCACTCTTCTTAATGAGTTTGACATAGAGTATGTCAATTAGAAGGCAATCAAGGGACAAGTTATTACAGATCAACCTATTGAGGTACCTCTCATAGACACACAACCACTCACATTTCAATTTCTTGATGAATCCATAATGACCATCATTGACAAACCCCTTGAAGAGAAGCCCTAGAAGATATATTTTGATGGTTCATTTACTACACATGGATCAGGGGTAGGCTTATTATTTATTACACCACAGGCGGATCTAATCCCTAAATCATTTATAATCAAATTTTCTTTTACAAACAACATGACTGAGTATGAAGAACTTCTTGTAAGACTTTGACAAGTAGTGCATTATAATATATCTCATCTCCAAGTTTATGGTGATTCTCAGTTCATCATCAATTAGGTCACATATCATTTTCAAATCAAAGATGATAAGTTGGTTCCATATAAAGCCATGGTCAACACTCTTAAGCAAAAAATTATCAATATTTAGTTTAAGCACATACCAAGGGCTAGTAACAGAACTATAAATGCCATGGCTAATATTGGATCTCTAATTTGAAAAATAGATAAATTTGGAGAGTATCAATTCCTCATCAAGAATTTTTTAACACCAGCTCATGAACCTTCAACCATTGCCATGATTTGTGATATTTTTGGTCCTAATTCTATCTGGTACTTAGACCCTTATAAATACCTTCATGACCAAGTTCTACCACCTAACCTATCTTGAAAACAAACCAAAGCCTTCATTCATCATTCCACTCATTATACTCTACTAGGATCCACCCTTTACTATCATAGTTTTGATGGAACTCTACTTCGTTGTTTAGCTTTGATAAAGTCTACGCTAGCATTAAGATAAGTTTACAAAGGAGTATGTGGTGCTCATTCTAGTGTGGTAGTCCTATCTAAAAAACTCTTACATATTGGTTATTATTGGCCCAAATTGGACATAGATGCCATTGCATATGTAAAAAAGTGTGATAAATGTCAATGGCATGGTACTTTGATTCATGTCCTAGCAAAAACTTTGAAACTGATGTTGATGCCATGGCTATTTTCTACATGGGGACTTGACCTCATTGGGAAGATTAACCCCACTTTATCTAATAGACATAAATATATCTTTATCACCACTGAATATTTCACTAAGTGGGTTGAAGCTATACCCCTCACTTACATGACTAGAAAGAAAATTTCTAAATTTATTTTTAACCATCTCATCTACCTCTATGGTATCACTTTTGACATTATATATGATAATGGAAGATCATTTAAGAACAAGGATTTAGACTAGCTATGTACTAAATATAACATCACACAACATTTTTATACAACATATTACCCTCAAGGTAATGGCCAAGTAGAGGCATCCAATAAAACAATTGTTAACTAATTGTCAGTTGTGATTGGCACCTTTAGATATTCCCTGCCCTTTGGGCATACCATACCAATCATCATACCCCCATAAGAGCCACTCCATACTCATTTGTTTATGGTACTGACTCCATACTTTTCATTGAGGTTGAATTTCCCTCACTATGCATCTCTTTTAAGCACATCCTAGATGATCATGACTATCGAGTAGCTTGCCTACAAGAGCTAGATTTACTTGATGAAAAATGCATAGTTGTGATCAATAATCTTCAAACATATCAAAACTGACTCAAATGCCACTATAATCGACATGTTATGTATATAAAATTTGAAATTGGTGATCTTTTTCTTAAATAAAACTAAAATAATACCACAATTAAAAAGAATTATAAAGGGAACTTAAAACCAAACTAGATAGGGCCTTTCATCATCATTTTAGATTATGGATTAGGATCATACAGGCTCACCACACTAGATGGAGATGAACTTCCTGAGCTAATGAATATTATTCATCTCAAGTGATACTATGCTTGACTGCTAAGGTGTATTGTCTGTAAGGACCATTTCAATTATGCCATTTTATCACTATTCTTCTTTATACAAATACCATCCTTATCCATCCTCTTCATCATATCCACTTTCCATTTCTATTTTATCAACCCAGTGTGTTCTAAAGCCTAGACCATTTGACCTTATTTTTTGTCATTCATTACATAGTTTTAGCATTGAGGTATCTAATCAATTTCATTAGTTGGTTTAAGTACTTCAAATAGAGATTGTATTTTAGGACAGTGTGATAGAAGTTTTGGTAGTTGTATCCTTCATTTATTATTCCTTTCTTACCACAGTCTTACTACTAATTATAACTGCCTTTAGGAAAATTAGTACCTTCAATCTATGACATTGTGTCTTGGTTATAACCACCTATGGGAAAACTAGGGGAAACATTAAGCCTTGATGTCCCAACTTACCACTTCATATATCATACTATCCCTTTTTACCAATTATGCCTATTTTTTTTGAATTAACTACTACACTAGTCAAATTCCTCCACTATAAGGGCATAACTACAATGACTCTAGGTCTTACTCTAGGACTATGTAGGCAATTCTCAATAATTATTGAGGTCAACTCAGTTATTGTAAGCCACACTCTCACCATTTTTCAAGCAACCTAAGCCACGCTCTCACTATTTTTCAAGCAACCTAAGCCATGCTCTCACCATTTTTTGAGCAACCTAAGCCACACTCTCACCATTTTATGAGCAACTTAAGTCACACTCTCACCATTTTGTGACCAACCTTAGTTTAAATTCTCTCACTATTTTGTGAGATTGAACACTTTAGTGTCTCATCATTCTCAATTGAGCTGAGACACTCTAAAACAATTCCAATTTTTCTTTTAAATCATTAGAAAAGAAAAAAACATTGACTACTTCTTTGCCTTAAATATTTTACCTTACTAACTTACAAGTAAAGCACTTGTCATTTAGTTTCCCCATAATTTTTTTGGCCTTTTTTCTTGTGCACTTGCCATTCTGCAAGACTATTCCTATTCTTTTATCACATCCATTCTATTTATTTTCTTCAATTATCACATTCTTCCCATTCCTTGGGAGAACTACATTTGGCTTGAAGTTTTTTATTAGATATTACTTCCATGGAACTATGTAGGCAGTATCCATTTGCCTATTGCATATGGAGATAGCTCGGTCACCCCATTTTTTTTTCTTCTTCTATTCTCCCATTTTGTTGTTTAATAAGTTGTCACCTATTTTTCTAGGGGTAATGTTCATATGGTTTCTATTGAGTGTTTCTTTGTTTGTTTTTTATTTTGTTTGTGTCCCTGTTTATTTGCTTTTAGCACTGTTACCTTGATTTAGTTTATGTGTGTTCATTGGGTGATTCCTTGCCCAAACTTACACTTGAATCCATCCATATTCATATGTTTATATTATCATCATGGTTTCTATCATTGGTGCATTGTTTTCTATTGAGTATCAGATTACGAGAGTTAGTCCTCATGCATATTTCAGCTAAGTCCTCCTGATGTTATACCATGATGCCTACTGACATGTGTTACACAAAACCTTCGCTTTGAGAAGTATATTTAACAATGGTAGCATCAATATCTCTTCAGCACTGACATCATGATTCAATCCCAATCATATCCCAAATAGAGTAATTAACCATGAAAATTTTTCAGCCTTTATTAATTCAAATGAGCATCTCCCTACTAGTAGGTTGTTCCAATTCATCATTACCCTCTATGCTAAGTTATCATCCTCCTTGGCCAAGTTTATCATGTTTGCCATAATTGGGGTCCTATGATTATAACCACCTATGGGTAAATCATTATACACTGTCCCACCTACATTTCTTAATGATTATAACCACCTTTAGGCAAATCATTATGTTGTCACAAATTTACTTTTTTTTCCTATACAGGTGCATGTTATCTTGTTTGTCTATCCTAGCTGGGGCAGCTCCATCTTCTCACTGATTATAACCATCTTTGGGAAAATCATTGTGTTATCATATCATATTGACACTAATGGGGTACAATGCTTATAATTGCCTTTGTGCAAACCATTATACACCATCTCACTTGCATTCTCAATGATTTTAACTACTTTTTAAATATCATTATGTTTTCACCCCATCATCTTTCCTTTCTTTTGTCCCCTCATTTCACTTATTTCCTTTGTAGGGACTATTTGCCGACCTACTTGTGCTAACCATTCCCTTGAGGGGGCATCATAAAGTTAGTTTATAATTATTGTAGTTGTAGGCATACAAGACATTTTCATTATTTGAGAATATGTTACTATGCTTATAGCTTTCAATGGCTTCCCAAATATGGGTAAACTATAGACACCTAAATCTAGCCACCAATAACCTCCAACTAGGCTTTTGACTAGTTCCCCTAAAATGCAAAATTTGGCCTAAAAACACTAAAACATGATAAATGATGTGAAACTGACATATTCAAGTTCTGATTTTGGCTAGGGTATCCCTAAATGGGGAAATATAATTTATGAGCCAGCTAACTTTGATTAGATCATTTTGAGTCAAAATGCCAATTTTGCACCTAGGTGCTCTGGATTGATCTTTCCTATCAAATCTCTTTCACAAGACACATGCCTTTGTTATTTGTTGTTGGTATCATCCTAAATGGGAATATGGTTCCAATGTATCTGTAAGTGACTTCTAATTCCAATCTAGTCAAATTTTGGAACAATAACAAGGCATTCTGATCAATATGACTAACTTATGCACAAAGTGTTTAATCATGCTTAAGAGTTAATTAATCCAAATCAAGGCATAATTAATAATTCCATGGAAACCTGTTGAAAACATATTTTTGGAAATTAATATTGAATATTTGCATCATCAGGTGACCTCATTTCTTGGGAAGACATCCCTAGGCCATAAATGCCACAAATATCAGGATTCATGCCCTCCATGCCTCATCAATGCCTTCCATTATGCCTTCTATGCCTATTAATTTCCCATTCTTCTAATTTCATGATGAGGATAATTAGAAACTTAATTCCAAAAATTGAATTAATCCTCAACTACACATCTCAATCTTGGGATAGATAGTTCAAGTTTATTCTAAACGTTTGTAAAAAATCTATAAATAGAGAGGCCATGAACATCATTTCTAAGTCTTGATTATGCAAATTTATAATTCTCAAATGGTTCTAAAATCTTCAAAAATATAGTGTTACCATGCCAAATTGATTCCAATCCAAGCCAAGCCAAAGCCACAAGGTGCCAAGGAGAGATAGAGGTAGCCAAGCTTCCATTGCCAAGACTTCATGAGCACAAGCTAAGAAAGTTAGCATTAAAAAGGCATTTAGAGCATCCAAGGAAGGTGAATGAATTCTTGTGTTTGATTCCTTACTTTTTAGTTGTATTTTTCATTTTCTTTTGTTAACTAAGTTCTCCCTAGTGTCTAGGCCTAGAGATGGTATGTTATCAATGTGTTTCTTTGATTTATTTTTATTTTGGAACTAACACCATACTAACCATACTCTCTTGAGTCAAATTACTAAATCACACAAGAAACCGAAAGACTTAATTCCTTTGTACAAAATGTCCAAATTAATTTTTTAAAGCAAAAAGTCCAAAAAAATAGTTGTTTGAATTTGAAATCTTGAGATGTTCCCACAAATGTCAAAGATGGGTCTCATCAAATAACTATTTCCATTAAAAATAGGTCAAAGGGAGTTAGTGAATCTCAAGGCTGAAATTATACATGATAAGTTTCAAGGATGCATTCAACTGGTAGGAGCTGGTAGGTTCAAATTAATGGAGAAGCCTTTATCCTTCAGTATGGCTCTCACCTCTGATAAGATTCCACTTGATCAGAGGTAGCATGGCTAAGCCCAAATTCATAGATATGGTGATTTCATATTTATCCAAGTAGAGTGAAGGAGCACACAAAGTTTGAAATGCAAGAGATCAAATCATGTACACTTAGTAGGGGCATGAATCTACCCATGAAATGGCTCTCTCAACTTGAACAAGGGAGGGACTTGAATGCATAAGGGGCTCAAGGAGATTTGTAGTGATCTTGGATTGTTCTTTTCATGGTTGAGGTAGTTACATGATTTGAATAAAAGGGAGCTTGAGTACAATAGCAAGGTTCTCAATCATTGATGACCTTTTCTCTTAGTTTTCCTTACTCCCATGAGCCTTTTTATTTTTTTGGGGGCCCTTTTATCTCTATATATTTGATGTTTTTTCATTTTTAGGGGTTACCAATTTTTTAGACTTTTTATCTTTCTGGGAGATGTGATGCTCTTTGAGATATTATAAAATATGCTTAGCTTGAATAGGCTTGACCTTGTCAAGCATATGTAAGAACTACCTCTTGATGAAATAAAGTATTTTCTTTACCTATCTCTTTCCTTAGATTTGTGTCTATTGAGTTATGCATTAAGGCATTGTGTGAAGGAGAATCTTCCTCACCCATGGTCCTCCTTTCTAACCTTTTTTAGGGAGTTTTTCAATGCTATTTGTAGGTTTGGTTGAGTGCTCTTTCCACCATTGATGTGAATTTTAAGTGAGTCTTAGGACCTCTTTGTTTTCATTCATTACTTCTTGAACCTCCTCCATGAAATATTAATGCAACTAGCTTGATCTTGAGGTTATATAAGTTAGTATTATCCTCTAAAAAACTAGTGTGGGTTCAAGCTTATGGGAGTTTCCCATTTTATTTTGGTGCATCACCTGGATAAGCTTTCTTAGGAACCCTTATTCCATTTCTAACCCTTTTCCCCATGGAGCATTAGTTTAGCTTTATTTTAAGGTGATCTACCAAGAGGAAGCCAACCTTCTTTAGAGGTTCAACCTGACTATAAGATACCCACAGCCTAAGGTTATCCCAATGCTTTTAGCTAGGAGTGAGAGAGCCCAACAAACACTCCCACAAATGACACAATTCTACACTACAATAGGTGGGATGATGAAAGGTAACACAATGCTCATAGAAAATACTAGGAGAGCTTATGTCAATACTAAAGTAATCATCCTCAAAAATTATAAAAGGATCATAAATATATTCAAATTAATCCATAAGGCAATTGTAACCAATATTATAACAACCATGACTATATTCTATTTATGAATCTGAATCTAAAAAAAGGGACTCTAAATCCAATATCATAACTGATGTTGATTTTATTTTTGATGCTAAATCTAATGTTGATTCAAAAATAGAACCTGACTCTAATTCTAATTCTTCATTTGATATGGTTATTTTGATAAGTTTCTATTGAATTTTTGATAAGTAATGACCTATGATGGCATAATGGGCTCAATAAAAAGTAATTCATCTAAGAAGGGTTCAACATAGACTAGATCATCTAAGTGAATCCCATCAAAGAGAGGGTACTATTTGAGGGGTGTATCGACAAAATCATTTCTATCAAAGTTGGACTCCTCAGTGAGTGGGAAAAGATCAAGAGACAACTTTGTAGAGACTGGCTTGTCAAGGAGATGAGGCTCTTTAAAAATAGGTAAAATATGAATAGGTAACTTAAATTAGATTGACTCATCACAAATAGGTGTTTCAATAATAACATTTTGGTTTTGGTTCACAATTGGCTGAAAAAAATCAATTTGAACAAATTTTGATCCTCATAAAATGGCTCTTCAAGAGGTAATGGTTTTTATTTTGGATCAAAGATCGACACAGAATTTCTAAAGTGGGGAAAATTTGGTTTAGTGAGAGCAATGATTTGTGGTTCAATAATAGACTCTCCAAAAATTAGACTATTGAAGAAGGGATCAAACACAACTAGTTCATCAAATGGAGGTTCTTTAATAATAGGTTCATCAAAAACTAGTGATGCTCCAAGAATGGTAATAATTGGATGCTTCTTAGTTTGGTTGTTTATGCAAACCAAAGGAGGAGGTCCTAAAATGGTAATGATTGGATGCTTCTTAGTTTGTTTCATCATGAAAACTAAAGGAGGAGGTCTTAAAATGATAATGACTAGATGCTTCTTAGTTTGGTTGCTCATGCAAATAAAAGGAGGATTTGTTAATATGGTAATCTTGTCACATTATGGAGCTTGATTACTTGCACAAGCCAAAGCATCCAAGTCTTCTTGATAAACCCATTTATTCCAGTCTCGAGTTGGATCATAAGTTGGATCTTGATTGTGTTCCCATGACTAATTTTTGTGAGGTGGATAGAAATCTATCTCACAAATCATATGTAACCATAGGGGTCTTAATTAAAGTCATAAAATTCATTTTGTGTGGCCATTCTATCATAAGTTGGATTATCCATGACTCCACCATTAGCGTAATTAGACATATCTACATTTAATGAAGAAATCTCTGAAAGCAAAAGGCTTAGATTTCTGCAAACTCTGAAAAGTAATGTTCAAAAAGACAAAAAGGTTTAACCTTGGTCAAAAAGGTGAAACTGCATCTTCAAAATGGTTTGCACCAAGTTTTGACAAGACACAACCTAGTGTCAAATATATAAATGTCAAAGGATTTTAGAGAAAAGTTATGTTATATCAAATAAAGACACAAATAATGATGAGGATAGGTGCTTAAACAAATAAACAATCAATAGTGTTCAAAATTGGATAACCATTTAACCAAAGTTATGCAATCCAAAATAAAAATATCTATGTACCAACCCCATGAATTGAGGCCTAAATAGAAATCAATCAATGTTTGGATCCAAACTTGACAAGGTTAACTGAAAACACAATGTTAAAGTCTATGATTGGACCAAATAAGTGAGACAAAAGTGGACAACATGATGGCACATAAATGAGGTCCAAATGGCACACACATAAACATTTTTGGCAAAAAGTTCAAGGCACAAGTGTGGTGTAAAATAGATAGCATAACAACTATTTAAATGAAAGAGTGGCATATAAATAAATTAATTTGGATATGTTTTATTAAAAAATAAACAAGTTTTAGTCTCAAACACACTAAGTAAGATAAATGACCAAAATACACTAAGTATAATCATCCAAATCCTTGCAAGGGTATGGTAATGTGGGATTGACTAAAACTAATTGGTTTTCGATCATTTCTATAAGAATCAATTGTACAATGACTTTCACATCATGATGCAAAATAAAAACACATAATTGAGTGTTTGTGGAACTTGGCTTATTGAAAAAAGGTCGAGTCCTTTTTGTAACCACTACATCTTGTTGTTCACTCAATGTAGTGCGATGTCCAAAGTGTAGATACGTCTTGTGTGTAACTCCATCACTAGAATGTGGTTTATTCACTCAAAAATCTAATCCTAATGGGAGTGGTTAAATTTAGTGTTGGGAGGTGAAACCTTGGGTCAAAGATTCCCTGAAGAACTTGTGGGAGTTAATGAAGTCCCCCTCATAAGCCAAGATGCAATGAAATAAAAGACAAGAGAAATACTTTAGGGTCATTTTAAAGATCACCCAAACTATTTCAAGTTTTTTGGGAGTGATTTATATGAAATTATTTATAAACCTTAGACTAGGATTTTTTCAATAAATATGGGCATTTTTGATTCCAAAGGTTCCCTAAAGGGCACAAGTGGAAGAGCATTCATGTGACATCCCTCTCTTTTCCAAAAAAAGACTAGTTCACACAACTATTGAATGCAAAAACTTAGAAAGATGAGATCATTTTTAAGCACCAATTTGAAAGATTGAGTGGTGTTATTTTGACCCCTTGGTCTTAATTGCTAAAATGGTAAAATATTACACAAAAAAATACCACATGAAGCAATAAAGACCTAAGTTCATTTTAAGCCCAAGTTGAATATTCAAGACTTAGCCTAGATTCATGATTAAAACACCAAATTTAAAATGTTACAAGAGTTATGATGTGTTTTAAGAATTAAATTAAATGTATCCAAGACTTAGCTAAATATTAGGTTCATTTTAAGCACTAATTCAAATGTGTGAAATCAATCATGTTCATTTTAAACCCAAATGAAAGTGTGTTTGGTTAGTCAAAAGCATTCAAACCAACTTTCAAACTACCCCCTCAACATGTAAAAACACAATTATAAGGGCATGCTTTGAATCACTTAAGAGTTTGAGAATATGAAATTAAGAATTTAGTTCTCAGGGTGATAGTCGAGTTAGGTTAATAGGCAAGTTGGGTTGACAGGCGAGTCAGGTTGGATAAGCAAGTTGGGTTGATAGGTGAATTGGGTTGATAGATGAGTCATGTTGATAGGTGATCTATGTTAGATAGGTAAGTTAGGTTGATAAGTGAGCTAGGTTGGACAAGTGAGTTGGGTTGATAGCTAAGTTAGGTTGACAAGCAAGTTGGGTTGGATAGGTGAGTTGGGTTGATAGGTGAGTTGGGTTGGATAAGTGAGTTAAAGTGAGCTAGGGAAATTTGGGGTGAGCTAAAGCTAAGTCAGGCAAAACTAGAGCTAAGTTAGGTTGATCTAGAGTTAAGTCGGCCTGAGCTAGAGCTGAGTCAGACCAAACTAGAGCTGAGTCAAGATAATATAGAGCTAATTTGGGCTAACCCAGAGGTGAGTAGGGATGAGTCAGAGTTGAGTCAAGCTGAGCTAGAGCTGAGTCAGGATGAAATAGAGCCAAGTTAAGATGATCCAAAGGTGATTCAAGCTGAGCTCGAGGTGAGTCAAGTCAAGCTAAAGTTGAGTCAAGTTGAGTTAGAGCTGAGTCAGGCTAAGCCAAAGCTAAGTTAGGCTAAGCTAGAGCTGAGTCAAATCAAGATAGAGCTAAGTCAAGCTAAACTATAGCTAAGTTAGGATGATCTAGATTCAAGTTGGGTTAAACTAGAGCTGAGTCAGGATGATTTAGAACCAAGTTGGGTTGAGTTGATAGTCCTAAGAACAAAACCATGGTTTACAAAAATATACCTTTTTGCTCAAATTTTTTCCTTCTTTGCTTTCATACTCTAAGATCCTACATGAAAATGGTTAGTAGTTTTATTTTAGAGACTTTATGAATAAATTTATGGTTTGTAATCCCATTAGGCATGCGAAAATGTAGAGAGGATTACATAACATGATTAGTCAAGCATTAGTCTAATAAATCAAAGGAAGAATGCATAAGAACAAACTAAATTAAGCCTATATATTTATGTGAGAATTACAAAGGATAACAAGAAATAAATGAAAGAAAGCAACATCATATTACCTTTCCATATGTATTCACAGTACCAATGTGATTCAAAATCATGTTCTCCTTTGATCAAGATCTCTTATCTTTAACAACAATGGTGGCCAACTCTTTCAATGTCTCAATAAATCTCCACAAAACCTAGGCTCATGATTTGGTATCACTAAACTATTCTATCAATGAAGTTAGTAACTAAAACAATGGTCAAATGCAAAGGATTATGAAGATAATTAAATGTAATAAATTTGCACAAAAGAATCTTAAAAATTATGTCCATGGCTTCTCTATTTATAGATTTTTAAGATTACTCAAAATCAACCTAAACTGTCCATCTTGAGATGAAAATGTGTGGTTGAAGATTAATTAAATATTTATAATTAAATACATAATTATCCTCATCATGAATTTGGAAAAAGAGGCATTGAAGAAGCATGGAGGGTCATTATGGGGCATTGAAGACCCATAATCTTGATATTTATGGCATTTATGGCCTAGGGATGTCTTCCCAAGAAATGATGTCACCTAATGATGCAATTAATAGAAATCAATTTCTAAAAAGAAATATTCAAAAACTCTCATGGAAAATCCACTTAAGCTCTTGATTTGGATTAATTAGCCTTAAACAAGGTTAATCAACATTTGTGTAGTTATTTGGAAATTAGCTCTCAATTAATCAAAATGGTCAGAAAGTCATATTACTGAGTCGTAATTTGACTCACAAAGAATTAGAAGGTGATGTTAGATGTGTTAGAACCATATTCCCATTTTGGATGTTGCTGACACAAAATAATAAAGGTACATGATGAAAAAATTAAAATAAAAGAGTGATCTAAAGTATAAAAAGATGAAATCATCATTTTGACTCGAAATGAATTGATCAAAGTTAGGTATCACATAAAATGCATTGCCCTATTTAGGGATACTTTGACCTAAATTAGCACTTGTAAATGACAAGTTCAAACCATTTAAGGTGTTTTAATGATTTTGATCTAAAATGTGCAATTCAAGTAAGATTGACAATTTCAACATAAATGGTGTTAAGAATTGGATGTCTACACCTTTGGAAACCAACAACATACCACTCTCCTTTTTAATCATTTAACTTGTCCTACCCTATCCTACCCTTCAAATAATACACCTTTGGCATACTATAAGTATTATTTTTCTTTTAAATGTATAAGATCTCACTTATTTGAAATTTATTTATAGTTTTTGCTTTAAATTCTAGTGTTTCTATTTTTTATTTAGCCCCTACTATTGAATATTTTATAAGAATAAAGATTATAGTCATCCCCTCATCTATATTTAGTAGCTTGTGTATGACATATAGGATTTATGCATTTCATGTGATAACCATTCATTGGTTAAGTGTGAAAACTTGGTTATGCTTTAGTCATATTTAGCCCTTGTGCTAAGAATCCCCCTAGAGATTGAATTACAAAATCCCTCTATGTGAGAAAGCTACCCTATAGGTCCTTTCACCTTGGTTTAGGTAGAGCCAAAAGTAGGAGGGAGATAACCATACCTTTTATATGTGCCTCTTATTCATTTTATACAATTTTTTTGATCTTGATGCCAAATCCATCCCTAGCTACAATAACATACTAGCAGGTTTTCCATCAGTGCTTGCCATTTTCCTTCAAGTGTGCAAGGTCGAGTGTATGGGGTGTAAAACTAGAAACCATCAACACCAAAATTAATTTAAATATAAATATTTAGAATAAATAATATACCTATAGTTTCAATTGGAGTTTCCTAAAATTCAACATTCTAATTATCCATATTTACATAGACTTTGTGATTGGCTAATTGTCTAAGTTTCTACTTTGGACAGTCTTTCTAATAATGGATATCACCACACTCCCAATGATGTATAATTATAATAGTTTAATTAATAATATAATTATTCCATGTTTGTATCCCAGATTGATTACATTTGGTTTGATTTCTATTGTTTGGCCAAGATTGAGGCAAATTTTAGGCCTTAAAATTTTTAATCTGCCCTTTAAACTTGTCAAAGTCACTAGTGATTATATTAAATATCTAGTTTAGATATAATTTATTGAAAATTTTAGGGCTTAGTGAGATAATTTTAGATTTAGTTTACAGTATATTTCTTTTATAATCTTTCCTTAATTTTTTTTGAGTGTTTTCCTTCTCTTCAATTCGATGGGTAGATTCAATAGTAGCCACAAGGGTTTTAGGATTTGTCATATTGATTTAATGAATCAATACTTATTTTATACCAATTTAAAACTTATTTACCTTATTTTATTCATCATGGATGTAGTTCACATGACATAATAATTTCAAAATTTTATTCTTATATTTAGTGACTATCATTTTCTCTTGTTTTAACAACTAGAAATTAATAATTTTCTATTCCTTGAAATTGGCACTAAGTACCTCTTACAAAACTACTTTTATAATGTCTCTATAAATATATTCATGGGATTATAACCTTATAATACAAATAAATTATTCCATCAAAGGGATATAATACCAACCAACTAATAAGATGTTTCCCTAGATTTCACATTATAAGGCGTATTATGCAATTTAAAATGTTTATTTAAGTGTATCGATCATGCATAAAATCTATTAATATTTTATTTCCTTAAAAATGTGGGTAAAGAAATTTTCTTAAGTTATTTTATAATAGGATCCCCTAATACTAAAGGTGGTTTTGAGAGTATTGGTTCTTCTACTTGAACATTTATTTCCTCACAAAATTCTTCCTAGGGAACATCCTCAATATTGTTGAGCCTATGCTTCTATTTATCTAATTTACATTAAATGGTATTTAAGGTAGTTAAAATTACATTCAAGGCTTATTCCAAAGTCTTACCACCCATTGGGTTAGCATTATGAGATTTAATATTACTAATTGTTTTATTATCGAGAGGAAAGTCAACTAAATTATCCCAATTATGAGCACCACAACTTCTACCCTGATTTATACCTCTACCCATTCCAAGTTTAGGGTCACCCTAATTATAATTGGCATTAAATATTCCTATTGATCTTATCCTAACCATATTTAAAAATTCAAACTTTTAATTTTAAGGTAGGGTAAGGTTCAAAATTCATCCCAATTGTTTCCTAGAGATCTAAACATGCTCTTACACCAATGACACAAACCCAAGAAAAATCCTGAACAAGAATATGTTGTTTCAATAGGTTTTTCAAAGATCAAAGTCATTAGGAATAGGTATTTTTGAGTAGACCTTATAATAAAGTGTATGATCCATTAATATATATTAATCTCAAGATGTATAAGAGTACTAATGCACTTCTATAATTTATGATCTAAATATATGTGTGTGCAACTCATCTTTCTAATAATATCAACTAAATAAGACTCGCTCATGAAGAATCCTTATTTAGTGGAATAATAGTGTAAATATAACTCTAAACATAAATCAATGCTCACAAAACTCAAGGAATTCTCCTTATTATAATATTATTAAATAATTCCCAATGACTAAAATAGTAGGAACATAGTTAAGCATTTTATTTTATGAATAGAATAAAGTCTACATATATTAATGCCAAAAAAAGTCTATTTTAAAAATCACAATATAATAAAGAATAAAATTTAAATGGTGTAACCAGAAAAACATGAGACTTCTCTTGTCTAATTATAATAATCAAATAGATTAATAAAAAAAAAATCCATAAGATATTACTAATAAAATAATCACATTTCACAATCAAATGATACTAATAATATCCTCCACATAATGCTACCAAATTTAATTGATTACATTTGACACTAAGGTTATGGCACATTTCATATAATTTACACAAACAAGACAAAAGTGTTATATATGCATATTGAAAACAAGTATTATATTCATATATTTAGTAAAACAACTTATTAATATAATTTTCACTAAGTTACCTCATAGCATAACCTCATAAACCATCCATTTAAATGAATGCCCACTAGAAATTATATTTAATGCATTAGAATTTTAAGATAGTATAATAAAACATAAATAAAAGGCCCTCTTCATGAAGCATATTATATACATTACGTATTCAAGATCATAGAGTCCAAAATTTCTAACTCACCACTGAAAACATTTCCATCTTCCTCATCTAACAACACAAGTATAACAATATGAATTAATTAGCATTATATTTTTACTTGGAATTGGTATGAAAATGGAGTACAAAATATATTAATGCACTGACTTAGTGACATTATATATTACCATCAAAGGATAAATTTACTATCAACATTCATGTTGATATTTAAACATATATAAACCATTGAAACTAATATAAACACAAATAAATTGTCTTAATAACACAAAAAATTCATCATGGATGAATTGGATAATTTAAGTACTCAATAAATATGAGTGGAACCCAAACAATTCACATAGCGATAAAATTCTAACTTTTGACTTAACTTTGTTAGATCTCCACACATACTTCACAATTAATTAACTTAATTTGAAGAACATAGTTATAATCACTATTAATATATTAAATTTTACTTCCTCAACAAATTTATGAATTTTAAAGTTCAAAGAGTTCAAATACCCTAATCCATATTAGTTTATAAGCAAGACCGAATTTATGATATTATATTTTTATTTTAACTTCATAATACTAAAAAGATAGACAATTTACTTAACACCATATCCATAATGGAAATTCAAAAAACAACTCTATCCAATTTGTTAAGTATATTTCTCAATTTATTAACAATTCACACTTCTATTAGTATACTTTTTCCATGAATACATCCAATAAATCAGTTTAGATCAATCACTTACCCATTACAATTGGAAGTGTTTATAACCATTACCATTAGTAGTCTTAAATATTGAAAACTAAATTTACATAGTTCAAGAACCAAATTTATCCTATTCCAATCCAATAATTTAGTAACCCCATAATCCATTACATATATGTCAACCTTCAAACTAGATTAAAATCTATGATGTGAAGAATCAAACTACAAATTCTAAGAACACAATATTAATTCAAGTCATAATGCACACTGATTTAATTACAGATTAAAACTTGAATTTATACCTAATAACATCCAAAAATACATTATCTATGTTATAACACACAAACTCAGTCACCAAGTTTTTTTGCATATGAATAAAAATATTTATCTATAGTCACTTGATAAAGAACAATATAGTACATAATTGATTCATTATATTCATGAATAATAAAACACATTATAGTCAAAATTAGAATTAAAAATTCATAAGACTCTATGATGGTCACCAAATAGAGCACTCAATCCTTTGACTAAAACATTCCTGACTATTATGTAACATTATTCAAAAACATGTTAGAGAGATACATATTTTGAAACTTGAATCCATCTATACTAACAACCCAAGATAAATATAAATTGATATACATTGAAAAAAATCTAAAACACATAGTCAATTACAAGAAATTTGAAATTCACCCACAATATCATCTAATAATTACAATTTTTTTTAGCACTAGCATCCTAATATGCATTGATAGTAACATCAAAATGTATAAATATATAACCACATTAACACATAATATATAGTTTCATAACTAATAATTAGTGGTTCACTTCACACAATGTAAAAAATTAAAACCATATAACATTTGAATGAAACCAACACTTAAAACATACTTGTATAATATGTAATTTCCATGTAGCATCTCATAATCAAATTCTTTGAAATGTCCAAACTTCAAGAGTAATTGACAGTGAACAAAATATAATTGACCAGTCCCGTAAGCCCATAATTAATAGACCCATACCACCCCAACCATAATCATTATGGGTAGTCAAGCTTTTTTTTTTTAATTAATTAAAAAACCCTATGAATTTATAAAAAATCAAAATAAAAACACCCAAACACATTCACGAATAAGAATAATAGCAAGAACCATCTCATGTTTTCTTGTTCTTAGCCAGAACACAACTATAATAAATTAGTGTTTTGAATGAGATCAATAATAGTAAACTAACCATTTTAGGGTTGTATAAAAATATATTATATTACCATATAAACCATATTAAAAAAACCAAGAGACTAAAATCCACAATAAAATATAACTCCACATAAAATAATATGCATACCCACAATGTTGAAACCTCATTTTAAAATGAATTAACTAAAACAATCATATATTTACAAAGAATAATCACACAAAAAAAACCAATAAATCAATTAATTTTTATTTACAATTCAAATGAACTAAATTCATATTTTCTTGGCAAGGATTCAAACCAAGTTTGTTCTTCAATTCCCAACAACACACCCAATTTTTATTCCTCCACTTTCCATGCAAAAAAGAATAGTAATGACCATCTTCCACTTGAGTCATGGTGAAATGGATATTAAATCCATGTTTATACATTACCTAAATTATTAGGTATAAAAATTAATAAAATTAAAACCAATTGAATAACTTAATAATCTAAGTGATCAAAATTTCCACCAAATAAGGTAGATAGTCTCCCAAGTGTTACAATGACTAGTAGGCTTTCATCTATTTACAACTTTAATAAAAATAAATAACAAAACTATAATGTTTGAATACCAAAGATATAAATTTAATTTCACTCTCTTATTGAATATTTTCATTTATTATCACAATCAACCAAAACTGATGTAAATCAAAGACCATGCAAAATGACCCTCTTAACACAAGAAATTCACCTAAGACCTAGAAGTGACTAATGGATTATTAATTAAAAATAATTATATTCAAATAAGAATTAAAGCTTTAAACATAAAATATAAAAAAATAAACATAGAAACACTTTAATCAAGGTACTGCTCGATGGTGTAGAGTCTAGATGATCAGGGCTACTCAGGAGTTCAATTCGTTGAAGCTACTGACCAAATTTTGACCTCAAGTCAAAATGGGTCAACCCCTCTAAATTGAAATTTTTCATGGGACTATAAAAACTTGTATGTGGTCTTTTCATGGTCATAAATGGTCCTAAATAGTTTCATATGGTCATATTTATCCTTATTTATCCTTATCCAAGTTTTGGTCTTAAGTGTACTTGTTTAGTCCTAAGGGTCTTTTATTAGGTCTTGATATTGTAAAACATGATAAAAGGCTTGATATAGTTTATATTAATTATAAAAGGTTACTGATGTGTATTTAAGTTCATATTATCATGTGTTAACATTTTATTATGTCCTTATGTGCTAAAATGACAATTTGGTCACCTTTTAGCCTATGTGGAGGAGTTGTACATACCATCCCAAGAACCAAATGTTTAAATAAGAATCATAATGTACCTAATGTCATAAAAAAATTAGATAACATTAAAGGATGGTTATATACTGATAAAATATATAGTTCAATGCCTAAACATAGTAAAATGCTTCTTTACAAGCACTTTTGGGCCCTTGTATGGCCTTGGAATATCACATTTAGTTTGAAGTAGTTCTAGAGTGTCTCTTAGGTTCCCTAAAATATTTTTTTAGATGTAGACAAAGTTTTATTTAAAACAAATGCTTCAAACATTCTCTCTCCTCCATCATTGACTTCATAATCTTAGAAAGGCAAAATTGAAGTAGATGGTATGACTAGGAGAGAGAAAGTCAGGAGCTTAAACTTTGGAAATTGTTAAGGGTCATATTAATATTTAAATTAAAATAATTATTTTTGAGATTCATGTCCCCTTAATTATAAAATGATTTCTAAGAGTGACAATAGGTCATTGTGCCTTGTTCATCCAAGTAGGGTCTAATTTTGCATCTATTTCTCCACATCAAAATTTAAGGGAGAAAATGGTTTTGAGGGATGTTTTCAGAGGTCAAATATCTCCTTTTCATGGTGGTTTCATTATTTAACTCATCTCCATGAAGTGACTTAAATTGGATGAAAAGTGTCTCAAGTATAAGGTGTTCAGTCACTCCTGCTACCCGTGTTTTAATTTTTTTAGTTGTTGCCACTCTAAGAGGTTCCTAGGTGCTTCACCATTCATATAATATACCTCAAATTCATGAAGTTAATGTGATACTTATCTAATATGTTATTATTGTCCATAGTCTTCAAGTTCTTGGTTTTGGAGACATTTCCAATGTACATACATTCCTTTACACATTTAATTGCCAAATTTGGTCTAAGTATCAATAAGAAATCATAGTACAGAGTCTCAAGACATAACTGTACCACAAAAGGAACATGAATCTTGTGAAATACTTAAATTTTCAACACACAGATGTTGTACACAAACTGACTATACATATAGTCTGTATAGGTAATTCAAAGGTGAAAATGGTGTAATGCTTGGTCAGAAGATTTTCAAGAAATTGAAATAGTACCAATGTGTTTAAGGTGTAATAAGGAGTGAAGAGGATTGGTTATCAAGAAGAAGGCCCATAGGCAGAAGTAGACTTATAGGCAAGGTATGAAATTAGTAAAGACACTTTAAAGAGTGAAGGTGTTAATGGTTTGAGAGAGGAATCATATGAACATTTTGAAAAAGTAATAAGTTCTAATTCCTTTAGATAAATGTCAACATAAATCAATTGAATTTTATAAATATATGCTCATAACTCCCAAAGAAATCACTACCTACAACAAGCCTAAATGGACAAGGATAGAGAATAGTGAAGTTTCAAAGTTTTAAAGTCTTGTGGGAAGTTGAGTGGAGATATAAGAATAAAATCCTTGAGTTTGATCTTCTTGTTGAGATAATAGGAGACAAGTTAAACCTAAACCTATCACCACATAGTCCTTATCACCTATAGGCCTACCCCATCTAGGTGATGAAATACAACTAGTGACACAAAGGATAATAATGATAAAGTATGTAATGAAATTTACCAAAAAAGGGGAAAGTTAACTTAAATTATCTAAATAAGGAATTGAATTCCCATAGTGGTATCTCATGATGAAAACCTATAAGGCCTAGATGAGCTTAAGGGCTTATTTTCACACAACAAAAACCTAAGGGGCAACATCCCAATGAAGGAGGAGTATGATAAGTTAAGATTCATAAATTATTATATAGATATTCAATTTATTCAAACTTTGATAATTTTATTCAAAGCTTATATAGTCAAATGCCAAGAGGAGGCCTAAAACCTTAAAATCAACACCTACAACTAGTGATGAGGAATATGAGACAAGTTTTAGGTTGTTGAGGTATAATTTAAGTCATCAAGGCATAAAAATGACCCTAAACACATTATTTATCAGGTGGAGAAGTTAAGTGTAGACACTTAGATTCCATGATCACCTATAGGGGTCTCTAAATGTTTATGACAACCTATGATGATGTCCTTGTGCCTTGATTATTAAATGTGTAGAGTAAAGAAAGGAAGTCAAAAGTATGAGAGAGGTTTGAATAAACTTATAGTATTTAGGGATGGTCTCATGGTGCTAAGATATCACTGATAAACTCAGACCTATGATGACAATAATTGAAAGAAACATGGAAACCTTGCTTGCTATGCCAATCACACATAGGCCTATTTACTCTTGAGAAGCATTTGATTGTTTGAAAGGTTTAAAGGAATATAGGAGGATTGAGGGAGAGAAAGATAGTTAAATATGATTTTATAGTGATGACATAGTTCCATGAGAGTCCTCAGACTCAAGCAATAATGAAATAAATGTTGATAGACCCTATTCAGGACTAACATGCCTAATTGTATACACAAGCCTATATGGGAAGCTAGATGAAAAATGGTTAGATGGATTTGGGTTGAGACAATATATACCTAAGGATATGGTGAGGGGTATAAAAAATCATTTCATGGAGTCTCAATACCCTACAATAATATATAAGGTCTTAAACATAGTCATGAGGGTTTCTTGTAGTGTTGAACTTAAGACCCTAAGCCTAAGCAAACTAGGTTATAGGAGACTTAATGAATAATGGTGGTGTGAATACCATTATATTATGTGTAGGTGGATGTTATATACCTCATTTAAATGTTTTAAGGTCAAACTAAAATTTATGTTTTCACTTTAAGGCCACGTCTCTCTTTAGACCTCACAAACACATAACTTACTAGCCAAGGGTCTCCTAAAACTTGCTCATATCTCACATGAAAATATGCATGGTGGTAGAAGCATTTTGGAAGTGTTAGATAATTCATAAAATTACATATTTTGGCATTAGTTCTTGATTTGGTGGACCATAGTATATGAACCATTGTTAAGATCCAAAGTTACCTTTAGGCTACCAAAGAGACCAGTTCTAACCTAATGAGAGAAAAAAGGATTTTAGTGCCTCCATATGGATTGTATAAACTAAAAATTGACCTGAATCATGTTTTAAAATCTCCTAATCATATCATCATTCCACTAATTTTTACTTTCAAATATAAAATTATATGGAATGGGTCAAAAAGGATAATTTTAGGCCACTTGAGAGGTCTTTACAAGGTGTCAAAATCAAAAAATTGACATGGAAGACCTTAAATAGGTCATATAATTGAATCACGTGTTTATTTTAGTTTTTTCACGTTTTGGAATCCTATGGAATGAAATTTTATTCTCTAGTTAGGGAGGCCTAATTGAGACCTAGTTCAGAGAGAGAAACAATAGAAAAGGACACTTCCACTCACTCTTAGGACCTAAAAATTGGCATGGAGATGTAAGGAAATAATGGTTGTTATAATATTAATTAATGTTATAAGGAATGAGGCCTAATTGGAGCTTTTGGTGTAGAATAAGTTCTTGGGTTTCGTTTTAGATTTCTAAATGAATTTTTTTAGATATAATGTGACTTTAATAGGCCATCCATGAAGATAGGATGAGTCTAATAATATTAATTAAATTTTTAACACTTTTATGCATAATTGGCCTAAGGAGATGAAGAGTCTTCTAGACAACTAATAAGAGAATGAAGTGATGTGTCAAAGAGAACCTAATGAGATCAGTTCAGAGGTGTAAAGATAAGAGAAAAGGTGTATCTTAACATGATCTGACTAACCATCAAAAATTCCACTTGTCATTCAACAAGCCAAAGCAAAGGGTAGTTTTGGAGAGTTAGTCAAGGTGTCAAGCAAACATTCTAACTCCTATGTCACTTGGAGAAAGGGAACATATTCAAAGGAGATACACATGAAATTTAGGAAATTTTTAGATAGTTTCATAACTCATTTCTTGTTTTTAAATCATGAAAAACATCTCTCTCTCTCTCTCCCCCTTACGTCCTTCTCTTTTTCTCTCTCATTTATGCTATATATTAAGCCTAAATTAGCTAAGTTTGTATCATCCACCTGGGTATGGTGAATCCTTATCCATTTGTATATAATTGATTAATGAAATGAAACTAGTTTTACCTCCTCTTATGACTATACTTAGTGTGTGTGAATGAATAGTTGATCTTGTCAAGTGAATTGATTTTTCTTCCTTGGCATGGTATCCTTTATAACACATATATGTAGCTTGAAATATTATTTTATAGGTCATGTGAAGTGTGGTGAAAGGCTTGAATGAGCTTGTCTATACTTGAGTGTCATTAAATACCTCTTGGTTATTCCTCTTAGCCTAATAAACCAACACAATATTCACATTGAAACAATTATGTGAGAGATTGAGATTAGGGGCAGTGTATGTAAGGTTAGTTTTCTTGATCTATAAGTGCACATGCAGCTAGTTGATAAAGATCAAATATTTAGTACATCACCCCCTTTATTTTCAAGTTATACTTCTCCATTTTCTTTATAAAATAATAACATAATAGAGCCTAATTGATACATCAAGGGGAGTTATCCCTATAACCTATATGTTTTACCCATTTAAAGGTCACCCATAACCTAGGGTCAATCCCATTATATAACTCAGGTTGAGATGGATTAAATCACCCTCTCATGGGGTGAAAATTTGAGGTATAATAGTTATATCATTCCCAATGGGATTATATTGACATCAATTGAATGAATTTTTGGTGTTATCCTTAAACATATCAACCTTTAGAGGCAACAACTCAAGCACCAATGATGAATCCAAATGAATCTTAGTTGGTATAGGCATTCCAAGTGTATCAAAATCAAAAGATTTGGTATGTATAATAATTCATATGATCAACATGTTTCTTGTGTACCTTCATATCAGTTTTGTAAATTTGATGGTATTCATGGTTTCTCTTCAAGTGGTCTTCAAAAAAATGCTTGTCAAGTTCACCAATAACCCACCTATCCCTTTAATCAACCTTCTCAAACCTATGTTTCTCCTCCTTTACTATTACTCACCTTTAATAAATATATACTATACCTTGTAAAGTGGATGATAAAGACTCGTGAATAAGTATAACATGGTGTAATTTCTCCTACTTATCCTAATCAAGAGGTGAAAGAGTTCTTGCAAGGTTTTTAGATAGTATGGGCAGGTGTTGACAATGAAAATATCCAATCAATGATAAATTAGAGGTTAAAAATCTGATAAACTAAGTAGAATAGAAACTAATGATATGGTATCATATGAAATCCCAACCCAATCAGTCCTATATACATCCTCCAACTCCAAGTTAATCTACTTTTGCTAAAAATCTCCTCCAAGTTACAATACAAAATAAAAATAATCTCAATGAATCTCCTAACAAGCCCACTACCTATAGAATCCCAAGTTGTAAATATGGTATTACTTAAGAGAGACATATGTCCATTACAACTCCACCCACCCTTCCTCCATATCCCATGACTATCTCATCTTGGAGACCTTCTTGGACCATGAATCATAATTTTGTAATGCCTATCCTAGAGAGTGAATCTTCTCCCATACAAATTCAAAATCAAGAGAGCTAAGAAATAGTAAAAGATATGCCAAAATTTATTCTAAGTTGGAAGGAAGTTATTCATATGCAATCTCAAGATCAAGAAGTGGAAAGAGTGTGTGAGATCAATTCAAGAGAGCCTACAAACCTATCAAGTCCTTCATCTACTATTCATGTTACAATTTTTCAAAAATTATCCAATCAACTTATTCCTCCCAAGGTACCAAGTTGGAAACACACTTTAGTAGGCTTCAATAAAACTAATTATGCATATTTCCCTCCCACCCTCTCCTTTTGTAAATGATAATTAAGTACATTGAGGGAATAAGATCAACATCTAATTGAGAAAGAGAACTTGTCAGTAAAACATGATGATGTGGTTATCTTGGAGAATCAATATGTTACAGCTATAGGTAAACTTCAAGAATGTGTTGTAGAGAGTGATCCTAGTGATCATGAAGAAGAGATAATAACTTACACTCCCCTTTGTGGAGAGGATCACAAATCAGCTTTGAAGGATGAACATGAACCTCTACCTTTCAAAAAATAGTTGGGCATCCCTCTAGAGATCACAAATGACCAAGTGAATCAAATTGATTGGTATGGTTTTATTGTGGAGGAAGAATAAGACAAGTTAATTTTTATAGAGCAAGAAAATCATGAGGTGTTATATCTCTAATGGGTAGATGAACTTCCATTCTTCATGGAAGAGGAGGAAGATCAGTTTAGCCTTGAAAAAGAGAGATTGTAGCCTTGACATGAGCCTAATCTATCATGTGAAGTATCTGATCAACCTACTATCCTTTAAGATAAAGGTAATGTTAGGATTGAGTTTGATATATTTTCATTTGATAAATAAGAATATGCCTTTTGGGAAGATTTAGAGATATTCTACTCTAGCTTGGATATAGCCCATGAGAAGAATGTTGATGATGTGACCATGACCAATGAACATGATTTAGAGATGCATGAGAAGACTCTTGAAGAGAATATCATGGTTAAATACTTTTTTGAACCTCATGATAAAGAACAAGAAGGTTTATAAGGCATGTGGAAACCATATTTAGACATGTTTAATGAGTATGAGGAGTTTGAAACTCTCACCAAGCCAACAAGTTTGATCAACCATCAAAAATAAGTTCAAGTAGATGATAGGGAAACCTATGATGAGTATAAATTACTTCAAGATGAGAAAGAGCAAGGTATTATTTAAGAGGACATTATGTCAACTGGTCAAGAAGAAATTGACATTGAGGACTTCCTTAATGATATGGTTAACATTCTCTTTCAAGATGACAACTCTCCAAGTAAAGGTTTTAAAGAGATCAAGAAGGAGAAGTCTAGTGATGAAACAAGAGTGGTAGTGTTTAATCCTAGTAACCTAGCTTGAGATTAATTTGACTTTGTCTTTGATCCACATAGCTAACTCATGGAATTAGGAATGAAGCTAATAGGTTTGATTGCTGATCATGGAAATATTGAGAGCATGCCTATCATGTTGGCAAGCAAGAGACATGATTCAAAAAATTCTACAGCCAAAGGGAAACTTGTTCCATAATATGCATCATCTCTTGAATAAAATACTATAAGAATCTTTCCATTTGACCCTGGAGGAAGAAGGTATGCAAGTTAGTTGTATAAAGTAGTCTTTGCTTTTTTTTTTGCTAAGTGTCTTGACACAAGTCTGTGTTGTTCTTGTATTTTGTGTGTTTAGAGGATTAATAAATTTGTCTTGTCATGGTCAAGGTCTAGTCAGGTCTGAAACTAAGTGAAAATGACTCCATTTCCCAATGGAAGGACAAGGCTACTAGTCCAATTAGCATAACAGGTATGTTACCCCTATGAATCACCAATTTGTTGACCAAATTTTGACATCAAGTCAAAATGGATCAACCCCTCTAAACTAAAAATTTTCATGGGAATATAAAAAATTGTATGTGGTGTTTTCATGGCTTTAAATGGTCCTAAATAGTTTCATATGGCCATATTTGTCCTTGTCTAACCTTGTCCAAGTTCTGTTCTTAGGCGTACTTGTCTAGTCCTAGGGGTCTTTTATGAGGGATTGATATTATCAAACATGGTAAAATTATTGATATATTTTAGAGTCATTATAAAAGGTAACTAATGTGTATTTAAGTTCATATTATCATGTTTTAACATTTTATTATGTCCTTATGTGCTAAAATGACAATTTGGCTACCTTTTCACCTATGTGGAGGAGTTGTACATATCACCCCAAGAACAAAACATTTAAAGAAGTATAATAACATAATTGATGTCATGAAATTTTTAGAGAATGTTTAGGTATGGTTAGATACTGATAAAATCTATAGTTCAATTCCTAAACTTAGCAAAATGCCACTTTACAAGCACTTTGGGCACTTGTACGGCCTTGGAAGATCACAATTTAGTTCAAAATGGTTTTAGAGTATCAATTTGGCTCCCTCATATAATTTTACATCTTTGTACCAAGTTTCAATTTGAATAAACACTTCAGAGATTCTCTCTCCTCCATCATGACCTTTGCAAGCTCAAAAAGGCAAAATTAAAGTAGACGGTATGGTCAGGAGAGAGAGAGTTATAAGAGGAAAATTTGGAAATTATTATGGGTACCTTTAATATTGAAATTAGTGTTATTATTTTAAATATTCATGGTCCCTTATCTATTAACAATTACTAAGAGTGACACCAGGTCACTATGTCTTATCCAACAGAGTAGGGTCTTATTTTGCATATGTTTCTCCACTTTAAAACTAGAGGCAGAAGAATGATTTTAATGTATGTTTTAAAATGTCAAAGAGATAACTTTAATGGTTTTTTAATCAGTTAACTCATATACATGAAGTGTCTTCAATAGTAAGAAATGTGTCTCAACTATAAGGTGTTCAGTCACTCCTATTACAGGTGTTTTGATTTATTTTAGTTTTGATCACTCTCATAGGTTCCTAGGTATTTCACCATTCATATAAGATCCCTCAAATTCAAAAATTTCATGTGATACTTCTTTAATATGTGGTTCTTGTCCATATTCTTCATGTGTTTAGTTTTGGAAACATTATGAATGTACATATAGTCCTCTACACATTTGATTACCAAATTTGGTCCAAGTATAAATAATAAATCATAATATATGGTCTCAAGACACAATTTTAGCACAAAAGGAATATGAACCTTGTGAAAGACTCCAATTCTCAACACATAGATGTTTCACACAAACAAACTATACATACAATCTATATAGGTGATTTAAAGATGCAAATGGTGCAATGCTTGGTTAAAAGGTTTAAAATCCATTTAAATAGTGCTAAAGTGTTGAAGGTGTGATAAGGATTCATGAGGACTAGCTCTCAAGAAGAAGGCCTAAGGGTAGAAGTAGACCTATAGGCAAGGTATGAAATGAGTAAAGACACTTCAAAGAGTGAAGGTGTCAATGGTTGGAGAGAGGAATTAGATGAACGTTTTAAACTATTAATAAGTTCTACTTCCTTTAGCTAAATGGAACCATAAATCAATTCAAGTTGATAACTAGATGCTCAGAACTCCCCAATAAATCACTATCTATAGCCAAGCCTAAATGGATAAGGATAGAAAATAATGATTTTTTTCAAAATTTTAAAGTCTTGTGGGAATTTGAGTGGATATCTAAGAATAAAATCCCTAAGTTTGATATGCTTGTTGAGATAATAGGAGACACGTTAAACCTAGACCTATTATCACATAATCCTTATCACCAATAGTCCTACCTAGTCTAGGTGATGAAATACACTTAGTGACATAAAGGATAATAGTGCCAAAGTATGCAATGAAAGTTACCATAAAAGGATAAATTTAACTTAACTTATTTTAATAATGAATTGATCTCCCATTGTGGTATCTCATGATGAAAACCTAGAAGGCCTAGATGAGCTTAAGGGTTTCTTTTCACACATCACAGATCTAAGGGTCAACATCCCAATGAAGGAGAATTATGATAATCTAAGAGGCATTAAATTTTGGATATATATTTAATGTAATTAAACTCTGATGAGTTTATTCAAAGATTATATAGTCAAATTCCAAGAGGAGGCCTAAAACCTTGAAATTAACACCTATAGATAATCATGAGGAATAAGATACAAGTTCAGGGTTATTGAGGTAAAATTGTCTTCATCGATGCATGAAAATGGCCATAAAAACATTATAGATCATGTTTATAAGTTAAGTGTAGGCACTTGGATTCCATGATCACCTACAGGAGTATCTAAATGCTAATGACAACCTACAACAATGTCCTTATGCCTTGTTTGTTGACTATATATACTAAAGAAAGGGAGTCAAAATTTTGAGAAAGGTTTGAATAAAAATAAAAACACTTAGGGATGGTCTCATGGTGATAATATCTCACTTATACACTTAGACCTATGATGAAAATAATTGAAACAAACTTGGGAACCCTACTTGCTCTGCTAGTCATACACAAGAATGTCTACTCTTGAGAGCCATTTTCTTGTTTGAAGTGTTTAAAGGATTGAAAGAGGACTAAGGAAAATTAATATAGTTTATTATGATTTTATGGTGATGAAATATTTCCATTATATCCCTTAGATTCATGTAAAAAATCAAACAAATGTTGATAGACCCTATTCAAAACTAACATGCCTAATTGCATACACATGCCTATATGGGTATCCAGATGAAAAGTGGTCAGTTGGAGTTGGGTTGAGACTATATAGACCATAAGGATATGGTGAGGTATATAAAAAATCACTTAATGTATTTACAAGATCCTACAGTAATGAATAAGGTCTTAAACACAATCATGAGGGTTTCTTATAGTGTTGAACTTAAGAACCCTAGGCCTAAGCAAATGAGGTTGTAGGAGACCTAATGAATAAGGTTGGTAGGAATACCATTTTAATATTTATAGTTCAATTTTATATACCTCATTAAAATTTTTAGGGGTCAAACTAAACTTTATATTTTCACTTTCAGGCCACATCTCTCTCTATACCTCACAAACACACAACCTTCTAGCCAAGGGTCTCCCAAATAATGATTATATCTCACATGACAAGATACATGGTGTAATAAGGAGTTTGGATGTGTTATATAGGTTAATAAAATTCCATATTTGGGATTTGGTTCTTAATTTTGTATACCATACTATATGAACCATTGTTAAGATCCAAAGACACCTTCAGGCTACCAAAGAGACCAATTCTGACCCAATAAGAGAAAAAATATATTTTAATGCCTCTATATGGATTGGATAAACTTTAAAATTAATTGAATCATGTTAATAACTCTCATGAGAATCACCCCATCCCACATGTTTGTACTTTTAGGTACTGAACTATACAAAATGGTCCAAAAGGACTATTTTAGGCTACTTGAGAGGTCTATGCAAGGTGTCATAATATCAAAAATAACATGGAAGACCATCAAGAATTAATATAAATAAATCACATTTTTATTTTAGGTTTTTAATGTGTGTGAATCTTTTGGAACCAAATTTTAGTGTCTAGGTAGGGAGCCTTAATTGAGACCTAGTTAGGAGAGAGAAATAATAGAAAAGGACACTTCCACTCACTGTCAGGACCTAAAACATGGCATGGAACTATAAGGACATAATAGGTCATATAATATTCCTTTATTTTATTAGTATAATCCATTTAAATTTTTATACAAGGATATTTTCATTATTTTAAGGCTACAAAGAATTAGGCCTAATTAGATATTTTGGTGTAGAATGAGTTCTTGAGGTTGGTTTCAGATTTCCAAATTGATTTTTTTAGGTATTATATGAGTTTATTAGGCCATACATGAAGATATTATGAGATGAAGAATATTAATTCAATTTTTTACACTTGTATGCAAGATTAGCCTAAGGAGATGAAGAGTCTTCTAGACACCAAATAAGAGAATGAAGTGATGTGTCAAAGATAACCTGAATAAATTAGTTTATATAGGTCAAGAGAATAGAAAATATTTAAATCAACATTATATTACCATAAATAAAGACACTTTTCATTTAAAAAGCTAAAACAAAGGGTAGTTTTGGAGAGCTAGTCAAGGTATCAATCAATCATTCTAATTCCTATACCACTTAGAGTAAGGGAACATATTCATAGGAGATACACATGGAATTTAAGACCTATTATCTCTCATGAGACACTTTTAACTCTCTCCCCCCTATGACTTTCTCTTCTTTTCTCTCATTCATGTTATATATTGAGCCCAAATTATCTAAGTTTGTATCCTCCACCTAGGTATGGCAAATCCTTACCCATTTTTATACCTTTAATTAATGAAATACCAATAGTTTTACCTCCTCTTATGATTTTACATAGTGTATTTTAATGAATAGGTGATCTTGTCAAGTGAATTAACTTGTCTTCCTTGACATGTTGTCCTTTTTGACACCTAGATGTAGCTTGAAAGCTTCTTTTGTAGGACATATAAAATGTATAAGTGTGGTACAAGGGTTGAGTGAGATTTTCTATTCTTTAGTGTCATTCAAGACCTATTTGTTAGTCCTCCTATATTAAGTAACCAACACAACCTTCACATTGAAACATGTATGTGAGATATTCATATTAGGGGAAGTGTATGTAAGGTTAGTTTTCTTGATCTATAAATGCACATGATGTTATTTGGTAGAGATTAACTATTTCATGTATCATCCTCTTTATTTTCATGTCATCTTTATCCCTTTTCTTATAAAACTAATATCATAGTAAAGCCTAATTGATACATTAAGAGGAGATAACCCTATAACCTTGAGGTTTGACCCATCTAAAGGTTACCCATAGCCTAGGGTCAATCCCATTGCATATATCAAGTTGAGAGGGCATGAGTCACCCTCTCATAGGGTGAAAATTTGAGATATAATAAAAGTATATTAAAAAAGAATCAATTCACAATGAGAATATTTTAATGGAAATGTATTCAATTGAAAACATTTAAAATCTAAAAACTAATATTAATGATAGATAAGAGAATCATAATAACATGTCCAATTATCCCTCTTACCAAATCAACTATTCTCAACATGAATGCAAATAGTGCACAAAGAGATTTAGGCTCTCCTTTGAAAAGATCAATAATTCAACACTAGTTATGTTCTTCACATAAATACAACAATTAACCAAGTTATAAATATAATAAAAAGACATTGACATAACATTCATATAATGACCAAGATAACTAATACAATTAACTACAATAAAAATTGAAGATGTTTGCAAACACGTTACTTTATAATTATTAATCAAACTATACCATCAACCATTTTTAAAACACCCTTATCTAGATTTATAATTAGGCCTATCTCATATAAATCCTACAAACACCTAGGATGACATCAACAATATCTATCTAGTAAATAACTAAATAAACATTAATATGTAATCAACTAAAACATCATCTAAAATTAAGCAAACAAGATACAAAAATATATCATAGTTATGTACTCATAACATCATCATGAGTCAAGGTAAGAAAATTATGATCAACCTAAAATATTCCCATAACAACATATTATATAAATGCAAAGTCCAAGGTCTTAATAAATAGAAGTTTTAAAATGAGTGCTAAAAAAGGGTCATGGTAGGAATCTTGCTTGTTGACCTTATCTTATCATTGCGTCAAAATTGTGTTATCCATTCAAATTTTAGTTATCTTATAGTATATTTTTATTTAAATTAGATGTTTAGTAAGGTCTTAACTTAGCATTGACTTGTGATGCAATTTTATGGTAATTTGCTAGTTTTAGCCTTTCTTATTAAAAAATTATTATGCAAGAGTGTGGAGAAATAATTATTCTTGGAAATTATTTTTTTCATGTGTTTATCTTTGATTTTTATTTTAGGTATTCATAAATGAAAACTAATAATCATATTTATTCTAATTTTTTGTTATTTAGTGCAATATTGTCAAAAATCATAATTACAACACTATTAGATTAACAACTAGTAATTACATGACATATTGGTTGATAAGTGTGTGTGTGTGTGTATATGTATGTATGTATGTATGTGCGTATGTATGTACTTATGTATGTATGTATGTATATATGTACGTGTGTGTGTGTGTATATATATATATATATATATCTGTGTGCATATATATATATATATATATATATATATATATATATATATATATATATATATATATATATATATATATATATATATATATATATATATGTACGTGTCTATATATATATATATATGTACATGTATATATACTAATATATACACACTAATATATATATATATATATATATATCTGTGTATATATATACATATATATATGTACGTATATATATACACACACAGATATATATATATATATATGTATATATATGTACGTATATATATACACACACAGATATATATATATATATATCTATATGTGTATATATATATGTATGTATATATGTATATGTATATATGTGTATATATATATATATATATGTATATATTTGTGTATATATATTTATATATATATATATATATATATATATATATATATATATATATATATATATATATTTATGTGTGTGTGTGTGTGTCTGTGTATACACACACACACACACACACACACACACACACACACACACACACACCCACCCACCCACCCACCCACACACATGTTTTTAAGATTAAATCAAAGCTTGTTTTCACTCCATTCATACATAAAACCTTCATAAAATAGTATAAACCATATATATGTAATACGGTCATTACTTAACAAATAGAATATCCATACACATAATTATAAGATAGAGTTGTTAGAATTAAATTTACAAATAAAATATATCTCAACAATATAGGAGTCATAAAATGATAACACATGTATAGATTTTAACTTGTGTAAATTATGCCCCTAGTTTATTAGGGATACATGGTATAGGAAAGTCCAAAAATGTAGTCCCTATGAGTTATGAATGTCCTACATAACACTCATGAATACTGATGAAATGCATGTGTGATATGAAAAATAATATGATTTATACTAATCATGGGATAAATACCATATGAAAATTATGTAAACTATATGTATTCTCATGATCAAGTCATCAATAATAAATTTTTATTATTTTTATATTTTTTGGAAAATATGAATTTTTTATACTTTTTGAAAATTTAAAACTAGAAGCAATAGAAACTAGTGATAAGCAAGGGTTTGAAAGTAGAATAAAGGAGATGGATATGAACAAACTTAACATGTGTCAAATAGAAGTATGAATTGTAACTAATGACATGACCATGTATGATTAATATTCTCCCATTGTATATTTGAGTTGTAACTTTTGAAATCATGTATGCGACTAAATAAGTATGAATAGGAGTGAGTTTACATCTTCATTTCATAAATGTACACTTCTCAATGTATATGACATGAATGAAAAATATATCACATGAAAATAAATATTTTTTATGAATAACTATTATTTTAAATACTAAAACTGAGGGAAATGTCTAAAAATTAGAAATATTAAGGGACTAAGTCCTCAAATTTTAAATTATATGCGACAATATTCACAATATATGATTGATTAATTGAGGATAGTACTGGCAGCCAATTTTTGCTTTACTAGTGAATTTTATCCTTGATAGAAAATATAAATTTATCAATGTAGATTGTGATAACAAAGGGATAATGAAATAATATGTCAAAATCAAATTATTGTTTTGGAATCCTCAAATCTATAAAGTGAAAAGGAAGAGCCAAGAGGCTAAAGTATCAACAAGAGACAAGCGCTTAGAATAATCAAATCAATTAGATATGTATGAATTAGAATAAAAGGCATGATAAAACAAACAATAAGGGATGTAAAATCAAATAATGATACTATAAGACAAATATATCATCAAGGGATGCTAGTATATAGGTATTTTATCATGTGTTATAACCCATAATTACATTTCCATACTCATCATACATGTTAGTCATTTTACTTTGATCATATTTTTCATAGTCATTATCATGATCATAATCATATTATTGGTCCTAAAACTATGATGTGCCATTCTTTTATTCTTGTGTGTGTGTGTGTGTGTGTGTGTGTGTGTGTGTGTGTGTGTGTGTGTGTGTGTGTGTGTGTGTGTGTGTGTGTGTGTTCAACATAATATGGTATTGAAATTTATGATTTATTTTGTTTTTCCATATGTATTGTATCATCTACCTTGGATATGATGGTACTAACCATTGTTACCAAAATGATAACTAAATAAATGGTTTATTTTTTCTATTCTTTATCTACATATTTTTCCACTCTTTAAATTATGATCATTTCAATTTTAGGCTCAAATTTCACATAATCATGATATTTACCCATGTTTCCCCTATGTCTCTCATCCATTTTTTTCATTACATTGATCCAAGATAAGGTTAATGTGAAATATAATAGAACATGTTTTGACCCAAGTGTTAATGGTAGTTTAATGGATCCACTACATAATTGAGGCCCCATAATAATACCCAAGTTTTGATTATTATTACAAATATAATGGAGAAGGTTCACGCTACATATATGAGGGGGTTAAGAATTAAAGGCTCCATATATGCTGAATTATTTTTAAATTCTTCCATTAAAACCATATTTGTAATATTAGATTTTATAGATATATCCTTTTATAACCTTTTTTTTTTTAGAAATGATTTTTTTAATATATTATTTTACTTAGCTTGAGCTTATTTTCACAACTTTTCTTTTAAAAATTATTCTTTTGTAACTTAGTTTGAAATAATTTTTTTGATCTTTCTTGTTCTAATTTTTAATTTTCCAGTCATTCCTCTAAATTTTTTATTTTAATAACTTATATGTTTCCAATTTTTCCTTTTATAAATTTTAATTTTCAAATTGTTCCATTTTTACTTAATTTTTATAATCTTTCTTTTTCATCTTGATCCTTTTTTAATCTTGTTTTATCTAATTTTTATTTTTAAATGTTTCCTTTTTGAAATTTTGATTTTTGACTCTTCTATTTCTATATGTTTTCCTTTTGTGCCAATTCTTATTGTTTTTGTTCTTTTTGCATTGTTCCTTAGGAGATTCAATAATAATGTGGATGGATTGCATGATTGATTTATCTACACAGGATCACCATTATAAAATATATTTTGTATTTTGTCCTTTAAATCCCAAAAACTATCTACATGATGTATGTGCATTTTTATGATATAGAAAATAATATTTTGATATTCTTAGAGGATGTATAGGAATTAGTTTAATCAATTCATTTCCATGAATTTCCCATAGAATATCAATTGAAATTTTATTATCCTTTGACATAATTTTTGAATCACTATTTTTAGATGTATGTATATTTTTTAAAAATTCAAATCTTTATATGAAGTCATTTTAGGCACAAAATTTATAGATTAGCATGAAAATACATGCTTAAAACTAACATAATTTGGATTATTTGTATATGTGTTATTATTTTCTCATGATGTGATCTTTGAAATGAAATATTTATTTTTATTTTGTAGCACTTATATTGATGCTTTCATAGTGACAATTTGGTCTTAAAGGGTTTCTCAAGTATAATCACTAGGAATTTCTAATTGAAAATGCATACAAGCACCCCAAAAAAATAAATGTGGGAGTTGATTTAGGTTAATTAAGGGCATGTAAAATTGGAAGTTGTACAATAAGCCTTATAGAAATTTGAATATATATGATTGCTCTTGTTATAATGTCATACTTGAATTAGTTTTTTCTTACATTAATGTTAGTTGTGTCTTAGTATGTGACTTGGTTGGATTTTGAAAAACTTGAATAAAAAATCATTCATCCAGTATAGCCATATATTCTTGGAAAATAAGGTAATATAAAGATAAAATGCAAGATCCTAAAAAAAGAATATTTTAAATAATAACATGAAACAATATCAGTATATATATATATATATATATATATATATATATATATATATATATATATATATGGATATTATTAAATTATTTTGAAATCCAAGGTCAAAATAAGACACTTTTAGTGATAGATACCATATCCTAAATCAAAATAAAGTAGTTTCACTGTAAAAAAATTAGATCCAAGACTGAAAAATATATTTTAGTGTCACACTCAAATCCAAGGTCCAAAAAAATTATTTTAGTGTAATATTTAGATCCAAGGTTGAAATAAAATTATTTTAACATTAGAAATTCAAGAATTTATCTAAACCCTAGGACAAATTTTTTGATTCAATGCTCAAAAGAAAAATGTTTGTGACTATTGTGGGTTCACTGATATGTTTTTTATAAAAAAATGAGTAATAGGTGAAATAATAATAATTTAGATAAATTTAGTATAATGTATGAAAATGTTGTAAATGAAGTTTTGTTAAGCATAATTTAAGTAGAAGACAAAATTTGATAAGGTACAATCGATTAAAAAAAGACATGTTATGAAATTAAATGACAAATTTAGTTATTTCCATGTGAGATATGGTTGTATGAGGATAATAAAATAGTTAAACTAAAAAATTGGGATTGGATATGAAAGTAATCATAGACTTGAAATAAAACTAAAAAATGATAGGGTCATCTAACTCAAGACATAATTGACTCACACTATAGTCTTGAACTGGTTGATCTTGTCTTTTACTAAAAGTTAGGAAATCAAGTCATCATCATATGTGATAAATTAATTTAGGTATGTATGCCGATATTTTAAATTCAAAAGTGTTCATAAGACTTCAAAATAACTTATTAAGGGTTAAAACCCTAATATAGCTTGTAATGACTGAAAACATGAAAATAGAAAAATGAGGAGTGTAATAGGCTGAGCTAACCCAAATAACCCCTATGATAAATGAACATTGATTACACATACAATAATAAAAAGATGTAAAATGAGCCCATATAGTTATCCCACTTAGAGTGCATTGTGTGATTTTTCTCCTTTGGCTATATGAATGCATCTAGCTATTAATTGAATAATTGATCATGGTTTTATTTGGATTAGATAAAAAAGGATTTTTTTCTTAGATGAGGGATTATTTAAATGATTAATATTATAATTAGGATAAGTATGTAATCTTTGATTAAAGTGAATTAGTGTAAGTATGCCTTTGTATTTAGTAGGATAAGTGACTTAAGTATAACAATTCAAAAGGTAAAACTGCATACTATAAATCCTAAAAATAAAGATCAAAAAGTAAGAGAGGATTCAAGTTTGAAAATTGGCTATTATGGGATCAAGGATAAAAATCTCCCATAAAGGAAAATAACATCTATCACTATTGTCCTATACTAGTTTTTTCTTATCCTTCAGGAAACATGTGTTTTTTCTAGTCTAGAATTGTCCATATAATTTCTTAGGGTTTTTTGGATCTTTAAACATTTATGTAGGTGTCAGATAGAAATTTAGAAAATAAGTAGCTCCAAATACATGCTTGGGATTGGGTGAGTTGGAAAAATAATCTTGCATTAAGTGCAAAAGTAAATTAAATTAAAATAGGGTAAAAATGGCATAATAAAATATTTGTGAATAAATTTGAGTAACTACACATGTTTATTATTAATGAGATAGAAAAATTTAAAGCAAGGAAAAACTTGAATGTAAATTTAAAAATTGCTACATTGGTGAGATAGTTTCCACCTAAAATAATTTATGGTTATATAACCTTCAAGAAAATTTCATAACCATTACCTACAAGAATCAATGGTCTATTCACATTCAACAAAATTTTGATTTTCAACAATATAAACCTACATAAGTCTTCTAATATAATATGTTTTGATCATTTGACTTGACTCTATCTCTATAGATCACCTTTATATTTATTTTATCAACTTTACTTACAACAAGTTCAATGGAAAATAGTACATAATAAGTTTTAATTATGACATATTAAATATTTTGATAATATTTGAGTAGTTATCTTATCATTCTAACAACTATTAATGAAAATTATGGATCATACCTCCAAAATTAAGAGGATTTTGGTCCATAATATCTTAATAGCTCTTTAAACAAGGAAATTCATTCCCCACTTATGTATAAAATATTTGATTCCATGAGAGGGACATAATCGCTTTGATAGCAAATACTCTCTTAATATCAGTTTACTCCATATAGTAAGATAAATTTACACAAGAGTGAAAAAATCATAAATAATGTATTCAAAATCATTAGAAAGCATTAGGAATTATAAATATATGCATTTATTATTGTATAAAAAAGGTGAAGAATATAAATATAAAATTCAAGTGTGTGCTCCTGTTTCACTATTGACAACATATTAGGCACACGTGATTGGACCACATATAAGTGACACCCTAATATATATATCATTAAATTACTATCCTTATCATATTATAATAATATGAAAGGGCATCAAATCATATTTATTATTAAATATAACCTAATATAAACTAATTATTGGTACACGTTAAATATTTTACCAACAAATTCCTTCCTAAAATACCATTTGGATTTGCTTAGAAATTTTATTTTCATCCCACTTACCAATTCTCTTGCATTCTTCTAATTTTTTCTCTTTCATTTTTTTCAAAACTAAATCTTGATCTAGTTCCTATTTAATTTCTATATTTAAATATTTAATATAATGTATCAAAATTATTATTCTTCATCTAGCATGGAAAGATCAAAGAGACATAAGTTCTCAACATTAAAAAATATTCATGTAAAGAGAAAACTTGAATATGAATGTATTATTTACCACTTTTTTAATAAGTAAAAATGATAAATATAGAAAATGTTTAAGACTATTAATTTAAATATCGAGTCTTTCTCTACTCAAGTATATCCATATATTATCTCCAACAAGGAAACTATGTTCAATCTTGTGTTAATTATGCCTTGTTTTTTAATTGCCTTCTGACTCCGTCAACCTCTCTTTTCCTAGGAGTTGATTTTGATGAATATCATTTATGAATATATCATATTTTTAGATTTTAGAATCCAAAACTATTTTCACCTTTTGTGATTGTCCCAAAAAAACATAAAATGCACTTGATGTTAAATAACTAAAACATGTATCAAAAGGATCTTTATTATTGAAATTTCTATCCATTTTGAGCTACCAAAGCCAATATGGTTTGAATAGTGGTCTATTTTAATGTAGGTTTAAAGTTTTATTTGTATTCAATTCCTTATTTATATGCATATCCATTTGGAACAAGAGTTATTTTCTTATTTTTGAGTGAGTTTTTTTCTTTTTACTTGTTGTGATATACCCATTTATAACCAAATAGTTTACAACTTAGTCAAGGATCCACTAATTTCCAAGTTCCATTTTTATTAGTGAATCTTATTCATCTTTCATAGATTTTTTCTAATCATCAATATTCTTAGCTTGTTTGAAATATGTTTGCTCTGAATCAAATGCAACATTAAATTATTTTTCTATTGGATCATTAAAGGTAAAATTTTATAGTCGATCTTAAATTTCCTCAAGGAAGTTTTCTACTTGTTTTTTTGTATATGCACTTCGAGTGCCTAATTTTATCACTATGTCAAGTTTTACATATTTAAATGTTTGTGTATCCCACTTAGGAATTTTTACCCCTTGTAAAATAATTGGTTATTTAATTTCCTATTCTAAATCCTCTTCACTATCTAAATTTTATTCACATGGTCTTTGGTCAATCTCTAATGAAGTGTGCATTTATCCTTTTGATGGATTGTGTATGTATCCTTTTGATGGATTTTCATTTTATGTTTTAGGAGACAATATTAATTAAAATAAATCATGTCCCCCTTTCAATATCTATAACATATAAATTATTATCCTTGTAGACATCAAAATTTTCATATTTATCCAGTCAAATCAATTATCGATCAATGTTGGATTTGTCCTTTATAGTTTTACAAAACACAATATCCCTTACAATGAGAAAATTAGTTTTATGTTCATCATATTATATGTATTCCTTGGAGGATTGATAATAACCCAAGTTAATGCATTTATTACTCTTTTTGTAGTTTAATTATATTCTCTTTTGGACTCAATGTGTAACAATTGGATTTGAAAACCTGAAGATGGTGCACTAAAGAAATATGGCCACACTGTATTTTATATAGATTATTAATTTTAATGGATTATTATGGTGATCTATATATGATGTGAATTATTATTTTTATCTACCTCTTCCCATAAATGTATATTTATCCCTTTGAAGTACACCATTCAACAAACCATATTCATCATGGTTTTGTTCATTCTTTTGGTTACTCCATTTTTCTAGGGAGTGTGGGTAACATGAAATGGTGTTTTATCCAATTTTGTTGGAGGTAGGATTTAAATGCATGTGATTTGAACTCACCACCATTTTTTTCCATAATGTACACACACATGTTTGGGATTCATTTTCGTTTATCACTCAGAATGTTTTGAATGTTTCAAATCCTTTAAATTTATTTTTGAGAAAATATATCCAAGTCATTTTCTATAGTCATCCATAAACAAAATGAAGTTTTTGTAACCAAAAATAGAGATAATTTTAATACATTAAAAGTATGAATTTACCAAATACAATTTGTGTTTGGATTTCCAATCTAACTTATAACACATTTCTCTTTCATGTTTTTCCAAAAAACAAGCCTCGCACTTTTCAACTTTTGATAGTAGGGCAAGAAAACTTGATACAACATTATTTTCAATAAAATTAATGCATTCATGATTTTTATACATAAATATATCATGAAACAAAAAATTTAGTGACACACCCTCTTCATGAAGATGAGTAAACTTTATTGAGAATAATTACTCGCCCTTGATTTTTAATAATTTTCCTTCCTCATAGCCAATCAATACGACTGCATTGTCACTTTTCATTTTAATTGTGACTTCCACATTATATATTATAATGGATTTCCCACTTATATTTATTATAACCAATGAAAATAGGTTTTTTTTCAATTGAGTAAGGTCGAGAAAATTTCAAGTATGAATTATGGAATCCTTTAACACTTGAGTCAGGGTATACCCTTTATTTTTTGTTGTAAAATTGATCAATATTCTAGATACACTAGACCATAAATTTAATATTAAAAATAGTTAAATAATTATTTTCATAAATTAATATTCGAATTTTAACTATTATCAATAACCCAAGCATCAAACTAGGTTGTACTTACTGAACCAATGTTTTCCTCATTTGAGCTAGAAATCAAATATTCACTAGTGAATGGGGGCAAAGTCTAACTCTTTTGTTTATTTATTTATTTTTTAATATTTTTTATTATGGTATTGACAAATTTTATCCCATTAAATCCTACATTTATGAGTCTCAAAAATACATTTTCTATCACACCATTTGTAGTAGAGGTGTTGTCTATCATTTTATTTTATTTATCATTGTTATTATTGTGTTTGCCTCCTTGTCCTTTGTTTTCATTTTTTTAATATTTTAATTTTATATTGGAATAAATTTCCTTAATTCAATATGAATCCTTTGAATATTTACCCCTTATTATAATTTTTTTTCTCTAGTGGATTCAATTTTTCTCTCAAAGTCCTTTTATCATTTTACTAGATTTTTAACCAATTGAATCAAATGTTAGATTATTTAATTGATTAATTGATTTCAGGGACTCAAATTAGGGTGATTACTCAAATTAAGGGAGATGTAAATGTTCCTTATTACTATAAAAATTCCTATTTTAGATATACCACTAACCCAATATACCAAACCTATCTATATGCTAACCCTTCCTATATACTTGTTAGTATTTGGAATAATATCATCCTTTTTATATACTTGGTGGTACGTGAAAGTGACATTAAATTATATGAGATTATAATGGTTCATGGTACCTAATTCATATGTGAAAATGATTTATGCTATCTATGACACTCACTTAAATATAAATTCTTATATGTGGGTGTGATAACACTATATAATCATATAATTCTTGATTGTTTTTAGGATTTATATTTTGTGATAGTCACAAATGTGTGACAGGCATAAGGGAATTTTTTTTTCATTATCTCCTTATAGATTTAAATGGATGATGCCACATATGTTTTCATTTTATCTATGTTAGTCTATAATATCAATAGTTTAATCATGATAACTTGACCTGTAAATGTGAATTAGAGGCACTATTGATACTTAACGTTGTGAATAATTTATTTTTGCTTTAAAATTTTAAATTTTTTAAGAAAATTAAATTTTTGCACTTTAAACTTTGAATTTATTTTATTTTAAAAATAAAAAATTAATAAAAAAATCTATTCTTCCATCATGGGAATATTCTTCATTCAAAATAAAAGAGTTTAATGAATTTAAAGGCATAAATTTTCCTAGAAAATTGGCTTATCTCTTTCTTGGTGGGATTTAGAAGAGAGATAATTATTGAAATGCATCCAAAGTCACTATATAAAAATAAAATAAAGATATATGGTATAGTTTTGAATTTTGTCTAGCCACCTAATAGTCTAAATGCCTTCCACAATGTAGTTTTTAGCTAATCACCATACCATGTAATAGATTAAAAAAAGACCAATATTAACCATAAAACCTTTATTTAAATAAAGGGAATAGATTCACTAAATAAAATTCTTATATTGTTTATGTGTAATCTATGTGATAAAAATTATTCATACATAGCCAAGACAATGTATAAGTCATGATTTTGTACCTCAAACATACAAATATCATGTTCTTTGTAGGTCTGGTATGTTAGATAGAAAAAACAAGATGCAACTGAATGCAACAAGAAAACATTTAAAATTCCTTCTCTATGACTATCACATTTTCAATATATTTGAAACATCCTCCCTCTAGAAACATCCAATGCATTTATAGATCATCAACATAGTATAAAACAATGTTAGATTATTAAAACATGTTTATTTGAAGTATTACATAGTCGATAAAGCCATCACACCATTAAAAACTGATTAAACAAGTTACCATAGAGTCTTAGTAATGAGAGGAAAAAATTTATGGAGTTATATTAGTTGAAAATGCACATGGAGAATGGAATGACCAATAGACAAAATTCTGGTTTGATACCATTTAAAGCTAGATAATAAATAAAATGATAATGAATAATGTTTGGTACAAGATAAAATTTTATTCACCATTAAATTTTAAAATAAGAAGTATTACAATATATAAATCTAATGACGTGGTTATTCATTTCATATTTGTAATTGAATATTCTTAATCATTTGGGACCAACACTTCATCTATGATAATAAGACAAAATATATCCTATGACACCTATCATTAATTATAAATATTATACAATATTGTTACGTGTTCAATACATAACTTTTTTATTTTAAAATGAAAATATATTTGCATTTACATTAGAGATACACAAAATATACTTTTATTGAAACAAATTCATAGTATTCTTCTTTTTATTTTTTTTGAATGGATGCAGTTCTAACTATGTAGATATAAAATATAGTTATATGTACTTGACAATGTTAATTATTAGCACATCCTAAACCACATGAATTTTTCCAAAATATATAACTCTTACTTTTCATTCCTCTAATCCATTTATATATGTAGGCTTGACCATTTTGATTTATAGCACTATTACATAGAATATTCTAATTCAAATACTCAAACTGATTTGTACTACCCTTAGATTGTCTCCAACTCAGGACATGTCTACCTACTTTTTTAGGATTGGTACATTCTAGGCAGATAGTTCCCCTACCATATACCTTTCCACATAGAGTGGAAACCTCCCACATAAAATAATGGCTATTTTATAAATTTTAAATTAATTTTTTGGGTCTTTGAGCATGTTTCATAAGGTTAAATAAATAAAATTTTATTAATATTTCAATATATAAGAAAATAAAAACATCATTTCTAAGGGACTTTATTACTAATTGAATAATTTATCTTTTACATATTAAACATTGATCAAAACTTCCATATTTTTCCCAAACTCAATATTAAGCACTAGGAGTAATCTAAAATCAAGTTTGAAGCATCTCAAATCAAGTCAATATCCATCATTGTCAAGTATAAAATACATAGTTCTAGTTCCATGTATATATAGTCATGGAACATAATTGAAAAATAAATTTAGGTGGAATAAATATATGGGATTTATTTTCCTCTTCATATTATCTAGATACATAGGAAAATTTTAATCATCAAGTGGGAGATTAAGGTTAAATTAACCTATTATACTCCCCATTTATTTTTTTATTTTTTTTAGCTGTTGTGAATACCCATAAGGTTTGAAAAGTAAATAAGAACAAAATAATGCATTTTAAAGATCATAATATTAAATTTTTCATCTCATCTTGATCATAACACACAAGCATAAAAGGTGTAGTAGTCTATTTTTTTTCAATTTTCAGTAGGAACAAATCTATAGTCAAAGGATGAAGTGGCATGTATTGTTGTCTAGGAGGCATGGTGTTAACTAGGAATATTATTAGATTCTTTTGCTAATTATTCCCTATCATAATTATGATTTTTATATTTTTTGTTGCTAGTCATTAATAATAATCAACTTGGACAAGTATGTAGTCAGAAAATATAGCTGACCTATGTTGTTATCCAAAGAGTGTGGGCCTATTTAGAAACAAATCAGAGTTTATTACTAATTAGGCATAATAACTATCCTATTTTATTGGTTTTCAATATAAAATATTTGAAACAATCAAAATAAGGTCAGATTCAAGATAAATTCATCTCTTCTTACTAATTTCCAAAAATATTGTATCTCCATATTCAACAAGCTACAAATCAAAATTATTCATAATCATATATCTTTAACATTGTAATATCTGTCAAATTTTACACCTATTTTCATGAACATATTATTTTTTAAGTCTCAAAATGGGGTAAAAAATATTGGTGAACCAATACATTTTAAATCATTTATTTTTTATTTCTCTACATGAAAAATGCTTTTTTATTTGGTTTTCAATTTCAATTTAGTTTCTTTATTTTTCTTACTTTCCTAAAAACTATTTTTGAAAATTTTAAACCTACTAGGAATAGTCATCCTAGGTAAATTAGTATTTAGTTTTACTTGAGTCATGGTGTGATGGGTACTTATTAATAATCAATACATTATATAACACTAAATATATATTTTAGTTTCCACATACCTCACGGTATATCATAAACACACATAGTTTTTATTTTTTAGCCATATGAAACCTTAAACCATTTGTTCTTGTAGTTCACTAGTAAGCAGTTAGCCATAGGAATTTACTCTCAACATACCTTAGAGAAGATATAGTGTGGATACGGGATAGTAGAATCATCGCTAGTTAGTGCCCATTGGGCATTATTCACTATTTATGACTAATATCATTAAATCTAAGAGTATAAAAGGCAAAAACTCCTTGATTAGTTACACCCCTACTCTATTTTGCTAATTCAAAAGTTTCATAATCAAATCAAAAAAATAATTAATGAATTTTTATTACATATATTGAATTTTAACATTAAATTTTGTATTAATCTCCATGTTTTTATTTGGATACATTATATATTGGCATTTATCAAATTCAAATATCATAAAAATGATTAAATAAATAATGTAAAATTTCAAGTCTTCATAAATTCAAATTATTTCAATATTAAATCTGAGATAATAAATTTTACCCCTAGGTTGTAAAGGGTTTAGATGACTCAATTTATTCTTCCTACCCTTATATCTCAAAGTCATCTCAGTCATTATCCTACTCTCATTATTTTTTCATGGCTTAAATTAGATTTTATTTTCATGTTGTCAATGTTAGACAAGGTTGAATACCTCATCCATTGTGATAGATCGAAGGTGGTCAACATGTTCCTTATCAACCCCCTCCATCTGCAATAAGGAAATAAATTAAATATAATGGATATCATGTAATCAATCAACTATGGAATACCCCTTCTAAAGTTTTTATTTTGGAGTTATTAAAAAAATCAATAGTTTACAAAGTTATTTTATATGATGTGTTGTGTGATAAAACTCTCCCTAGTGATACACAATCAACATCATTTTCTTATATTTTTAATATAATCAAAATATTGATGAGGTAATCACATTTGATAAATAAGACTTACATCCTAAGCATATCATAGATAAATATCTTCCACTATTAACTCAAGCTCATGTGTTTAGAAAGATAATCAAGCATGTATTAGTCAACAATGGTTTAGAGATGAATATTTTAAGATTTCTTTTTTTAAAAAATTGGTATATATATGAACAACATTAAAAAAATTAGAGAAAACCATCATTGAATTTGATAATACTCCTTATCAAACACTTGAAACTATTTACTTGGATTTAATAATAGGTACTGAGAGAGTGTCTCCTATTTTTTAAGTCATGCCCAATCAATTACAGTAAAAATTAATTTTGGGAAGACTTTAGATTCATTCCATGAATTAGGTATTTTATACATTATATAGTTGTGTCAAATCTATGCATGAAAATTATGAGTATATTTTTGTAGTAGATGGGTCCCCTTTTATATATTTCATAGTGACTCAACCACAATTGAGGATCATTATTTTATACCACTTTTACAACCATAATACTTGATCAAATGTATATGTATGAGGTATATCCAATTAAAACACATGAAAAATCACCATTCACATGCATAAAATAAGATACCAAAAATATAATTGTAGTTACTCTATAAAAAGAGGATAAAAAACCAGATCGCCCTCTTTTGGCCAATTCTAAAGGTCCTAATTGCATAGTTACACATTGATATGATAGTGATAAAGATCATATACAAGATCCAATAGATGAAAACTATTTAAGATAAATTTAAATCATTTTGATATATAATAATACTAATCTCTTACTCTATTTACACTTATGTGGGTTGGAACATATCATGATGATTCATATACAGTAAAGAGGGACATATAAAAAATTATTATAGAGACAAAATCTTATAATGATTAAATAAAGGTATTATTTAAAGATAATCAACATAATTAGATCACAAACACTTATTTAAATATTAATTTATAACACTAAAAAGAGTAATTCAGGCCCAATGTCTAAAGGCTACATCGCATGAAGCCAAGATTTCATGTATGTACAATGATCAACATGCTACATTCAATGTTGTATCTTCTAAATAATAAGTGCAAAGAGAGAAAATGAAAATGATTACATTATTAAAAAAATGAAATAGAACCATGGAAAATAGTAACATTATAAAAATAAAGGTTACAAAAGGAATATGGAAAAACATAAATGTTACATAAAGAGTAAATACAAAAGGATCAAACTTACAATGAGAATTTACTACAAGAACAATCCCTAAATGAGAAGCTAAAAATACAAATATAAGATAGGCAAGATAAAATCTTCCAAAATAAGGCTAATGTGCTTCCAAAGGAATAAATTAAAAATATCTTGTCATATCTATAACCTTTGATTAATAATGGTCCCATTGATGGAATGAAATGTACCAATGTTGAGATTTTTTTTTTCATGAAGCTAATATATGTAACATGACACTTTTACAATATATTGGGTATTAAAGACAACATTTGGGTAATATTACTAGGCCTCAATGATAAATTTCATCCATTGAGTTTCTATTAGTTATAAGGTCATAAACATGTCCCATTATATTTCACATTGACCCTACCTTAGATCAATGCAATGAAAACTAGGAAAATCATGGATGAGAACAATGTGGGAAATAATAGGTAAAGATCATGATTACTTCACGTTTGATCATAAAGATTAAATGGTTTTAATCTCAAGAGTGGATGGATCTATTTAAAAAAATAAAACAAAATAAAACAATACTTCAGCCATCATTACAACAAATACAAATAATATAATCATAGTAGAAGTACATGATACAATATAATTTCAAAATAAAAATTCATCAAAAAATTCAATAACACAATATGGTGTAGTTGGATTTACATATTCATATACAAATAATGAGCAAAGTAACATTCTACAATCTCGAGAACAAGTAGATGCTTATGATCATGATTATGATTATGTATAAAATTTGTACCACACTCCTAATGATATGAGCTACATAATGACATCATATATAAATTAATATCTTAACACATAATTCATATGTTGATTACATATGTTATGTAGGAAATCCATCAGAGCATCTTGTGGATCAAGTTGTTGGTTAAGAAGTGATACTTTGCATTTTACATAGTTTCTTCATATATAATTATCCTCTTTATTATTATTTTCTTCTAGCCCTTATCTTTGTTTCATTATCACTTGCAGTTTGATTTTCTATTTGGATCCAAACATATTTGACACTTCTACCATATTCATTATAGTGCATATATTTTACAACATGCTACTTGAGTATTCTTGAATATTAAATATATAAAAATACTTTAACTGATGTTTTATCTTACATAATTAAATAATCTTACTCTTACATAGTACATGAACACACATTAACTTTTTCCCACTATGGGCATTCATAATGCTTATCTCCACATACAATATTAAGATACATTATTGTTATACAAAGTGGGGCCTTATTTCTTTCCTCCTCTCTTTTGACATTACCATGTTATCATACCTAGTGCACACTATGCCTTGATACATGTTTTAAACTATTCATCTTCCTCTATTTATTATAATTTCTAGGTCTTTCTAGTTTCCTTTTAAAATTATTTAAAAAATTCAAAACACTAAAATATGCCAAAATTATACAAACATTCAAAATATTGTGAAAAGGTGAAAATGAGGACCTGAGCATGACTTCAGTTGCCATTTTACTTATTTACATATATTATTTATCACATTTTTTTTTACGTAGCATATTTTTTATCAAACACATATGAATTCACAATTTATATGAATGTAATGTATGGAATACATATTATACATGTATTCGTAGATGTTGGACTCTCTTATACCCAGTACCCATGCATATGCTACAAGAATCATATATTACATGTTACATTATAATAGGTTATATCTATATATGTCCTCAAATTCCATGTCAAGCTACATATCTTACAAATCCTTTGTAAATTACTCATATCTTATATTTTTCTACATGAATAGGATAATTTTATATGATATCACATTGATACATATGGATGAAATATATTTGTTTTGAATTTTTATATGCTTCTTTCATGTTATTCCTTTATTTCATGATATGTTAGACATTGCTTACTTATTGTGTGTCACTCTTGACCCATATGTACAAAACCATTAATTTAACATCTCTTTAAGATTTTTTATTAATATGTACTGCATTTCAACATGTTTAATTTCTTGTGGCCCTTGGCCCCATTTGTGAACATGATATAATACTAGGAATCTAAGATATGTGTTTTAATGAAGGTGGATCTTGGTTGGTGTAGTCATTTAAAATGTCCAAATTGGTAGTTTAAGTGTGGCTTACGACACCCCATCCATAGGTCATTTTTGCATGCTCTTGTGACCCTTCTAGACACCTTTTTGCTCATTACCAGTCATCTAGAACCTTCTAAACAATCATTACATCTCAACCAAAAAAATTATCTATGTCAATCATGTTCCTGCATGTCCAAAGCCTATTGCATAAGAGCACCCCATTTGGACTATGATGCCCCATAGATAAGTGTCCCATTTTTGGCGGTCATGTCCATTTGCACTTTGAGCCCCAACGGTCATTTTCATCTAATCTTTATCCTTAATTAGGTTGGCTTAGCATGAATACATCTGAACCATGACCAATTGTTCCCTATATAATCCCAATCAAAGCTCATTTACAAAGGAGGTGACCCAACACTAAGGCAAACATACCTATTCTTTGTACATAGTCACCCAACATAGCTGTAAACCTACTCAGATCCTCATACTAGTCCCTAGTCACGTCAAACACTATCAATTTATCATTTGCATCCACATCACACTATTGGACAAAGCAAACTAGGTGGGAGAAATACATATGACTTGATCCCTTTTCAGAGTATTGGATGTAGGCAGCATGCTGACACAAGTGGTGTGGATTACATGTTTAATACATCTTTCACACTAACCCCCCTTTTCTCAAGTGACTCAAATGTCTTTTTATCAAGCATGATGAAGGGCTAGGGTTTAAATTCAAAATCATGTCCATATTGAGTTTTGTCAATAACTAACACTTGATTTTTCATAGGCATGCTCACATAGGCATAGTACAACTACAGAAAGTTTTAGGTCTCTATGATCAATTTGGATAATATCAATAGGAATAGATAATAACACTAGACACCAAAATGTCCACTTTTTGGCACTCATATCCTTTCACCCAATAAAATCTAGAATCAATTTTATGACACCTTTGAAGTCTTGCACAACCATTTTCAACCTCTATATTAGCCATCTCAGTCTGTTTTCTAGCTAAGTTATATTTCTTCTTATTTATTACTATTTTTAGAAAGGTGAAAAGATAAATAGTTGCATAAATTAGGACTATATTTATTTCTATATTCTATACTAATTTATTAATACAAACCCTTAACTAAAATAAAAATAAAACTCCATTATTCCATAAATAAGTTAAATCATTTGGTTAACCCAACTTACTTTGCTTGTGCATAAAAACCTTATAAACCCTAGGGAAAATTCCTTGCTAATTTTTAACAATATGTTTTTGATTTTTTTTAAAATTAAATTAGATTTCACATAAAACCAAAAATGGATCTCATTTATTTCAAAACATTTCTTTCAAATAATAAGGATTCCATACTCAGTCCTATCATGTATATGATTGATGAAGTTTACTATATGTTAATGCAAAGCTTCATTCTTTCCCTTTCATACTTACTTTTTATAATATGGGATGATATTAAGAAATTTATTACTAAATATGTTAAGATCCCTTTCCTTCAAATCAATGTTTACTTTTATTTAATACAAAGATTCATTATTTATTTTACATACTCTCTCTTTCTCATGAAGAATAATTTTCAATTCTATCTTGTTAAACATGTTGGAAATGTCATGCTACTAGTCAAAGTTTTTATGCATTAGTGAAAATTTCAATGCTCTCTATCCCTTGTTTTCTATCTCTCATGTGGAATTTTATTTATAATCATATTTTTATATAACTTATAACTCAAATTACATGCATTTTATCCCACATACATGGTTTATACCTAGATGTATCTAACTCTTTGGCTACTTCTGAGTATCTCCCTATCACTACTAGACACAATAAAACACTAGTGGTTATATCTGTTCCTCCTCAATTCAAACTTGGTTCACCTAGATCTTATCCTACACCAACCACCAGATCTATGCCTATAGTAGATCATGTAGTACATGATATCACCCAAGTTTATAAAGATAGAAAGGCTGATTACACCCATGGATATAGCTTTGTCACTTAGGTTAGCATCCCTTTTGATACAATTTTAGTTCTCAAGATCCTTCAATGATTGAATGCTTAAAAATATGTGGTATAGCCCTTTGTAATACTAGAGTTCCTATTTATATTGAACTAGCTTATGCCACCTCTATATGCAGTAAAAATTACATGGTGTGTATGAATCAATCCTAGATCAGATAAGATAGATCACACCTACACTTCTAATTGGGGCACACACTTTTTAAGTGGGACCATGACCAATATGAGAATTTGTTAGACCTAATTAGGGGATCACTTATATCATCTATCACAACACATCATGCTAGGTAGGGTTCCAAAGCCTATAATATAAGAAAATCGCACAATAACCCTAAAAGAGTCTTATGGTTTATATATTCACTTATGATAATAAATAAGAAAGTAAACTAGTCTAATAATAAAAAAAGTAAACTAATCTAGTGCTCACCAAAGCTTGTGGCACAAAGCAAGGGGTTAGATGCAAAGCAATCATTTACATATATAGGTAAATTTAAATAAAGTAAGTATGATTAACACCCTAATACATGGAATATGAGCAGTAATATTATTCGAGACAACACTTATGATACTTCTATCTACTAAAAGAGAGGAGAACAAAGTTAGAATATACTTACCTAAATGTGAACCCATTGAGACTCAATCTCTCCCTTGGCCAATGAGGCTTCACAAGAGGTTATTGTGGTTTATAAGGATCACTTTGTTAGGAAAAAACATCTAATACCTATCCATAAGACTAAGATTCTCTAAATAATACACCTAAGCTGAGACTCCTAAATTAGAATGGTAGAAGAATAGATTATGAAGAAACGTGAGTGAATAATAACTCATGATTGAATTCATATATAAATGACTAAAATGACCTTATATATATAGGAGTATCCAACCCAAAAATCACTCGGACATGTCCTAGCACATTATGAGGTTAATGCCTAAAGTTTGTGCTAGGTTAGCTAGATGGAAACTAGGCCTAAAAAGCTAAGGTGACCCTAGACTATGCTAGGTCGATCAGGTTGACTTAGCTTATTGAATAGGTAAAAAGGGTAATAAGAAAGGGAAATAAGGATATAAAGAGGAAAATATTAGTGGAATGTGAAAGAAAGGATAGATAGCTTAGGGAAAGGTTTTAGGAGTGAATGGATAGGTAATAATATGGCAATAAGGGACAATAATCCTATGAAGCACCAAATTTCTACCCACCCCTTTCCCGATGCACCCCTTAAGGAATGCACTCAAAGAGATTGAGTCATGATGGGTTCTTTCAAGATGTAAAGCATCAGTAATTGATAAAAGTGTGAAAATATTATGTGTATACATATGCCCCACTCGAATCTCATCGCGTGTCACTAAGGTGTAATAGGGGATGGTGATTTGAGAAAGAACATAAGGACACACACAATGATGATGCTAAAAAAATTAGTATTTTAAAAAGAATAAAATAACTAAAAGTAAATGATAAAAAAGGAAAATAACTAAAAATTAAATTATCCATACCTTGACTTACCTTTATCATGGTATATTTGTCAGCTGTGTTTTAGTTTTGATTATGGATGACATAGAGACTACTTTGGACAAACCCAAAAATATAAAACTAAGGAGAACAAACAAAAAAATTCAATAAAATCCAAGATAACTAGTGTTATGTGGATGGGACATACTTGGGAATTTTCCAAGTTAGGTGACAAGTGCTATGTTAGACCAAATGACCAAGTCAAATAAGAGTAAATTGGGTAACCAAAAATACAAGGCTACTAAAGACCAAAAAATGCAAACAAGTAAAGCTCAGGTAATAAAAGGTGAACTCACCAAATCAAATAAATATACGTGTCAAATAAGATGGTAAAAAGAGGATTCAAAAAGAAAAATGCTAAAATAATATTGATGAGTGACCAGTAATAATCCACATCTCAATAATCAATGGAAAAAGGGGATGCATAAAAGGGAAAACAACATGGTTGGGTGAGTAGTAACAATCCACATCTCATGAAAAAATGGAAAAAGGGTGTGAACTCAAGTATCCACAATAACAAATCAATAAAATCAAGATAAATGGGAAAAGGAAAGAAAATTAATTTTAGTAAATATATAGAACATGATAAAAATGATCCATAGTTTCTCAAACATGTTTTGCATCTGAAGATAGATAAAAATGAAAAAAAGTAGTGTTAGCATGTTTTTAAGAAATGAAGAATAAATAATTTAAAGAAGAGGGAAAACAAAATTGGAATCATAATTTTTCTATCAAGAGGGGAAATGAAATGGGGCAGAAGGGAGAATGAAGGAAAATCCAAGGTAGAGGAACTCTTTATCAAAGTCAAGACACTCAAATTTGGTTTGTCAAAAAAAGAGGACTATCAGCCTTAAGTAATTTGAAGAACTTCTCTTAGCTACACAAGTCTTCAGTCAAAAAATGGAGTATATAGATCATCCCATGAAGGCTATATGCATGAAAATTAAAATGGGCCTACCTCCCCATGACGTATTCCCCACTCCTCAGGATCCCTTATAGAGTCTTATGTCTAATAAAAAGATTGGGTACTTAGGTGAGAACGTAGGCAGCACTATATACTTTTTTGAAATCCCCTATTCCAATCTACTAGCCTACCATACCCCAAAGGACTTTGGCTCTAGGTGAAGCTGACTATGGAGTTTGAGCTTCGATTAGCTTTTGTTTTCAAATGATTATATTTTAACTTTTTTTATAAATTCTTCCTCCATACAGATTTGGAAGACCAAACATAGGTGCTAATGATGAATTTAATTTGAAAATTTTTGGACAAGGGTGATAAGAGAGAGAAAATCAAAGAGCATGGGGTTTAAGAGTCTCATAAATCTAGGTGAAATAAAAGTGCTATCTTTACTTTGACCATGTTTTATCCAAATGTGGAGGTGAAAGAAAAGGGAAATCAAGAGGAAAATGACACATGTAACAAATTTGAATTTCTTAAAATTAAAAAAAATGTGACAAAGGGAAAAAAGAAATATAATGATAGCAAAGATTTGATTCCTTATCATAAGACTATGGGAATTGAAAGAAAACATACTAACATAGATTGTTTATAGATTCCATCTAGCAAAAGAAGCAAAAGCTAATGTTTAAATAACAAGGATCATAAATAACATGAACATAAAGGTAATTTTATGAGGAGGGTTGGGTTTTATCCATGATCTTACCAAACAACTCACAAAAGGAAAACCCAAAGGCTGATAATAATAAAAAATTGAGGGAGCCTTTGTATAAATCACCTCACAAAGAAAGACCTAAAGGATGCCAAAACAAAATTGGCAAGAAGCAAACGAATGAAAATGAAGAAATAAGAAATAAAAAGAATGGTCATTTTATGAGGAGGGTTGGGTTTTATCCATGGTCTTACCAATCAAATCATAAAATAAAAGCCTAACATAATGCCAAAATAACATTGGTAAGCAAAAGGAGAATGAAAATAAAGATAATGAAGACTATGGTACATTAAGAAACCAAAATGGAGGACTAAAGGTTTGAAAAGGAAGGAAATTATTGCATAGAGAGAGATTCATGCTAAAGTAACCTACAATTTTTTTTAGATAGGCATAGATATAAATCATGAAAATAAAGAAAGAATCCTACATTAATGGCTATATCAAGGATGAGCATGTGAGAGATAAACCTATGTTTCTTGGAGTTGAATTAGTTTGGTAGCATGTAATGGAGAACAAGAGTGGGCATTGAAATATGCCTCAAAGAGTAAGTAGTTGTAGGGATGGGAATCATAAGATTCCCCAATGTCTGAAAGGACATGAAGGTGGGAATCATAATATGCCCCAAAGGTTAAAGTAATGTGTGGATGGGCATCACAAAATGCCCCAATGGATAGAAAGAGAAAGAAGAGATAGGAAAGGATAAGAAGTAAAGAGAACCCAATAGAGTGTCTAAATGGATTTAGGTTGTCCAAGAAGATTCTAATGAGGGACATGATGCTTGAGGATAAAAGGAAAATAATGCTGAGTAATAAGAATAACAAATATAGATAAAGAACTAATTAATGTAAATAGAGAACTAAATCAGACATATAAGGAAAGCAAAAAGCTAAATTGAAAAACATAGAAGAAATAAAATGGTACAAAGTTGAATTGGTCAACCTAGCATAAAATACAAGGTTAAAAGATAGTACTAGGTTGACCAAGTGGACCTAGCACATTGTACAAAGGTTAGAAAAAGCACTAGGTTGACCAGGTCGACCTAGCACATTGTACAAAGGTCAGAAAAAGCACTAGGTCAACCAGGTCGACCTAGTATAACAGATAGGAAAATTATTTTTCCTATATCTTTAGTTTTATTCATCCCTTTTACAAACCATAAAATGTGTTGGATTTTTGATTACGTATAATAATAAAATAAGTGAAAGAAATCCTTTAAGGATTTATTTCATGTCTAGTTCACCAGAATATAATGAAGGTGAAGCCAAAGTGGAGCTAATGCTAAATAAGAAAGGAAACAAAAATGGAAAAATGAAGACAATCCAACTAGCAGTGGGATAGGATTCACATTGGGTTCACCATAATGTAATAAAGGTGAATCCAAAGTAGAACTAATGCTAAATAATAAAGGAAACAAAAATGGAAACATGAAGATAATACAACTAGCAGTGGCATAGGATTCACATTGGGTTCACTAAAATGTAATGAAGGTGAAGCCAAATTGGAGCTAATGCTAAATAAGAAAGGAAACACAAATTTAAATGTGAAGACAATCCAACTAGTGGTGGGATATGATTCACATTGGGTTCACCAAAATTTAATGAAGGTGAAGCCAAAATGGAGCTAATGATAAATAAGAAAGGAAACAAAAATGGAAATGTGAAGACAATCCAACCAACTATGGAATAGGATTCACGTTAGGTTCACCAGAATGTGTTGAAGGTGAAGCCAAAGTGTAGCTAATGCTAAATAAGAAAGGAAATAAAAATGGAAATGTGAAGACAATCCAACCAGTGATGGGATAGGATTCATGTTAGGTTCACTAAAATATATGTAATTGGATTTGCATGGTGTGCATGAATCAATCTTGGATCGGATAAGATAGATCACACCTACACTTCTAATTGGGGAACCCACTTTTTAAGTGGGAGCATGACCAATATGAGTATTTTCTAGACATGATTAGTGGATCACTTGTATCATCTATCACAACACATCATGTTAGGTAGGGTTCTAAAGCCTACAATCTAACACAATCACACAATAAACCTAAAAGAGTCCTATGGTTTATATATTGACTTATGATAATAAACAAGAAAGTAACTAATCTAATAACAAGAAAATTAAAATAATCTAGTACTCACCAGAAATTGTGGCACAAAGTAAGGGGTTAGATGCAAAGAAATCAAATAAATGTATAGGTAAATTCAAATAAAGTAAGTATGAGTAACGCCCTAATACATGGAATATTAGGAGTAATATTATTTGAGCAAACACTTATGCTACTTCTTTCTACTAAAAGAGAGGAGAACAACGTTAGAATATACTTACCTGAATGTGAACCCGTCACAACTCAATCTCTCTCTTAGACAATGGGGCTTCACAATTTCTACTAAAAGAGAGGAGAACAAAGTTAGAATATACTTACCTGAATGTGAACCCGTCACAACTCAATCTCTCTCTTAGACAATGGGGCTTCACAAGAGGTTGTCATGGTTCATAAGGATAATTTTTTAAGGCCAAAGCATCCAAGACCTATCCACAAGACTAAGATTATTTAAATAAGATACCTAAGATAAGACTCCTCAAGTAGAATGGTGGAAGAGCAGATTGTGAAGAAGCACAAATGAATAATAACTTCTGATTGCATTCATATAAAAATGATGGAAATGACTTTATAAATAGGAGTATCTAACCCAAAAATCACTCAGATATGTTGATTGTGCTAGGTCGACTGGGTCAACCTAGCACATTATCAGGCTAATGCCTAAAGTTTGTGCTAGGTTAGCCATATAGAAACTAGGCCTAAAGAGCTAAAGTGATCCTAGACTATGCTAGGTTGACCAGGTTGACCTAGCTTACTAAATAGGCAAAAAGGGTCCTAAGTAAGGGAAAAAAGGATAGAAAGAGGAAAATACTAGATGAATGTGCAAGGAAGGATAGATAGCATAGTGAAAGGTTTTATGATCTAAATGGATAGGGAATAATATGGAAATAAGGGAAAACAATTCTATGAAGCACCAAATGTCTAACCACCCCTTTCTCAGTGCACCCATTAAGGCATACACTTAGAGAGATTGAGTCGTGATGGGTTATTTCAAGATGTAAAGCATCAGTAATTGATAAAAGTGTGAAAATATTATGTGTATATAGCCTCTATCCTCAATACAATGTAATGGACTGAAGAGCATATTTATTTTGAGAAAGATGATTTACCCCTATGCCACATCATTGAACAACATCTATCCCTGTATATTCAATTAATAATTAATGATTTAGGGGTAAAAAAAGTGTTATTTGATAATAATTTAGGAATCAATATTTGAAACATTTCTTTTCTTAAATGTCTTAATATACAACCTATAGATCTAGACCATTCCAACATGAACATCAAAGGTTTTGACAATATTCCACAAAAAGTCATGGGTCAAATAACACTCAATCTTACTTTGGGACCTAAGACATTGCCAACTACTTCCCAAGTCATGCCAAATGACCTCAATTATAATTTATTACTTGGTCAACCTTAGATTCATGATATGCATGTAGTCCCTTCCACACTCAATGCTTGTTTAAAATTTAGTCACAAAGGCTACATATACATGTTCCCAATGGACAAAGAACCTTTTAAATATTTCTAGGTTGTCGAATCTTTATAGAATTACATTCTGCACTTTAATCTTGGTAATATACCTACACAACCCACTACTCATAGTGTATCTTTAGACTATACAACACATCAGAAGTTTTCAAGGTTTGTAATAACATTGGTACCAAATCACTAATTTACCTTTCCTTTTGTACTTAAATGTCTTCATAAGATGGGATATCATGGAGAAGGTATTATAAATCATGAACAAGGAATCATCAATCCTATTGAGGCATCCACACAACATGGAAATCAAGGACTAGAATAGCAGGTTGCCCTTCTTCATGATAAACCTTCTTCCATTGTTTCAAAGCATATAATGTTTTTTCCACCCATTGCACCTGTAGACCATATAGTTAATCATGTTTTTACATTATCATTGATCTATCCTAATCTCACTATCAAAAAGCTTAGCCCTAAAGTGTATCATCTAGTCTCACTTGAAGGAAAAAAATTCAAAAATCTAATGAATATTAAGCATCTACACAAATTCCATGTATAGTATTTCATTACACACATTTTATTGTACATAGTTTTTTTTTACTTGTACATAATTTCTTAGCTTACTTGGACATAGTTTCTTTTTGCTTTCTTATACATAGTTTGCTTATGATTAATTGTACATAGAAATATTTCTAAAATACCAAAAACAATATAACATGTCAAAATACAAAATCATTAAAATAACTCAAAACACCAAAAAAATTTCAATTATAAGCATTATCCATGCTTTACATTCCTACTACCATGATAGACTTACATTTTAATATTCTATGCTATTGTTTATTAATTTATCTACATTACCATGCTTTAATTGATCTTTTTTGAGTATGTGTAGTGACACCTAGATCCTTGATTGCTTGTCTCTACCCATTAAGGGGGCATCCTACTTTTACATTCAAAACATACATCAACATATCTACCCACTGAGGGCATCTTATACATGACTACACCATCCAAGTTATGTCATTTTTACACCACACACTCTACTTATCACGTTGATGTACATTATTTACTATATTAAATAGATTATTCTATCAATACTTACTAGTATATAGCACTTGTGTATTTATTAGAATCTACCTAGTCTTGTACTACATACTTTGCATACTTTCACTTCTTGCTTTGATCAGTTAGATACGATAGTATTTCCAATATTTACATGAATTCATTTATTTTTTTGAGTAGCTATATGTGGTTGCATTTCTTATTTTCTATTTTTTTACTTATGTGTGCTTTAGGACATTTGTCAATGTCCTTTACTTGTACTCTTGTATGTGCTTGTGTCCCTCATGTCAATCTTGCTTGTTTGAAATTATATGTGTATGTGGGCATTTAAATATTCCTTATATGATTGATTTCCTAGTTTGAGTGATATATGCCCATGTCCCTTGTTTTCTTATCCCCTTGGCCTCTTTTGTATGCTTCATGCTTCTTGATTTGCATACTTATTTGCTTATTTTCTTCTCAGTTGTTTGCAATGCCATGATCCACATCATGCTTCATCCCTCATTGACAACTAACCATATTTCTAGTTTTAATTTAGTATATTTCACATGTTATTACATTGCTACATCTATCTAGGCATACCCTTGTTGATCTAACAATCTCCAATATAAATTACACTATATCTTGAGACATCTTTTGGATTATCATTGTTATATCATGTATTTAATAACATAACACACTTTCAAAGTCTTTCTTCTGAGGGTAGTCATTGCATGGTATTCATTCTTACACTCAGAAGAGGGGGCAATAAACAGGGGTTTTATCACAAAGATCAAATCCCTCTACCAGTCAAAATCAATTTTTAGAACACTTAAAATAATAATTAAAATTTAAAGCATGTAGAAAAAACCAAAAAATAGGGATGAACATGGAATAGTCATAAAAAATAGTAAAATACAAGAGCACCCCATTTAGACTATAGTGCCCTACAGTAAAGTGTCCACTTTTTGGCACTCTTGTCCAAACAACCAAAACCTTAGAATGTTTAGAAACAAATAAAAAGGTATGGTCAATTACAGTTTTATCAGCTACAGTCTAGTTTAGATTGGGTAGTTTTAGTATAGTTTTATTTAAATTATCTAGATATAGGGGGCATCATGTGTGACATGATGGGTCTCGCTTCAAATTTTATATTGGATAGTTTGTACAACTTCTAGATTATAATCCACATTATAGACACCCATGATTAAGGGCAATGTGCACAATAGATTTGTCTTCTTTTCTTTCTAGTTCATTATGTTACCTAGGTATTCTCAGTAGTTGGATGTCTTATTCCATCTATAGGTGGTTGGTATCATTTTGAATTGGTTTTCATATAAGCTTATTTCTTAGTTTTAGAGTGGATTTCATACAATCCTAATCTCCACCTTTCATAGTGGCCAAGATTAGCCTAGTTCTTAGTACACATCCGACTATCCATGCCACATTGTCAGATTATAGAGCATTCATGAGATTCATGAGCTATATCATATGACACACATTCATATTTATATCAGTTCACATTTCAAACCTAGTGGGAAATGATGGATCCAAAGGACTAGCTAGCCTTTGTATTCTTGAGCCACCTACTCAAAGGGATTGGACACATAGTCCAAACATCAATTAACACATGCATGATCACATAGTTTCACTACATAGTGGGTAATGATGGAGCCAAAGGGATAGCTTTTGTATTGTTGAGTCACCCTTAGCGAATTGATCATTCAACTCCAATCACTATATTAATCTTGGTACAACATCACTCAACATCAATCAACATCACAATAGGTTTTGTATTGGTTTATGTACCCAGTGAGGTGTATTCATTCCTTTCTCTTCCTCTCTCTTTTACCCAACCTTTTTATGTTCTTATTTTAGACATAATGTGTCTAGTAAGAACTGATCTACTCTTTATTTTATCTTGTAGATTTATGCTTCATGTTGTGCTCTCTCTCTATGCACACTCAGTATCACATATATTCATGGGCTTCACCCTTGCAGGTAAGTCTAGGTATGCTTTCTATTTTTTCATTTATCCTAATATTTCACTTTGTTACATCACTAGAATAAAGGGGGGGGAGAAATATAGTCATATAAAATGTCAAAATGGGTAGTTTGAGTGTGGCTTGTGATATCCCATCCATAGGTCTTTTTGTATGCTCTTGTGATCCTTCTAGACACCTTTTTCACATTACCAGTCATCCAAAACCTTCTGAATGGTCATTCCACCTCAGCCAAATAATATTCCCCATGTAAATCCTATTCCCCTAGGTCCCAAGCATGTAGGACAAGAGCAACCCATTTGGACTATAGTACCCCATACAGAAGTGTCCCATTCTTAGTGGTCCTATCCATTTTCACTTTGAACCTCAATGGTATTTTTCATCTCATCCTTATCCTTAATTAGGTTGGCCTAGAATTAATAAATCTAACCCATGACCAATTATTCCCTATAAAATCACACTCAAATCTCATTTACAAAGTAGGTGACTAAAATAACAAAGAAAGTAAAAATACAAATAAATAACTAAGACAAACTTCCCTATTATTTTCATATAGTCACCCAATATAGCTATAAACCTACTCAAATCCTCATACCAGTCCCTAGCCACATTATACACTATCAATTTGGCATTTTCATCCACATCACACTATTTTACAAAACACACTAGGTGGGAGAACTACATATGACTTGATCCCTCTTCAGAGTACTGGTATGTAGGCAATGTGCCCACAAAAGGGGTGTGGATTATGTTGTTCCCAAAATTTGTTACTCCTTTTTGGGACAACATATGAGCTCTTTTGGTCTTACAGGCCAAAATTATCTCTTCCCTTCTCAAAAATTGTTTTGGGCATTCAAATTCTCCATTTTTTAGGCTTATTTCTACGGACTCCACAGGCTGATTTCTACGGACTCCACAGGCTGATTTCTATGGACTCCACAGGCTTGTTTCTACAGACTCTACAAGATTATTTATATGTACTTTGTAAGATCATTTCTATAGAATCTTCAAGCTTATTTCTATAGACTTTACAGGCTTGTTTCTATGGACTCTGTAGGCTTATTTTTACAGACTCTGTAGGCTTATTTCTATGGACTCCACAGGCTGATTTCTATGGAATCTACAGGAAAGAAATAAGTTCCCAACACTTAGGCATTTTAAAGGTTGGTTCAATCAAACATTTCAAAGGATTCTTCCAAAATATTGAAGGACAAGTGCCCTTAAGGAGGGCACTTAGGTATGAAAATGACATTTGTGACTTTTTCGAGAGGCAATTTTGGAGATCAAACAACCCTTGTAGAGGGTAGGTGATGAGAAAAATGGACCATTGCAAAAGGCCAAAAGGGTAAGGTTTTCTTTGGAAAAGTGAACAAGGTAGAAAAGTTGGAATTCCTTTGGATTTGTTTAAGGCAAAAGATAAGACAAATTCTCTCAAGAAAAAACTATGTTCCACAGCAAGGAAATTTTGATTTGTTTCCACAGCAACTTCAAGTTCAACAAACCAAGAGTTTTCCTTCTACTAATACTAGATCACCAATATAAGGTAGAGCTTCTTTTTCTACTATTAGCAGAGCTTTACCTATCCATACTCCACCTAGATTTGTTATCCCCACCTTCCATAATCAAATCATGGTGGTTCAAGGCCCCTGGGGTTAACTCTTTTGGCCCACTAAATTTAACTCCACCTCTATATGAGCTACCACACAGTTCAAGGAAGAATTTCCCCAAATTATTTGGTGATGGAAGAGTTCATCTTGATGAATACATTACAGCTTTTAGCATAGCCTGCAGTGTGATAGGCATGAATTATGAGGACGTAGTAGTCAGGCTATTTGTGGAAACATTACAAGGTTCTGTTGCAGACTGGTTCTATCATTTGTAGGCCCAGACTGTGACTGACTAGAACACTCTCAAAGCTAAATTCAAAGCAAGGTTCAAGCCTATAGAATATGCACATGTCATATTGGCCTAGCTCATACAGATGAAGAAAGAACCCCATGAACCTATGAGATATTTCATTACCAAATTTGACAAGCTAAGGAATAGGATTCCCATAATTACTCAGCCAACACCTGAGAACCTTAAGTGTTTCTTCATCAACTCACAGCTCCTTGAAGTGAGTTTCCTATTGAGACGTGCTGGCTACAAAGACCTTGCCACAACTTAGGATTTGGCCACTAAGGTGGAAGATGACCTTATCTTGGCAGGAAAGATAAGGAGAGATCCTAACAGAGGTAAATCTTCTTCATCTTCTGAATATCCATCTATAGGCACCACTGATCCAATGGTATAGATGTTAGCAAATGAGTTGCTTGCTCTTAGAAAGAAAATGGTGCAAGGGATGTCATCTACTCCTTCATACAGAGATATACCAAGGAGGACATTCATTAATCATTCATACCAAGGCAATGCTACCAAAAATCAAGGGTAGCCAAACCATCTTCCTCCCCCATAAGGGAAACTTGCCATTGAAGCACCTCTAACCAATTCAGCATTTGGATAACTTGAAGCAAAATTAGATTTCTCCTTCTAGCATGAGTTAAACCTAGAAGATGATGCTAATATCTTCACAAAAGGAGAAGAAAAATTATCTGGTGACTCCAACATTGGTTTCCTGAATTACCAGGATGAACCTATAAGTGAAGGTAAAGCAGTTGAGGGATCATGTGTTATTTTCACCTGATCCAAGAACCAGTTAGCCCAGTAAGCTGATAATAAAAAATAGAGGGACAACCTCAACCTATAATTTTGATTACCAAATGAGGAACTTCTCTACCTTTCCAGCCAAAAGACCCAGCGATTGCTAAAAAAATAAGTACTTCAAGTATGCCTTCACCTTCAACTTCTATTTCACATATCAGTCCTCCCCCTCCTAAAAACTAGAAAGATGAACTCCCTTCCCTATTCATAATTTATTTCAGACATTTGACATAGTCGACCATGTCAAAAAAACTAAAATTCAAATGTCTGAATTTGAATTCCTATAATCCAACCTTGAGCAGTTGGATAAGTTGGTTCAATGTGTGAAGAACCAAAATATCCTTGTAGGACAAGATGTTATAAAGGTAACTCATGATTCCCCAAGAAACATGTCCACCCCAAACAATCTTTTTATTACTCCTCCTACTGCTCTTGGGAAGACAAAACCATTTTATGTCTCCTTGTTGATAAATAGTCACCAACTGAACAATTGCATCATAGACTTAGGTGCATCAGACAATGTCATGCCTACCAAAGTGGTAGAATCCCTTAGTTTCACATTGACCAAGACATTCAAGAGATGTTTCTCTATGGAGAACAAACAAGTGCCACTACTGGAACAAATCAAGGACCCCCAATTTGCATTTGTAGCATTCCTATAAAAGAGAATCAAGATGATAGTCTTGGTGGCTAACGTCCCAGCCTCATACAACATCCTTCTTGGGTGAAATTTATGTAAGGATGTTGGTGGTGAGTTGAGCATGGACCTATCTGAAGCAAGGATCCCAGTCAAAGGCATTATGTAGAGATTACTTCCTGAGAAGGAAGCAAAATATGTGGTCACTAAAACATTAGCGCCTAAAGCTAAAAATCTGTTTGAGTCTTCAGGCATGGGTAATTACTTCCTGACTACTGAGGATGCTCCTATCTTAGCTGATGAAACTTTTGAAAATGAAAATCTGAAAATTGGTTTAGATAAAATAGTAGAAGACATAAGAGAGCACAATGCAAGCCTAAAGGAACCCTCCCCTCCAAAAAAAACAAAATCTAAGAAAGGAACAGTTTTTGGTGGCATATAGATTCTAGAATTTGATGGCAATTGCTCGTCTGTCAGTGTAGGAGCCAGGATTGCTCTAATATCTCCTCAAGGAGATATTTTTCCTTCTTCATACAAGTTATAGTTTAGAAACACTAGCAACACTATCGAGTATGAATCTCTATTACTCAGGTTGAAGCTAGCTCAAGACAGAGGTGTTAAACTCCTTCATGCTAAAGGAGATGTTGAACTGATGGTTTGTTAGGTGAGGAACCTGTGTCAAACCAAGAACAAAAGATTTCACCATTACCACAATCTGGTATGAGATTGTATTGAAAGTTTTGATGATTTCAATATATATGCAGTGCCTAGAGAAATTCATAGTCATGCAAGTTCATTGGCTGTCTCTACGACCCTCTTGATTCCTCATAAAGACTTTGAAGAGTAGAAGTACACTATCAAGTTGGTCTTTCAACCAAGTGTGCCTGATAATACCAATCATTGGTAGGTGTTTGATGCTGACAATCAAATCATGTGTTGGATTGAACTAAAAGAATAGTGAATTATGGTAATGGACCATACTATTGCATGTCAAAATTTGGTAAAGAAACTCTTCCACAAGAGAGCAAGGATTTGTGATTTTTAGACTAGAAATCAAGTCTTGATGTGGGGCAAGAGGAGAGAACCAAAAGGAATGCATAGAAAATTTGATTCCTGGCATATAAGTCTATTCACCAATCATCACTTCTAGGGAGAAAATGGTTTCTTGCTGATATATCAAGACAGAATGCCATTTTCACTATCTCACAATGGGCGGCATTTGAAGTGCTTCAATTCTTGAAGCATCAAATAAGATCATCTGTATATATGTATATGTGTATAGTCTTTAGTTCTATTTTATGCTTTTCATTTTCATTTTTGGCACCTTTATTTTTGGTTAGCATGACTCCATAGCCCAATGGCATACTTGAAGGCACTGGAGATTCTAGTTTCTACTCCCCTCAGCTGTGCCAAAATTTCAACTGAAGGAAGTTCCCCAACTGGAGCCAGCTGTTGTTCCCAAAATTTGTTACTCCTTTTTGGGACAACACATGAGCTATTTTGGTCCTACAGGCCAAATTAATCTCTTCCCTTCTCAAAAATTGTTTTGGGCATTCAAATTCTCCATTTTTTAAGCTTATTTCTATGGAATCTGTAGGCTTATTTCTATGAACTCCGTAAGATGATTTCTACAGACTCTGCAGGCTTATTTCTATGGAATCCATAGGCTTATTTCTATGGACTCTACAGGGTTATTTATATAGACTCTATAGGCTTATTTCTATAGACTCCATAGGCTTATTTTTATGGACTCTATAGGCTTGTTTCTATGGACTCTGCAGGCTTATTTCTATGGACTCTGTAGGCTTATTTCTATAGACTCTACAGGAAAGAAACAAGTTCCCAACACTTAGGCATTTTCAAGGTCAGTTCAATCAAATGTTTCAAAGGAGTCTTCCAAAATATTGAAGGACAAGTGCCCTTGTGGAGGGCACTTAGGTGCCAAAAGGACCTTTGTGACTTTTCTGAGAGGCAATTTTGGGGATCAAACAACCCTTGTGGAGGGTAGGTGATGAGCAAAATGGACCATTGCAAAAGGCCAAAAGGGTAAGGTTTTCTTCTAAAAAGTGAACAAGGCAGAAAATTTATAATTTCTTCAAATTTTTTCAAGGCAAAAGGAAAGACAAATTCTTTCATATAAAAAGTCTAAAGGAATTCCTTCAGACTTTTGTTCGAAGGAATTCACCCTAAATAAAAAACCCCAAGGGAATAAGCGAGAAAGACAAAGGAAGAAATCCTTCAAAAAAAATGTTTGAAGGATTTCCTTCAGACATTTTATCTGAAGGATTTGATGAAGAAGGCTGCCCGAAGAACCTCAAAGGGTAGGTACCCTTGCGGGGGCTCTCAACGACCAAGAAATCAACCTTTCTCAAGACCCTAAAGGGCAGGTACCCTTCAAAAGGATTCAAAGAATAAGCTCGATCAAAGGAAATTTGAAGGAAATAAAGCTGAAGGAATTGACAAAGGGGTGATGGGCCCGTGGATGTCCAAGTTGGGCACCGTGAACTAGCTGTTGGAATCTAGACATTCAGTGACTCCCCTAAGAATGTCATCTTTATGGCAATGAAATAACCATTGATCTTTAAATTCTTGAGCATGGACTTGAATGCATTCAAAGGCCTTAAGGCCAAAAGAAAGAATTATTGAGAGAAGAATGCAAGGAGCCAACAAAGCTAGGAATATAGCCCCAAGAGCTCAAATTCTTGGAAAAGACAAAACTAGGAAGAGACAAAGCTGGAAAAAGATAAAATTTTAAAAAAAAACTCAGCAACTAGCTGAAGAGGGAGCTGAAAGAGCTAGTAGAAAGGGAAAAGATAGCCCAAGAGCTCAAATTGCAATAAGAAAGTGGGAAAGACCAAAAATATCTATGCAGGAGTTATTCTAGTAGGTGGAACAATCCACCAAGTAGATATTTGAGCTTGCAAACATTAAAGGTGTGGCTTGTTTTTCTCCCTTTGAATAAAAGTGAGGGGACATCCGTGTGCATATGTAGAGACATACTAGATGACTTAGGCCCAAGAGAAGACATTTGAGATGAATCTACATGCCATAGTTAAGATAGATGCCCTATTCTAACATGGCCCTCTTTGACTAAACTAAAATTGCATTTAAGGTATTGAACACAGCATGGGCCATTCCATGAAACAATGTGCCAAGCCCTTTTCAGCTACTATATATTGTAATCTCCTTTTTTATGCTAGTGAGATCTCTTTTGTTATAGAAGAAAAACTCTACCAAAATTAAGAGGTGAATACTGAGACTTTGAGCTCAGATTGTTGATCATATTTCTTTATTTGAATGAGAAATCAGGTTACTTTCAAACTTTATGCTATTATAGCTTGTGTCATTTAGGAGATTCTTCTTATGTCTATTTCCTGAATGCATTCTTGTTCATTTTAATGAAATAAGTAGAATTAGTGGAAGTAATTAAGGTGTCTTGAAGCCAACTGTGGAGAGACTTTGTGCTGTCACAATTGCCTTTAGTGTGTTTGTCTATTTTCTATTTATGTGTAAAGGACCTTGGGATGACTTTGTGCCCTCATTGTCTTTCATATTTCACTCTTGGGCAGTTGAGGTGGAGACTTTGTGCTACACCTCATTCTATTGGTTATCGCTCCTATTACCAGTTACTTTTTACCTATGAGAAATAACTCCTGCTATTTGTTGCAAGACCACTTCTAAAAGAAGAGAAGTGCCTTCAGTGTCTTCACTAGGATTTCTCCTTTGTTTGTGAACATCATCTTTAAAAAAAGAGAGATGGGTGGTGTTATCATATCCTGAGTGTTATTTTTTGCATATATATATAGTATATAGCTCCTCATAGTTATAAGGGAACCTCCCCTTGATGAGAGGAGAGATTTGTCCCCTTTTGATGTGGTAAATCTACACATCTGGCTGACTAATCTCCCTATGCTATGGTTAAAGTAACCTATTTTTCCCATCAGTTAGCTGGTGACAAAATATTCACCCAATAGATTACACATTTAGTACATCTTTCACACTAACCACCCTTTCTCAAGTGACTCAAATGTCATTTTATCAAGCATGATGGAGGGTTAGGGGTTTAAGAAAAAATTATCTCCATAACACGTTCTATAAATAACCAATGCTCAATTTTTCAAAGGCATGCTCACACAAGCACAACACAACTACCTAAAAAGTTTTAGGTCTCTGTGATCAATTTGGATAACAATGGAAGGAATGGACAATGACACTAGACACCAAAGCATCCACTTTTTGGTGTTCCTATCCTTTTGTCCAATAAAATCTTGATTCAGGTTTATGACACCTTCCCAGTCTTGCACAACCATTTTTAGCCTCTGTATTATTTTTATTAGTCTATTTTATAGCTAAGTTATATTTATTCTTATTTATTTCTATTTTTATAAAGGTGAAAAAGATAAAGAGTTACACAAATCAGGACTATATTTATTGCTATATTTTGTACTAATTTATTAATCAAGACCCTCAACTAAAATAAGAATAGAACTCCATTAATCCAAAAATAAGTTAAATTAGTTGGTATGGATTATCCTTCTCATGGTCTAAATTACCTTTTTTTGGAGTACCCTTAGAAACACCCAGTTTTTCCATGATAACCTCCATAATGGTCCATCCAACTTGTCAAGCTTCCCCATGCATATAAATATTTTGTAAAAAAGTACTCCCAAATTCATGAATATTTATTCTTTAGTCTTAAATATTTATTTATACAAGTGTGTGTCACTTGTCTATGCCTCCTTCATATGTATGTCTCTTGTTGTAAATAAAATATGATACCTTTTTTGTTAGCACTAATTTTTATGGAAATGGAAATAAATATAGATAATACTAAATATACATAAATATTACACAATATAAAACTAAGAAACTTTTAAACCAATATAATCTCTAATTTTTTTGTAAATTAAACTATAAACTCATGTATACAAATCTTGGGCTTAATCATAACAACCTAATTATTATAATTTTTATTTTATGATAATTCTAATCTAAAAAAACACTAATGGTGTTATAAGTAAATTTAATAAATGATGAAATGTAAAGGAAAACTAAACAACATGTTTAAAGTAATAAATTAATAATAGAAAATTTTAAACATCATAGAAAAGAGAAACCCTTGGATAAACCCAAATTATAATAAACTTAGAAGATGAGGGATGGATGATCCTCTTTCCACTATTTTTCTCTATTGTAAGGGTGATTACATTAATATTAATTCATGGAATTTAGTTACATTACATAATGTACAAACCCATATAAAGTTAATGGGAACTTTCTGAAGAAGGCATTGTTACACTTAGCCTGAAATCCAAACACCAAAAAATTAAAGAAGTTATTTTAGGAGAAAAGTAGTTAATACATTAATGACTCACTTACTAATTCAAGCCAACATTGAACTAATCATCAACTAATTTTTATTTTATGTCATACCACCAAATATTATGTATAATATTTTAGACACTAAAATATTTTATTATATACTTAGAAATATCATTTTTAACCTACCTTCATTTTACATGACTTGTACATACACATCGATCTCATTCACACTTATCTCACATCTACAAGATTTCCATGGGTATAACCTTCCTGATTAGATATCAATTATCTATAAAAATACCCTATTTTGTGTTTAAATTATTAAATATATATTAATAATATTATGTAGAGAACTATCAGACATAAATTATTCTATAATTATGAACTCATCCAAACTTGACGGACTCATCCTACATCAATTAATGGTTAATTTTAAAATTTTAATTATTTTTATGGATCATCCTTTAAATTTGTCAATATATATAATTTTATTCCCTATCTATCTTCATCTATAATTTGTGAAGAGAACATATTGTACACATTTGTACATTCAAAGGGAATATTATATTCTTTCCAATCCATCCATCCGTCACAAGGAGGAGGTCATATCTAATTCTTAAGCACCACAAAGCCAAGTCAAAATTTCCATTTTAAAAGTACTTAAATCTAGATCATAGGTCATATTCATTAAATATACCTAATTGGGATAGACATATGTAGTTTAAATTCCCTATTCAGAGTATTCAATATATATGTAGAGCTTATCCATTCATCAAGGATTTATTTGGGTTAGCTGAACCCACTAATTAGACCAAAAGATTAAAAAAATCTTTGGTATTCAAATATAAGGAGACAATTTTCAATAACTACCTAAATAAATAGTTCCTGAAGATCACACATATAAATGGATTATATGTAAGCATTGTGGCCTATTAAAAAAAAGAGAATTAAAACTTATTGTGAAAAATTTGTCAAGTATAAGACCTTAACATATTTTAGTATCATCTAGAGTTTGATTATTCTATTTAATTGCATCTAGAGACTCAATTCTTGATTTGATTCCAATTTCAATCCATTTGTATCTTCTGAATTTAGTATCACTTCTACATAGTACATTAAAACACTAAGTATCTTATTCTCACAAATCTTTTCTATATATAGAAAGTGCAATTTTCAAATTGAATTCTTCCTTTTACATTTAGGTTAGTACATATTTCTAACTTATTATACAATTTAAATTTTTATGTTATTAGATCACATTAATTAAAATAAGGTAAAAAATATTGGTGAACCTATTTATATACTACACATTACTAAACCCTATGTTTTGTGTAGGGTTTCATCCTTATTTCTAAGGTTTCACTTTTTTTCCATAAGGTATTAATTATGATTTCTCCATAAAAAATGGATATTTTTTTTTTTTCAAATTTTACCTAGAATTATACATATATATTTTTCATGATATCATTAAATGCCATACAAGAAAGATATTTCCCTTATCCCTCTAATTTAAATTTATAGATTAAGAGGCACACATTTTGAGCATAATCACATTATTTTGGTTATGTCTATAATTTTATAAATAAATACAATTAATGTTTTTTTTTCTTCTTATTTTGATACAAAAATTATTAATGAATATATAAAAATATAATATTATTTTGAAATGCTTGATTTAGAAAATGTTGATCAATATAATCATGAATACATAGATATTATCAATCCTAATGACTTTAATGGGGTAGATATTGAACAAGTTAACAAATTATCTAGTTTATAAAATCAAATTCATCAAATCTTCAAGAATTAGATAATTTTTTAAAATTACTCCTAAAATCTAAAGCTACACATAAATTTAAGGTTGTTGCATCTAAGGATTAGCAACATGATCCATTTACTATTACTAATAATCCTTTTGGAGGAATCAATTTCACCATAGGTGTTAATAATTATACTATTCATACATCTACACCTTTAGATACACATGTGATTCCTATGTGGAGGGAACCAAAGGTTTTACTTAGATAAATATGCCTATGGTTACATAGTAAATCTATGTACATCTTATTATGACTACACATGCAAAATCATCATACTCACATACTAAACAATCCATTGTTAAAATAGTTATATCTTTGTAATGAATGTGTTCCAATTAGAGCAAGATGTTTTTAGATCTAGTCATTTAAAAGATTATCATGCATTTCTTAATAATCCATTAACACCATATATTTTAGTGTATCCTTTACTTATGGGTTTAATATCTCTTACCTCATTTTATGATGGTAAAATATGAGCCGTAACAACATCTAAAATCTATTCACACAACATGTTTGGACTATGCATCTAATGACAAATTATTCACTAAGTTTTTTTTTTAAAAGTATAAAAGGTTATGCTTTGGAATGGTCCTATGAGGTCCCATTACAATTGATTAAGGAATTGAGTCATTTTTTTCATATCATTTTCTAGCACTTTTTTTTTATCAACACTAGTTATAAATTCTCAAATTCCCAAATGAAAAAAGTTAGGAAAGGATCCAATGAACCAATTAGTGACTATGTGATTTTTTAAAATATCATGATTTCTAAGATGATAAATCCTATGGTAGATAACGAGTTGCATAAAAAATTTCTTACTCCTCTATAAGAATCATTTGTGTTCAATAAATCATATGATGATATATGCCATATAGTTATAGATAGAAAATATAAGCTTATTGCTTTAAACAAGATCAAATATGGGCCTAATGTTACAACTCCTTCAAGTATGAAGTTTTAAATAAAACCAAGTTATAAGGTAAAATCAGATGATAATAAGAATGAATTAAAGACAATATTTAATGTAGTATCATATCCTACTAATCGATTTGTCCTATCCAATCCAAAAGTAAGGCACAGTTAACCAAACCTCCTCATATCCCATTACCAAACTCATTACATTACAAACTTATATCTCTCCCTCCAGCAAAAAATATTGATATTATTAAGACTAATCCTTGTGGATATTATAGTAATTAATATTGTGAATATCATGGATTTTTTATATATTATATGAGTTAATACTTCAATATAAGTCATAATATACAAGATCTCATTCATGATAAAATTATTGAATTTAACATGCAATGATTCAAGACCACAACCTAATGGGAATATAAAGTCAAAAATAATTTACCATCACATTATAAATCATGTTTCAATATAAACTAATGATACTATTAAGGATGATATGACATTCAATGTAAATATTCACCCTTTGACATATAAGCACCCATTGAACAGTCTTATTAGTATAATTAGAAACATATTAGTAGAATGAACTGCAATTGCATTTGATGATAGTGATATTGTGTAATATGACATTGAATTAAATTTATTGTTTACATGATCCTACATCAATTTACAACCTATTCACAATGTCATGGTAGATAATGGTTCAAGTAAAAACATTTATATATTGCATTTATTCATACCCTTGTATACAGACATGAGGATTGATGCATATAAATAAGATATTCAAAGGATTCATTGGAAAAATATAAAATCCCCATGAAACACATTGGGTTTTATATTAAGGTAGGACTTGATATAGTTCTTAAATTATTCTATTTTTTTTAGCACATGGATATTTGACATGTTATTAGGACAACCTTAGATAAACAAGCTTCATATTATACCATATTTAGTTCATATATGTGTCTAATATATACATTACCGTAGAGTGGTGAAAATTTTAGGTATTTCATATTAATATCATATTCATCCAAACATACTTAGTTAAGCATCCCCAAAACTACCACAATAAGTTACTATACCTATTCAAGATCATTCTATGAAGCTAGTTATACAAGCTACTAAGGTTCATTCCATGTACTCATTTATATAAAATAATAAGGTTAATTCTATGTAGTTAGTTCTAAGACATAATAAGGTTCATTATACATATTTATTTATACAACCTACTAATGTTCATTAAACATAAATAATTTAGAGGAAGATAGTTATTTTCCTAAAGAAATGGTACTTAAGTGCCCATTACATCAAAGAGTCACTTAGGAGTCATGACATCTAGTATTTAATACACATCCTAGGATAATGTTACATACAATCTGGCATGTTATATAGAAAACACAAGGACATTATTCTCCTATTATATATTTTATTCCATAGGATACTATGCTTCCTAGATCTACCCATCATACATATTATCCTATGAGTCATAATGAGGATGATCATTACTCTATAGAATAAAATCGGTTTAAAGATTTAGATGAAGTTACATATGATACTAACAATTCAAGATAGGTGACCATTATAATGTTTGATGTAATACCTCCACATGACCATCCCATAGATTGGATATTTAATTATCATATTATTTAATTAAAAAATACAAAAAAATAAAAATATTTTAAAAAAATATTCAAGACCTAAGCATGACATGATTTCTAGTTTCCATTATTCATTTTTGTTATTTTTTATATCTTTCATAGATTATATAACATATTTAATAAGCACATGCATTTGATGGTGTATGAGTGAGATGGAAGTAATACATGATAGACAATATACCTAGATGGACTAGTGTAGGTCATTCATATACCCAAGGGCCATGAAATTTTTGGTTACATCTTATTCCATAAGTCACACTGATATAGGTTATAAATTTTAATGATATTTCCATTTACCATGTTGAACTACATTGATTTATTACACATCTTTCACTTGCTTATATTATTTATGGTGGTAAATTTATTAGATATGCTACTTTTGTATGATGGTATATCGACATACATTGATATTTTTTCCTAGTTTCACTTGTTTTATGTTTCATTCATATTGGTTCCTTCCAGAATAGCCTACTCATTGATTATCTAATGTGTGCAGCCCTTGGCCTTTTGTGTGACATTTTATTGTCCATTGTATATGTCCATCAACCTTGTGTGTGATATTGAGTGATATTTTGTCTAATTTATTGTTTGCATCATGGCCATTACATTATGTACTTATGGTTGGATAAATATAATATTTTTATGCTATTTTTTTATTTTATGGTGATATGATCTACATCAAACACCTCCTCATTTGTGTGTGGTATAGGAATCACAACATGCACCTTTATTATGTATTCTTATTTAGTACTTGTTATTACTTTCACAAAATGCTCTAATTTTTTCACCAAATTATGGAACCTCTTTTGCTATAGGGTCTATTCTTCTAGGTCTTATTCAGGTTTGGGTTTTTTATCTACCATCCACTTGTCATAATTTAATCATTCCAAAGCTTATCATTAGAGGGTACAAGGTCAGAATCTTTAAAACTCTAAAACAATGATATTTTTTGCATGACACCATCCTATGTGCATAGAACCTTTTAATAGAGGTACATAGTTTGAATTTTGAAGAACCCCAAGTCCTTGAGTTTATAATAGGTGGTATAATTTCATTAATTCATATCTTATAGAGTATATAAATCATAATTATAACTTAGATACCTTAGAGTAAATGAGATATTGATAGATGTCTAATCTAATAAGAGCACAATTGAGACACCTAGGTGAAAATTGATAGTTAGGATAAAATCCAAGGAAATTATAAATAAACACCTATCTTGAAGTGATGATTAGGAACTTGGAATTGACGAAAAGACACCACATGATAGAAATACACCCACTAAATATGAATTGCCAATTTAAAATTGAAACATGAAATAAAATTAAAAGTAGTTATTCCATTAAATTCACATGAACTCGACATTAAAGTCTCAAGATTTAATGAATATTTAAATACTCCTATGAACATTAAATCACTTTGATAATTATTAATGAACTAATAACTACAAATTTAACCTATCAAGTCTTCAGGATCCTATAATTATACTTCTCATGACCCCACTCCTCCCTATGATTACACATCAGCTCACGTGTAGACTACCAACCCTAGTTATCCCACTTGGAGACATTAAACATTCAATTATACCATTTTTACATCATATTATCATCACCTACACATACTTAATCTATATTAGACCTTTCTCACGCTAGACAAGCTCTCTAGGGACCCCTAAGGGCCCTTTCAGAGGCTTGTTAACCACCCTAGGTGGCCTCTAGTCCCAGGTTATGGCTTAGGGAGTAAAATCATGGCCTAGGCCACATGTTTCCTTAATAAAAGCCATGGTATAGGTTGTGACCTAAGTAGAATACATGAAAAAGTACCCTGTTTGGGCCCAAACAGTTAATTTTGGGTTGTTTGGCAGATTAGGGTTGAGAGATATGCTTTTCCCTCATTTATTTGAGTGGATATCTTCTTTATCTCCTAAATTATTTTTATTATCTTCTCACTTGATCATAACACTGAAATATTATCTGCCTCCATTAATCTTTTGTAGTTATTGCTTAGCACATTAGCTTTCATTATGACAGGGAATGTCTTACTCTATTGCATCTATTTTTGGTGATTCACATTGCTATTTATAGTGTTCCTAAAGCTTGTGGGTTGATCATTAATCCATATAGACTCTATTTCAAATGTCTCTTGTGATCCTTGCATTATCTCTTCCACATATTTATCAGCTTCTCCTTCACCTCTTCCATAGCTTTTGGCTTTTAGTCTAGACTCAGCTCACACCCTGCATGATCCTCTTCCTCTCTTGCTTCCTAGCTTAGATAATTGATTGGTAGAAAGTATGCACATATTTATTGAGTTTGATATGAGGGCACTTTATTATGAAAAATGAAACTCTTTGTTTATTTTTTGTAGTATACATTTTAGTGTTTAATTTGTTTTAGTGATTTAGCTTGCTAGGGCATTGCTTAGAATAGTTTTTGATAATTATTACATTTGTATATGGTTAAAATATATATTAATTGATTGAAATATCCTATATTACATGTAATTATCTCTTTTTAAATATTCCTCATTGCATATTATAATTATACATGTTAAAACAAACTATACAACTTGCTCAAATAATCTCTCTTGTTAAACTAGAACATTGCATTGTTAGAAAACAATAGTGTTGAAAATAAAAGATCAAACACAAATTAGGCATGATATTGAGACCTTTATATAAAACATATTTATTACTTAAAATATATCTCATTTGGCCTAAAATTTCCTTTGATTCTAAGTTTACATATCATTTGTTAGCTCTCTTTACTCGATATTGTTATTTATGTAATTTGTATACAGTCAGTTGTCTAGTATTAACTACTTACTTTGATATGATTAGATATTTTATAGATACATGAATCCTTTGTGTTCTTAATTTTTCTATCCCTAACTTAGTATACGAGTCTATCTATAGCTTGGTATAAGTTGGTAAACTAGATAGCCACTATAGATCTCTTGTACCCATAGAAGCATTGAGCCTTCTAGCCTCTTAGTGGTTTGTTTTAGTACCCTATGTATCCCCATACCAAATGCTAGTGGTTATATTTAGATTCTAGGAGCTACATTATAGAATACCTGATGGGACACATATATGGTCTCATACTAGTTATATCATATTTAGATCTCTCTTAGCCAACACCCATTTGTTAGTTTTTAGGCTTTAATTTCGGTTGTGTTTCTCCTCCCACATTAGTTATTTTCTCTTACTTTGGTTTTGTGTTATTATCCCTAGTGGATCCTTATTAGTTTTATTTTTCTATTATCTTTCATGTTGATCTTGCTTCATTGCATCAATGGATGATCTCCCACCCTTGGGATGCTAATCCCATTAGATTCAGGGTCTTATCCCTGAGCTCACTCATGAACAAGCCAAAATTGTGATGGAACACCATAGACACCATAGGATCTAAGAGGGTCCCTCAACCCAACATGGTAGTATACACCCTATTGGATTTGAAAGGGAACTATATTTGTAGGATTGTAACCAATAGAGTCATTCTCCTTTCTACCAATATGAGCTTCACTCATCTAAGGATGTTTCTTCTCATCCTCATGTTGCATCTCATTCACCCATTTGAGATGATGAGGATCCCCTTACATGATTAAGACCTGATGAGTTATGTGTAATCATTGATAATTTTTATAGAAGCCTTTAGGTGAATGAATTATATCCTTCTCCCCCTAGGAGTCAATGGAATGCTTCCTCTAGAGATAGAGCTTGCACCTACTCAATTTTGAGTGCCTCAACCAGTTCTCATGTGAGTTCCCCACATTTTTCTTAGTAGGAGACTCTATATCAAGAACACCCTCATATCCATGATGTGGGTCATAGGTATTCCCATTCAGTGAGGTATCTTTATCATGAAGATTCTTCCCATCCTCCTAGCCATTATTTTAGAGTTTTCAATGAGCATGCTGATTTTGATCTCCACCTAGAGACTAGAGATCTGTGGGATGCCTATCAAGAGCATCAATGACTATAGATTGACCCTAATTTAATGGCACATAACCAATATCTTGGATGCTTTGGTCATCATGACTAATTCCAAGAGTATGTTACATCTTCCCATAATTCATGTGGGGAACATTACCCTTCCTATGGTCATTTCCCACCCCATGGTAGAGATGATTTTGACCACGAATGTCTTCCATATCGAGAACCACCTTGGAATCATCCCCTCTATGATCATGGTCATGATGATGTATATGGGCATAGGCAACATCCTTACCATCATAATCCCCCTCTTATATCTTGTTCTTAGCCCAGTTTCAATCATGTCGATGAGGATCTCCATTGAAATCCTCTAGCCCCTTGGGTACATGTTATTCCCCTTCCTAATCCTATCCCTAAATTGCATAAGTTTAATGGGACTCAGGACTCTAGTCCCATGGAGCATATTATAGAATTCATGATGGCATGTATGGATTAGGAACAAGATGAAGGTATGATGTTGAATCTATTCTCTTATTCTCTAAAAGTTGAAGCTCTTATTTGGTTTTAAAATCTGCCTCCAAATTCTCTCTCTAGTTTCCAATTCTTTCTAGATGACTTCCTCTAGTACTTTGATATCTCTAAACCTTTCAACCTTTGTATCCAATCACTCACCTCCATGGCATATGCCAAGGGTGATTTAAACTTTTATTTTATGTGTATGTGGTGTTTAGTAATCCATAAGTGCAAAATTAGGTTCTTAGATGATTATCTTTATGATATGTGCACATGAGCATTAAGGTAGGATGTTCACCTTGAGGTCCTCAAGTGTGAGGCCACCTTGTATGATGAAGTTGTTAATGAGTGTTTTAAGATTGAATTATTTTAGGTGCATGTGGGTATGTAGCCCATACCAAACCAAAAGTCATCTTTTTCACATGATCATAACCGTAATATGAACAATGATGGTATCAATAATTCTCCTCCTGAGAAGAAGGACAAGAAGTAAAGTCATGAGGTGAATGTTTTGAGTAAGAATCTATCTGAAAATAAGGTTTCTAAATCATACACAACAAAACAACAAATAGTTTTTCCTTATGACCCCACCAATTTTTCTTAATTTCCATCAGATGAGGGGGAATGATGGTTCCAATTATGCCACCCAAAAGTATGGTAGACAAGCCTCACCTCTAGCTCAAAGTTCTCCTCTTATAGAACCCAATTGTAAATTGAACATGTTTAAGGAGCCTCTACCTAACCATGAGAAGGAGAAGAAGAATAATAAAAATAAGAAATCAAAGGGTAAGTCCCCTCATTATCCTTCTTGCTCTTCCACCTCTTATAATTCCTCTTCCCAAGCTTACTCAAGAGGGAAAGCCAAGCATAAAAGTATAAAGGTCATTGTTGCTATTGAATTGTCCTATACTAGGTATGAGTGCTTTTTCAACACATTCTCAAATTATTTCATCAACCCTATTGGAGAGATTAGTGGTATTGGCCCTCTTATCTATCCCACAAGGGTAGGGAATCCCAAATTTAGATTTGGATTTTGGTGTAACATCCCTCCCTAGGCTAGATAATGTCCTTACTCCATCATAGAGGAGTTGCAGAGCCTCTCAACTAATATCTCCATTTGGGACCTTCTTCGCATTTACCTTTAGCAAAGGGGCCTCATAATTGATAAGCTTGGTCTCTCTTGTGAGGGTCCACTATGGGATGATGTTGAAGTTTTGTTATCTCTAATGCATTTGATCGCCCTCATTCTCCCATCTTATCTTTCAACCCTACCTCTTTGCCAAATGCTTTGGTTCTTACAAAAAGGGCTCAATTCCCTCTCTATATTAAGATCTCCATTGACAATTATCATATTAAGTGATACATCATTGATGAAGGAGATGCATTGAATATCATGCCCCTGCATGTGTTCAATGAGCTTAGGATTAGTCATAATAATCTCTTTGATTCTCACCATAAATATGTTGGTTTTAATAATGACATAGTTATGCCAATGGGGAATGTGAAGATTCGGGTCAAGTTTGGCCCCAAGATAGTTAGGATTGCATTTTGTGTGTTAGACCTTGATATTTCATACAACATGATTCTTGGTCATCCGTAGATAATTACCATGCAGATCCTCACATCGACCACATTTTTCATGGTTTATTTCATGCATGAAGGTGAGTTTTATACCATAAAGGCTGACCCAGATCCCTGGGCATTTCTCTACACAAAGATAAATCCCTCAAGCAAGGATTTGGTTGTCTTCTCATTGGACTTTGTAGATTCTCACACATTCCCTATTTTTGAGTCTCATTTTCTCGAGGATGAGCATTATGATATGGCTAAGTAATGATTAACATTCATTCCTTTAGAGTTTGATATGAATCAAATGACTCCCTCTTCCACTCCACAATGATAGGTCAGCTCATCTCTTCTCAAAAACCTCTTCTAATATGTCTCCCCTAACATTGAGCTTCCCCTTGCATTATTATTTTCCCATCAGAGTATAGGTTCTCTTAATACATCTCCCACTGAGATATCTAGAGCAGTTGAGTCCAATCTCAATTGATATTTCATTCATATTATAGTACACAACTTATTCAAGGAGACAAAGGCTTATACCAAGTTAATGTAGGTTTATCATAAGCACCATTATCCCCTTAATCATCTAGTCTTAGAGATCTCTCTCACTGATGGTGCAACCCCTGGCATTCCCATAATGAATGTCCTTGTAGTTGAACCTAAACTATTATATCAATCACTTCCTCTTATGATTGAGTGTTTCGAGGAAGGCAATGTTATATATGTTGAAGGATCCATAGACGTTAACCTTGGTACTTCAGTGAGGCCAAATATCATCAAGAACAGTGTTATCCTTACTCTAGAGGAATGAGATGTTTTGGTTTCCTTATTATATGAATTTTTGGATGTATTCACTTGGGAGTAAATCAATATTAAGGGCATGGATCCTGACATTATTGTCCATAACCTCATTATCGATGATGGGACCTAGCTTGTTTGCCAAAAGTAATGACTAATGGCAGTTAAAGTCTCTCAGCTTGTCAAGGTTGAGATTAAAAAGCTCATTCAAGTTGATTTTATCTAGGACATTGACTACCCCTAGTGGGTTTCCAACATTGTTCCTATTCTCCATAAGAATGGACTTGTTTGTATCTATATCAAATTTTGGGATCTCAATATGGCTTGCCTAAAGGATAATTTTCCTACTCCTTTGATTGACCAAATTATTGATTCCACATATAGTTTTGAGATCATGTCCCTTATAGATGGGTTCTCAGGGTATAGCCAAATCTAGATTATACTCAAAGACTAGAAAAAGATGACATTCATTAACCCTTAGCATACCTTCAATTATGTCATCATGCCTTTCAGTCTAAAGACTGTTGGGGCCATGTATCAATGTGCCATAACCCATATTTTTCAAGACCTTATCCATAAGATTTTTGAGTGCTATGTTGACGATCTCCTCATCAAATAATGCAAGTAGGATGAGTATGTGTGAGACCTTATGATCATCTTTGAGTGTCTTAGGAAGTATCAAATCACCCTTAACCCCAAGAAGTGCATTTTTGATGTCTTCACTAGAAATATTCTTGGTTTCCTCATTTCACAAAGGTGCATTGAAGTCGATCCCAAGAATATCAATGCAATCCTCGAAATGACTCCCTCACACAACCTTATTTAGTTTTAGTCCTTCCTAAGAAGGATCAAATTTATTAGACTTTTCTTTGAGGAGTATACTCACAAATCCATACCCTTCACATGTCTCTTATGTAAGAAGATGCCATTCTTGTGGTCTATTGAAGACCAAGTGGCTTTTGAGGAATTGAAAGTGAATGCTTCATAATCTTCCCATCCTCATGGTACCCATTAAAGGTTTTGAGTTTATCTTGTACACCTATGTCACTAATCTTTCCATCGAGGGATGTTATGTCTAAAGGATGATGCTAGTAGAGAGAGAGATGTCTACTACATCTCTTACACACTAGTTAACATTTAGCTCAATTACTCTCTTATTGAGCAGTTGTGCCTCTCTCTCATATTCACTATGAAGAAGTTGAGACATTGCATGTTGGGTGAAACCACCAACATGATTATCTAGTCCAATCCATTCCACTAACTTCTAGGTAAGACACACCTTGATGGTAGGATTATGAGCTAGATCATGCTTCTTCAAGAGTTTGACCTCTACATTGTTAACCAAAAGTCCACCAAGGGTCTAGCTATAACTAAGCAACTTGTTGAGTGCCCACTACCCAATCCTAGTGTGAAATTGGTTAATGATGCCTTTCTTAATGAGATGGTCTACTCTATCATCTATGCTAAGGCCTCTGAGTGTGATTGGTATTGGGACATTATCCATTACCTTGAGACTCAATCTTATTCCATTGATGCTCCTTCATAAGAACATTATTAGATCCATAATCTCATCATTCATTATCTCATCACAGGTAGCATCTTGTTCAAGAGAGGTATAGATGGTGTGTTGATGTAGTGCCTCACCCTTGAAGATATTCCTATCACATTGGCGGAGTCTCATGGGAGCATTTATAGTGGCCACCTAGGAGGGCAAGCCATCACTCAACGTATTATCAAGATGGGATATTACTGACCCAATCTTGTTAAGGATGCAGTCTAATATGCCAAAAAGTGTAATATTTGTTAAGTCACTTGGGATGCCATAAATTCTCTTGTAGTCCTACTACATTCTATTTACGCCCCTTGTACCTTCTTGGTTTGCGCTCTCAACTTTATTAGTGAGTTCAAACCTACCTCTTTTGATGCCCATCATTGATTCATCACTGCCACTGACTATTCCATTGCAAAGTTTGTCTTAAACTAGCTTATTTATAGATTCATGGTCCCCACTATAATTATGGTTGATAATAGCCTGGGATTCCAAAGCCCTAAGATGTGTGAACTCATTGAATACTTTAGGTTCAATCTCCATTTATCCTCCACCCATTACCCCTAGGGAAATGGGCAAGTAGAATCTTCAAATAAATATATGAAGATGACACTACTTTGTACCATTGCCCGGTCAAAGAGGAACTAGACTCTCATGCAATATCCTTCCCTTTGGGCCTATCAGACGAGTTTCTAGATGGCCATGAGGGTAGCCCTATACTCGTTCATGTATGGGTTCGAGGTTATTCTTCCCTTAGAGGTATTTATCCCTTCATTGGGGGTTAATACATTTGGATCTCTTTCTAATGAGGAAGAACATGTCACTCTCCTCAATACTTCTTCCTCTTTGCACGATCATGCCATTTTCTTTTGTTTTGTTTTCAAAATCTCATTTTTTTATTGTGTTCATGAACCTATTTTTTCTCTCCTCTTTTTGTTTGTGTTCCTTTCTTCCTCTAGGAAATGAATGATGTTCTATCGATCCTACCCTGGTAGGGAATGGGGAGCTCGTTGATCCTATTCTCTTTGTTTCTATGGGCCCTTGTTCCTGTTATTATGTCTTTTCAGTGTTTGGATCCATTTATTAGCAATTATATGCTAATATCTCTTTAATTCAAACCATAATAATCCTATATGTAAAAAATATCTATGAACATTGTAAGAGACAAATCCATTTAACAAGGGATATCCAAGAGTTTTCACCATACAAGTTTCTAATCTCTTTGTTCATTTTCAATTCTAAGCACACTCTACATTGCTTTATCTTTGCTCAAGGGATTGCATTCCATCTTGTACCAAAAATTATCTAGGCTAATATGCTTGTAGTTGCATGTCACACATAGAAAGAGAATATGAAATCGATTCTCTCAATTCTCCATTCAAACTGCAAATGAACTATGAGGGGGGTGATTATAGTAGGTAGAATACATAATCGCAACCCCACATTGGTGGTTACCTTACCCAACTACTTTTTTCCCTTTTATTTTTTTCTAACGTGTTGTTGAAAACTAAGCCAAAAAGTAATAAAAGAGAAAATTAGATAGTTCGTTCAACTAATTTGGAAAAGCATAAGTACGAATAAAAAAGACATCCAATGGCAAATGCACATAAAAATTCAAAATTTATTTAAAATAAAAATGATGCTATAAGACACAATTATTGGTCAAAATAAATGATCGACAACCCTACTTAAGGCACAAATGATACATGTATCACTATCATCCATACATATTCATAGACCCAAAATCAATACACAATCAAATATTGATATGCATAATTCAGATTCACACACAAATATTTAGATATCATTAATGTGGGATTGTTCCAATCATGTTACTTATATATTGTCTATTTATTTGTTTTAAATTTCTATAGTAACATGTAAATGTTTTTAGTTTTTAGGGTAAATCTGAAAGTGCAATTTATGGTATTACATCATTCACAAAAATATGGAGAATCAATGTATTCTCCGGGCGTCATGATAATCGTGAATACATCCCACGTGTTTGTGGTCTTTCTAGATATTGCGGCCCTGCTGGGGTTTCGAACAAGGAAACCAGTCTCTCAGAGATCAATGCATAATTTTGCAACTGCGTAATGGTGGCGCCCTCTGATACGATTTTGGTAATAACGAGGCCACAGTCCAGCATTAATGGCGGGCTCGTAAAGAATCTTTTCAAACTTTTCTTCCCCGTGTCCATCTCAGTAGGACCCAAATCTATTAATTGTCTAACGTCCAAAATTGAATTCCTGTGAACGCGCAATCAGACGGCGTGTGAGGTATAATTCATTTTTTCCACGCGAATTGGCATGCGTAGTCTTCCCCGAGGATGCGTCCAAACTGGTCCAGTAAAAGCCCCGTGAAAGCGACTGTGCAGGGTTTGTTGACGGAAACTGGGTATTTTCAAAGGAAACGAAATCAGGAGATAGTGGCGTAATCAACTGTAAGCTTGACAGGCAAATGCTCGGACGTTGATACATTGATTCACTATATAATGCAATTGCAGGCACTGACATTACTGCATAATTTGTTGTATTGACAGTTTCCTTCAATTCTGCTGTGTATACGTCCGCATGACGCCATTCGTCGTCTCTACTATCTTAATTACTTCTGAAGTTGCCAGGAAGCCAAAAGGATTTACGGACTGTTGGATTAAGGGCTAAGGATGGGTTCTATGCAAGGCGCTGCAGCGCCTATTTTCCCTGTTCAAATAGTTTTATGACGAATTTTTAAAACAGCTCCAAGAATAATAAAATCTTCACCATAGAAAATGGAGCTGGTTACTTTTTAAGATGACCGTTTGTACTCTTACGAAAAGGGAGCCTACACTTTTGCAACACCCATTTAGAAAATATTAAGATTTTATACCCAATGAAAAGATGTATTTTTGTGAATAATTTAATTTTTAAATTTATATATAGAATCTTAAAAAATGGTAGCAATTCATTAAATATTTTATGTTCTATAGAACCATATTTCTATATATAATTTTAGATTTTTTTACAGTATTTATAGAGAAAATTATGAAGGATGATTAATATGATTTCGAATCCTTAAATGGTTAGGTAATGTCACATCTTCCTACCATAAAACCCTTTGTTTGCACTACGCTGACATTTAAGGAGGATCACCTACCTCTTCTTTTGGGTGTTGCGTCATATGTTTAAGTTTCCTTTTGTTGTCTTGCTGATGTAATTTGGTTTTAAATGTCATGTTTTGTCTATCATGTTTTTTTGTTGTTATTTAATAGTGTTTGAATTGGTGTCTTCCGATAAAGAATGTGAGTTGTGTATATCCATTGACTGTTTTGTTATGTAACCTTTATTTTATTATTTTCTGTAAGAAAATTATCATGAAAATGTTTCAATAGTAAAATTATGGTAAGCTTTTTGCATGGTACGGCTACTTAAAGAAGAGATAAAAGCTTGATATTAGTTAGTAATAAAACACTTGGGTCACAAAAGAGTTTTGAACAATTAAATTGATGGTCCACAACATTAGTTTAATCGTTAAACCTTTGAATTTATGAAAATAAAAAAATGGTAAAACGGTGTGATTTAAATTAACACAAATAATTTAAATATATTTATTTGAGAAACTTAAATAAATATTAATTTCAAGTTTTTATCTTAGATTTTTTACATACTAAAATTATTAATAATTTTATCTTTTTTTCTTTTTAAAATTTTCATTCATTAATAATAAGTTGTGTCAATCTAAATACATTATTATATTTATTATTAAAAAATATTTTATAAAAATAAAATTCTAAATTCTATCATATAATCAAAATATTACCAATTTTTTAAATTGAATTTCTCAAAAAAAAATAATAATAAAATAAATATCAAATTTAAATTAAAAATTAAAAATAAATACATTTAAAAAAATATTACAACCGACCATCCCATAAATATCATTGTAAAACGCCTCTTTAAGATAAGAACAACCCTCCACATAACAGTGAAGAAATAGCATGAAGAGCAAAGTTTTTCCAGGCAAATAGATGTCAAACCAAGCTTTTAAGGCATTGTACGGTTTCCGTAGTTAGAATAATATTAGAGTACGCAAGGAGAGGCTTGATGGCAATAAACAATACCGATGAATTTAGCTAAAGGCATAAGTTAAAATTTAACTTTACACAGGTTATCAATTGGAGATTTTTTTCTCTTTTTTGGATAATGGCTTGCATACATTGTTTTTGTTAAGATTTTTTTCATATTTATAATTTTATTTCAGTGATAGAAGTTTAAAAATTCAGTTATATTTCACAATAAAGAATTTTCTTTCCAAATTTTTGTGAATGGTAAATGTTTGTTATTTATTTATATATATAAATTTATGTATCAAAAATGATTTTAAAATTTCAATTTTTCTAGGCACTATTAAATTGTTGGGAGAGTGCTATTGTATTATGAGTCATGTTCATTCAAATAATAAGTTATAAGACATCCTTCCAACAACATCTAGATTTCAACAGTCACACCTGCAATCACTTCCTCTCCTTCTTAACAAGAAAATATTTTGTGTTTCATGGGACTATTTTTACATATAGCTCCATAAGGGGTGAGCAATAGTATGGAGCCCACCACCATGCAACAAGTCTTCTATTGGCCTATCTTGATGGACCTCCCCTATGTAGAGTGGTGAGTCAATAGGGTTTTACATGGCTACACCTCTTGGTTGAGGAATAACAATTTCATTAATTGATTTTAAAATCATGCCAGATAGGTGAGAGCGCTCTTCATGCATTATTTAGCATCCCAAAAATGATTTGCCTCCACCACCCTCTACTATTTTTGTCTATTCTTAAAGTTCTTATTTACTTTCATGATATGTTATTTTGATCATATTTTTGTATAGCCCTATACAATCGACATTTATGTTATATTTTTATGGGTTGTATTTTATATTAGTATGAATAATAGACCATGAATAACCAACCAACCATATCTACATTGTAACCATCTTTGTATGAAAATATATATATCAATGAATTCCAATAAAAATAAACATAAACATAAACAAACTTAATTAGAATAAGGTAAAGGTTCGAGTTATAAATTAAAAAAGAATAACTTAGTTTGGATATGGGATCTCAGGTGAGCTTATAAAGAAAGTACACTCTTTAAATACTAATAAGCTTTAAATGAGATAAACTTATGGAAAAATATTACTAAATCTTAGTTTAATGAATTTAAACTAGTTTTAAAATATTTAAACACAAAAACTAAGTGACCACACTTTTTTGATCTTTTTATGTATTGGATCTCGCTCAACTAATGATAATATATAAGGCATCTAACTATATCGAACTATATCTAGAAAGGCTTATTTTTTACAAATACACTAATAAGTGAGAATATGTTCAATTGTATATTGTGACATAATATAAAACATATAAAGAAATGAATGAGGAATGGAAAGACTTATCAAGTGAACCATAGAAGTATGTAGACCATGGCATGGAAATATGTTGTGTGATTGTTGAAAATTCACAAGAATTCTTAGCTCATAACTAATTGGGGGGATGAGAAAAGAAAAGGATAAATGTTAGCAGAAAAAATAATGAATGTATAAAAAAGAAAGACTCAAGAAGCCTAGTTGTGGTTAGAGTGTTTCAAGTGATGCACATGGAAAATTTAAAATGAGTAATGATGCACATGTAATATTACATAGACAACTGTGTGGGAAATAATAATTCATAACTTATGGAAGCATGTTCATAAGATAGAATACACTGGAAACGTTGTGCAGAGTGGGTGCACATGACCCAAGAGCACATAAGGAGAAGATGGGTAAAGAGGATGAAAATGTCACTAGTGGAGATTATAACATACATAAGCAAATGGATTTGGTAGGTGAAGGTATTAATACAAAACAAATATAAGATGGAAAAGTTACATTCAAATTATCATTTTTGATTCAAGTTTGAAGAGAGATAAAGACGGAAGAAGAGCCATGTGAATAAAATCATGAGTGAAAGAGAAGATAGGGCTTCCAAAAGTTGAAAAGTAAATTTAAAATAGCTTGGTTATAAAGGTGATGTTAAGATCACTATGGGTTGCGATCAACACAATAAAGAAGAGTTGCAAGAAGAGAGTGTGGATATTTGATGTGATTACATTGTACAAGTGGTGGAAGCATTTCAAATAACATAAGGGTCAAATATTTTCTTAGGGATGTATGAGAAAGATGTGATGAACTAAGATGGAAAGGATAAGGAGAATGAATGAGGAAGTCAATGTAGTAGAGGGGAGAACCAAATTCATTAGATGGAAAGAACCATTAGATTAGATTACATTTGAATGTGATGAGGAGTGAAGTCAGAATGAGGTTGATATACCCATGAATGAATGATCACTATCAAAGCAGAAGAATACAAATAAATTGGCATTTATCACAAAACTAAATTTATTCCTAGAGGTATGTTGGAAGGGGAGAATTTACTTACATGTTTAGGAAGTTACATGGCTGAATATTTCAACTAACAAAATCAAGAGTATTAAGTAGCATTGGATCTAGATTTGGGTACAAGGAGAAGAAGCAACAATGTATCTAAGTATTTAATGTTTATCCAGTTGTATCATTTTCCATTTACTGGATTTATAAATATATATATGTTTGGTTAAGTGTACATTTTTTGGTGTTCATTGTGTATTCTTATGTCACTTTGTGCAAGTATGAGAATAACAAGTGAGAATTAGTCATATAAGTCTTAGCTTAGTAGATAATATTAAGACATGTTTTAGGACTTGATGAATAAGTTGGAATACCCTCTTTGTCCTCTTCATTGGGGATATATGTGAATTTTTGTCTGCACATTCATTTCATAAGTTTATGGAATTGTCATAGCCATTTTCTTGGTGTTATGCTATTAATAACATGATTTTTCACTCCCACTAGATGTGTAAGAGTGATGGATATGGGTGGTGTTGAAATTTAAAATTATCCTTTGTTTTTACTCTTGATCTTTCATAATTGTGATGTCCTTTTATTTTTTCACTAGTTGGGTGATCTTAATGGTTACGATGTGAAAGTTGAAAATAACCTAGGTAATTATCTCATATGTTACATTGATTTAATATGGTTAATTTATTAAACCTTAAATTTTGATCTAATACTTGATTTGAGAATTAAATTATGGAGTCTCTTTTGTTGTTGATTGTGTTAGTTCTTTTTAGAATATGTCTTATTCATTTATACCTATTTGTATGATCTTAGAGTGAATAGTAATGTAGACACTAAAATATGGTATTTGTCATTTGGAAATGTCAATCTTGACATAAACTTATCCTACATGACTTGTGCATCTCCAAATAATTCTTTGTCACCATTCCCACACATCTACATGTTAGTTATGATCCGATCCACTCTAAGTTTTTATTAGTTACCTACATGAACAATCCAATCTATGCTAAAATAGAAAATTAACATATCAGTTTAGTTTGATATCATGACACTTGCACTCTTATCTCTTGGACAATAATGTCACACTTTAATAATAGTGGTGACATTATTTTCCTAAAGTTAATGTTATCATGCATCACCTAGAAATGACTATATTTCAAAATTACACCCTTCCCATGGATCAACCCATTCACCTAACATGTTGGTGGTAGGAATTACCCAAATGGACTCATATAAATATAATTTAAGCCCATGTTTATTACTTAGTTGGTAGTTGTCTATAAAACATCTATACATTATTCTACATTGAGCAAGTTTACCCTATGTTTCCAAAAGTTTAAATCAATCACTAAGAGTTTCCATCAACCAAGTTCATAACACATCAAACCAAGTCAAGAAGAAACATTTTCAAGATTAATGCCATATTTCTAAGTGTATTCATTTAGAGAAAGAGCATAATTACACATTCACAATAAGGGGAAGAACTACAGGTGGTTTGAATTCACTATTTAGAGTATTATATAAGTAAGGAATGGTTAATAGTCAATGGGGCTGATTGGGGTTAGCACATCCCAATTAAAATTCCTCACTTTTTGCATGTTTTCATCCTGCCTAAGTGGACATATGGTTTCAAGGAGAATGAAGCCAATTTCAGAAGTTGGGCATGTAGTAGAGGGCCAAAATATCACACAAACAAAGGTATATCAAATGATTTCACTACTTCAATAAGAGACAAACCCACCCATGATAGTAATATCAACCCTAAAAACATAAATAAAATTCAATAATAAAGAGTTTCAAGATCAAATCCATATTTCTAAGTGCATTCATAGAGCGAAAGATCATAATGGCATACTCACACAAAGGGGATGAACAACACTAGCTTTAATTCCCTATTCAAAGAAATACGTAACTATCAATAGTTAATGGAGGTGATTTGGGTCAGCACATCCCAATTACACTTCCTCACTTTTACACATTTTCATCCTTCATAAGTGGACTTAGGGAATCAAGGAGAAGGAAGCTAATTTCAAACATTGGGCATGTAGTCAAGGGTCAAATATCACACAAACAACTTAGGTATATATGATAAGTACATTATTGTATTTGTTTCCTAAGAGACAAACCTACCCATGATAGTAATATCAACCCTAAAAATTACCATCATCATTCCTATCTAGGCTTAATGGTACTAACCATTTGCACAAAAATAATTAATTCGAGATCTAGATGAATCATAGGCCTACTTCTAGTTCACACCCACTATTAGAACATAGTCACATTCAATCATTCACATAATAAATTTAATATCTTGATCTTCTTAGTCCTTCCCATAAATAGTAATATGCATCATTAGATATATTTCAATCAACTACATTTAGATTTATGATTGATTTCCATATATTAAAATATTAATTTATTCTTCTAGTTCTATCCTATTATGATTAAAATTAATCTAAGAATAGGATAAACATATTGGAGAACCCATATATTACTTGGATATTTCCAAACCCTTTGTTTCCCTTAAGGTTTCATCCATTATTTCTAGGTTTCTCATAAATATACTTTATGGTTTTATTTTCAAGCCTAGATTTTTTGTATTTTCTTTCACATTACAAATTGCATATGATTATAATGAATAAACATTGGTTTTATTAGTTTTCTCAAGTCGTAATTGCATTTATTTCATATTTTTATACTTGGATACTCAAAGTATGGATTAGATATATATACACCAAGGATAAAAGTAATAATAAAATATCCTTAGTATCCTTTAACATGTATCCCCTTGATAGAATTATTATTAAATTTGAGATCACACACACTCAATCAGATGCTAGCCAAATTCACTCATACTAATACATTTGATGATGAAAATGAAAGATAATTGAGCTAATTTATTGACCAAAATTCACAAATACATGATTCTATGTCATATGTGGCCTAAGAAGCAAAAAAAAAAAACTAGCCCAATCTATTACATATGGTGAAAAAAATGACACTTTCTATGGTATTAATCAAACTACTATTGTTGATAACATTTATACACCTCCAATTAAACATGTTGTAGACACCGAAATCGTGTCTACTCCCTTGGTCATCCTCCTCGTCCTCTCCCCCCTTGGTCCCCTTCATCCACTTCGACACTCCTAACCCATGTCTTGTTAATTTGAAATAATTATCTTATTTTAAGTTAATAATTCTCTCTCCCTTGCCACCTCACCACCCTAGGATGCCCTTCTTTGGATTCCCTTCATCTCCCCATGACCCATTTATGACCTATTCCTCATCCTCTCATCCATTTTTATCACCTTCGACCATTTCTTCCCCCGACCCGCTGACCCGACAGTTGGGAAAATGGATAAAAGACTATTTTTAGCCTTTTTCCTGCCTTCCAGCCGCCGACATCGGTCAACTATCGACTGACGTCGGCGGTATCACTAGCGTCGATTTCCTTCATAATGTTTTTCTACATCCATTATCCCTCCAGGGCCCCTGCTCTTCATCCGACTCTTGAATCTTATAATCTGACCAATCAATCGCCCAATCTTTCCACCATACCTCTCACTCTCTCTCTCAGGTACACACAACATGCTTCTACACCAGCAAGCACAACAGGTATCAGGAGCCCCTCCTTACAACAGTCTTCTGCATCAACAACAATTACACCAACACCCTGACCTCCTACACTTCTTCTTCAGTAGGCAAGAGGTACGTACTCTTCTGTTATGTCATTTTCAATAGCTTAGAATGTCTCTATAATTAGTTTTATGTTTATTTCTTCTAAGCCATACTATCACCGGACCAGACCTGAATCCTTATCTCCCTATCTCCCTGTTGCCTCTGTCTTCTGTTTGGTCCCTCTTTTAGACCATTGTTTCTACTTGAAAAGATCCTGTACAGAGCATTCAACCAGACTCTCAGACCCAGACCCCCAGACCATTCAACTAGACCCATAGCCTTTCTCAGACCCATCCACAGACCAAAAACTCGTCTAGACCTCGTCCACAGACTACTGCCCCGACCGACACTGGCCTCAGAGACCACTTCCCCCACCGACATCGGCAGAATAACCGACGTCGGCAGACCTTGACAACCGACGCCGGCAGACTAATCGACGTCGGCGACTGTGACCAGGCCGATAGCAACATTCAGGTAACCATTTGCTTCCATTTCCTTTTCAATCTTCAATAATTTTAGTCTTTTATCATTTTGCCTTTTATCAGACATTACTTTTATCAATCAGTGGGTTGAAATCCCTCAAGCTTTTGCTTCTGGGATCAGGCTTTTGCTTGGTAACCCACCATCTCCTCATCTAACGCCTTCTTTGTCTAAGTCTCTTTCTTTTGCAGGTGTCATCCTCCACAACCAAAGAGGAGTTATCACGACGTCTAGATAACGGTGCGCACGACTTCATCCAGGTACATACAAGCCTTAGACCATTCTTCTTAGTTTCTCATTTCTTCTTTTGAATGTAAAAGCGAATCGTATAGAAACATTCTGGCACGCCCGGTGGGACCTTAGGGTCTTCCTTGGGTTCCTTTTCTTTCTGTTCATATAGGTGCATTAGGTTTCTCCCTTTTCACCTCTTTCTTCTCTTCTAAACAACACCATTAGCGGGATTAAAAATAACCTTTCTTTTCTTTCTTGCATCATTAGACTAGTCAAAAGTCATATTCTTCAACCCTTTCTCAACTTGTTTTCATCCGAACTCATATTTCGACTTGGGCTTAAAACACATTGCATTTCATTTCTGCTTGCTTGCATTTCTTAGTCCACACCTAATAATTAACAAATCACATCATGAATTTATTGTAGTCCACTTGATGTTACACAACCAAACCACTTGCACCAAATCAAACATCAAAACTCACCTGAGACAAGGCCCGACTGGGATTTCATCACCCAACAGATACCTTACCCGTCTCGACAATCCCACTTGGATTTCATCACCAAGGGGAAAGCCCACTCTGTTCTTTGGTAGAGGATAATCTCTAGGGAAAGTATATTTTGGCTAAGCGAGACTAGCTTATCACTGGGCTCGTGAAGTGAGGGGAGCTTGCTCCTTAGCACCAGGCCATGTACGGAACCTAACCTAGACTCTCGAGTGCCTGAACAAACCTGAAACCATCCATAGACTACCTCTTCTAGGACCCATTCTAATAGCCAATCTCCCCAAACATCACTTTAAGGCATAAGCCACATGATCCTAATAATTTATTCTTAGGATTTAACGCTTAGGGTCTGCCTGTCTCCATCTCTGTTTTTCTGTTCCTATCTGGTTTTTTTGAGCTAGTGAGGACGTTCTTCTTCCTTTTTTCCAAAAACTCTCAAATCTTTTGAGTTTCTGGAAACCACAGTCACCGGCATTGGTTTTACCACCGACGTTAGCAACCTTTCTCCGCCGACATCAGTTATCTGACTGACGTCGGCCATCTGTTCTCACTGACATCAGTTTTTTGACTGACGTCGGTCACTGTCACAGTCCCTTTTTTTTTTTCAAAATAGTAGCCTAAAACCCGACCCCTTCCTCTGCCAAAACCACATTTTGAGTTTCTGAAACCAAAAAAACATAGTTTCTGGAACCTGACCCTTCTTGCCTTGAATGGTTTTGACGCACAGTCAAACCAAGGCTCTTCTTGACCACGCTAGCCATCAACCGCTTCCATATTCCCCATCCATAACCAGTCCTATAATGGAGTTCCACTCACAAACCGAAAGAACTCTTACTCGACCGACCCCGACTCAGACCCCCATTATTCCTGAAGGGGACCAATATTTCAAAAGATTCTTGGACCTCAATGTCACAGCCCTCCAAAACTATCTCGCAAGAAACCCAACGCGATACTTTTCGGGTGAAGCGGTGATGACACTAACACCATTCGCTATCCAGCCTATTGCCTCAACCATTAACCTGACCATGGCCAATACACAAAGTTTGGCCTCCCCATCTATTTTTAGACCGACCTCCATTGGGGTTCCATTACCCCCTCAACCACACGCAATTCAACCAAGTTCTACATCATACCAAAACTTGATTGTCTCGACCCCACACACTCTTGTGCCCATAAATGCAGGAGTGTCTACCTCCCCTTTTGTCAATGTCACCACGCAACCACCTTTGGTGGTATCTAGTCAACTTATACCTTTTACTTCCATAACCCAACCACCTCTGGCCTCCACTTCTATCCCTGCGACTAGTTACACATATGTTGCGCCCCTACAAGCGCAACCAACTACGTCATACGCCCCTTCTAGCACCTTTCAAGTGCCCTACAACCTAGGGGGCACCCCATCTACCAATTCGTCAGTAGACATAATCAAAATGCTGATGGACAAAATGTCTAGTCTCGAGACCTCTATTTCTGGTTCACGTAATGCCCTCTCATATGAGCAAGTTTGCAATGAACCCATTCATCCCTCTGTCTTGATCCGACCATACCCCAACCAGTGGAAACTTCCTAAATTTGCTCGCTTCTAGAGTAAGGAAGACCCACAACAGCACCTATGAGCATTCAGACATGCTTGTTATCTCATAGCGCATGACGATGCGTTACTTCTACGCATGTTTCCCATGTCGCTTTCTGGCCCCGCCCTTGACTAGTATAGCTCTCTTACCAGACATTCTATCTTTTCATTCATTCAACTTTCCCAATTATTTCTTGACCATTTTTCTATCAATATCACCAAACAAGTCTCGATCACAGACCTTTACTCCATCAGGCAATTTGACGAAGAATCAATAGTCAATTTTGTCGCCCGTTAGAGAGGCTTGATTAACCAGCTCTCCTTCTCCTTGCCTCAACCTGAGCTCATCGAGCTCTTTTCTTGAGCATGTGCTAGCCACATCTCTTCTACCTTGCAAATTCAAACATTCCACACTTTTGACGAAGCTTTCACCATGGTCTGAAAGCTCAAACTCCGTGCCATTGAAGAAGACAAGGTCAAATTGCGTAATACCAACGCAAAAGCCAATGACCCTTCTTCTTCCAGACCTTCTTCTTCCCACTCCAAGCCCAAAGGAGTGGCCAACACTGTGGTCATTAGATCACCATCCTCAATAACAACTAATCACTCTCAATCTTCAACGTCCCAAAGCATCACTAAACAATTCCAACAATGGTACATCCAGCGTTCATACACTCCACTTGGAGAATCATACGCTTCCATTTTGGAAAAACTTGTCAAGTAGGGGGTCCTCAATCTCCCTCCAATCTAACCACCTCAATTCAACCTTTCAAAAGCCCCCCCTACATGGTATAGGGAGGCTGACTTTTGTCACTTTCACCATGTCCAAGGCCATGACATCGACAATTGCCGAACCTTCAAAAACATAGTCCAAGACATGATCGACAAGGGGGATCTTGTTTTGGATAACCCAAATGCCCCACCCAACCAACACATCGACATCTTCAAACAACCATTCCCAAACCATCCTCTTAACCAAAGCAATGTCCAGACCTTGACCAATAGCTCCCATGAGCATGACATACGCACGGTCAACACGGTCTCGCCTCTTGTCCCTGACCAACCTCCTTCACAGGTGGAAGAGTCTTCTTCTCCTATTCATCCATCACAGGTAAAAGAACCCTCTTCTCCTGTTAGTCCTCCATTGACCTCTCTTATACTGGAGGACGCCTTGACCATACCTATGCCATTAGCCACACCTTCGTCTTTCCTCCTACTAATGGAGGACCCTCCCTTGCCTACTCCTTAACCACAAATAGAAGGCACCATCATCCCTGCCCTTTGCCCTCTTGAGGAGCCGCACTCTCCTATTTCTTCTCCACCAAGAGAAGACCCAGTCTCTCCACCCATTTCGATCGAGAAAGACTTAGTCACGATTTCCTCTTGCCTTTTGCCAGAGATTGATACATCTCACTCACCTCCGTCCACATCTGAACCCAAACCCGTATCTAACCTTGCCTCACACAATGGTGGTCCTCAACCCAAACCAAAGAACACCACTAAACCACACTAGAGGACTCCTCTCCCACCTTCGTCATTACCTTTAATTTTGGGCCCGCATCCATCCACCTTAATAGGAGTGCTCCCTACTCCCATACCTCATAGAGGCAAGTCACCTCCATTACTCTATCAACCCATCAGACATATATCTCCTCTAATAAATTGACCAACACCTCTTAAACCAAAGTCATCAACCCCCATTGCAACAAGACATGTAGACCAATTAGCAAGTTCTTATGCCTTGCTGTTACAGCAGTTGTTGCAGTCTTCTCGCATCAATCTCCTACCTCTTGAACCATATCAACCTCTCAGACCAAACCACCCTGGTTCGATGACACTCAAATTTGTGCGTATCATCGCATGCCTGGGCACGACACTGAGCATTGTTGTGCCCTCAAGGTTGTCATTCGCCAATGTCTGGGAAATGACACCTTTCTTCTCGACCATGTTAGAAAAAAGCCTTCAACACTGCCCCACTCATCGACTCTCGGATCAAGACCATCTTGGTTTGACAACTCTAAATTTTGCCACTATCATCACACTCTGGGACATGACACTAAGCGTTGTTGCGCTCTCAAAGCTGTCATTTGTCAACAACAGAGAAAGGATTCCCTTCTCATCAAGGATCCTCTTGACCACCCCTTCGACAAAACATCAACACCGACCCATGCTTCTCAAACCTCATCACCTAAATTGGGATCTCCATGCCAGACTTTGGTCCCTTTGCCACCTTTGACCCCTTTATTTGACATCAACACAGTTAATCTAACCACCAAGCCTCAACCAACCTCAACCAATCTATCAAAAATTCTTCCTAGCCGCTGGGGGAATCCAACGTTCATCCAAGCCTTGACCAACCCTTCAACCCAGTCTCGACCAAATTCGACCAATCATCGACCTAATACCAATTTCAACCCAACCATCGACCAAATATCAACAACCATCAACCACACATCGACCAATCATCAATCCAGACCTCAACCAGACCTCGATCATGACATTAACCAAGACCTCAACCAAATCTTGACCAAGACATTGACCAGACATTCACCCAGACATTGACCATGACCAGACATTGACCAGACCATCGACCCGACACTAACCAATCATCAATCATGACCTTGACCAAACATCCAACCCAAACATTCAACCAACCTTTTTATCAAAACATTCAATCGATCTCGACCAATCTTTGACCAAACATTCAACCCAACCTCTTAATCATCAACCAATCAACATGTGACCAATCTCAAAGAGGCAAATGGGGCAAAGTTGCTCCTAATTGACTCGGACCTCATCATAGCACACAAGCATGGCCCAGAGACTTATTAGAATCTGAGCCCCTTTTATGCCTTGCATCTGCAACCATTCTACTATTAGTCGAGTACTCGATCACTTGATATTTTACTTGAGCTTGTCCTTTGAGCAACCCCCTGTCATTATCATTCCTATTCCTTTCAACCCTGTTCCCAACATTCATCAACCTTTTTCGTCAAGCAGTAATGCTTTGTCCTAATAAAAGGGAACCCTTAAACCTCTAAAGGCTTGTCCATGGCTAAAAACTTCAGTCAATAACACATATCAAAAATGGGATACCTATCATATCAAAGGTCATAAAACTCTAAATGTAGACTGCTCCCTCAAAGGACAGCTACATAATTACTGTATTTACTAGACTGCTCCCTTGAAGGACAACTAGGCCAAAGTCATATTAAAAGCATTTAAAGCAAAATATAGACCACTCCCTCGAAGGATGGCTATGACTAACTCTTGCTACAAACAACACTCTTTCTAAAGCTTCCCACATCGATCAACTTCACATATATGACCACCAAGCAAAACAACATCCCTATGCAGACTTCCCACATCGATCAGTCTGCACCAAAAAAAAATAAAAAAATTGACAAGCTATTAAAGTCATGGGCATGCCTATAGTCGTTCTTGGGTCACCTATAAAAGGGGCAAGGTTCTTCCTGCCACAAAAAAGGGTTACCCCATCCTCTCATATCACATAATCCAACCTATCACCCCAACATACTCAAGGGACTTCGAGCTCACTTAACGTCAAGTGATTCGATTACTTCTCTAGCACAACTTGGTCAACGACGCAATGCATAAATGGGGCTTTTGTTCTAACAACCCCTATCTATGCTCTCATTCTAGTCCGTGTAAATGAAAGAGCAATTTGCTTTTCACTTATTTTTCACACTTTGGTCACATTCAACCAAATCATTTTCTCAAACCAAACCAACCCAAACATTTTCAGACCAACAACATGACATCATGACATTATACATCATCCTAGTCTATTTCACATAGTTTCTATGGCCACCAATACACATGGAAACTATCGACTAGACACAATTTATGTTAAGCATAAACCAATACTTGCTGAAGCATAAATAGACCCCAATTCATTTTTAACATACATCCATCACGAATATGGAAAATTGCTAGGGATGAAAGACCCCTCGACCAATGTTGCAGAATACACCATCACATAATATGGAGAAGGCTGCAACATCATCTTATCCTCATCATTTCAACACATGACCAAAACCAATCATCGACCACTTTGCCTCTTTGTCCGAACTACATTGGTCTGAGGCCCCTTCCAATCTGGGCTATGTAGGCAGCACTCAGATGACACGACTGTCTTCTGGGGTTAGCTTGACCACCCCCATGTGTTCATCTACATCTTGGACAAACCATATCCTCTTATGACCATGACCTTGACCTCGACCAAGACCAATCCATACCTTTAACCCCATTCCTCCCTTTTAGGGAGAACTACATTGGCCTGAGGCCCTAACGACAGGGGCTATGTAGGCAGCACTCATATGACACAACATCTTCTGAGGTTAGCTTGGCCACATTCTTTCATCTATCCATCCACCTCGACCATTGATCATGGAGATCATGCATATCTCCTCCGACCCTGACCACTTCTAAGATGATGTTGCCTTGGTTGTTTTTGCATGTATGCTACCTCCCAACTGGTTAGAAAAATTGTGTGCAGCCCATATTTTGACCCTCACAAGTATAGGATCACAAGCCGATTGATCCGCACTACTTGTGACATTTTTATGTTTTTAGGAGCACTTCCTGAGCCCGAGATACCTGGAACATGATGACCATTAGAGCTTCAGCTTAGATTGAATAACCCGATCAGCTACAACCAAATACTGGGGCCCAGTTATTTCAATTTTGGCACTCCTCGACCTGTGACAATTTAACCTAACCATCTCGTGAAGTGGTATACACACAATCACGACTTTTGCAGCATTCACACTCCATCTTCACCATCTTCATCCACTCTCTGTCAAATCAGTACCCGATTCCATGTTCCCTTCCCTCGACTCCTGCTTTGAGGGGGAATACCTCATCTCATAATCTAGGCAACCAACCTCTCCCTGTTTTTGTCTTGCAGTTCACTTGAACAACCAACAAGATGAAATCAACTTTATCCTACACCTGGGGCAACCAACTCCTATTTTTGTCTTGCAGTTCATCCAGAATAAACAACAAGACAAAGGGGGGCAAATGTAGACACTGAAATCATGTCTACTCGCTTGGTCATCCTCCTCATCCTCTCCCCACTTGGTCCCCTTCGTCCACTTCGACACTCCTAACCCATGTCTTGTTAATTTGAAATAATTATCTTATTTTAAGTTAATAATTCTCTCTCCCTTGCCACCTCACCACCCTAGGATGCCCTTCTTTGGATTCCCTTCATCCCCCCATGACCCATTTATGACCTATTCCTCATCCTCTCATCCATTTTAATCACCTTCGACCATTTCTTCCCCCGACCCACTGACCCGGCAGTTGGGAAAATAGATAAAAGGCTATTTTTAGCCTTTTTCCTGCCTTTTAGCTGCCGACGTCGATCAACTATCGACCGACGTCAGCGATATCATCGACGTCAATTTCCTTCATAACAATTTTCTGCATCCGTTATCCCCCCAGGGCCCCTACTCTTCATTTGACTCTTGAATCTTATAATCTGACCAATCAATCGCCCAATCTTTCTGCTAGACCTCTCACTCTCTCTCTTAGGTACACATAGCAGGCTTCTACACCAGCAAGCACAACAGGTATCAGGAGCCCCTCCTTACAACAATCTTCTACATCAACAACAAGTACATCAGCACCCTAACCTCCTACTTCTTCTTCAGTAGGCAAGAGGTACGTACTCTTCTATTATGTCATTTTCAATAGCTTAGAATGTCTCTGTAATTAGTTTTCTGTTTATTGCTTCTAAGCCATACTATCACCGGACTAGACCTGAATCCTTATCTCCCTATCTCCTTGTTGCCTCTGTCTCCTATTTGGTCCCTCTTTTAGACCATTCTTTCTGCCTGTAAAGACCCTGTATAGAGCATTCAACCAGACTCTCAGACCCAGACCCCCAGACCATTCAACCAGACCCATAGCCTTTCTCAGACCCATCCACAGACCAAAAACTTGTCTAGACCTCGTCCACAGACTACTGCCCTGACTGACGTCGGCCTTAGAGACCACTGCCCCCACCGATGTCGGCAGAATAACTGATGTCGGCAGACCTTGACAACCGACGCCAGCAGACTAACCGATGTCAGCGACTGTGACTAGGCTGACAACAACATTCAGGTAAGCATTTGCTTCCATTTCCTTTTCAGTCTTCAATCATTTCAATCTTTTATCATTCTACCTTTTATCAGACATTACTTTTATCAATCAGTGGGTTGACATCCCTCAAGCTTTTACGTCAGTGATCAAGTTTTTGCTTGGCAACCCACCATCTCCTCATCTAACGCCTTCTTTGTCTTAGTCTCTTTCTTTTGCAGGTGTCATCCTCCACAACCAAAGAGGAGTTCTCACGACGTCTGGATAATGGTGCACATGACTTCATCTAGGTACATACAAGCCTTAGACTATTCTTCTTAGTTTCTCATTTCTTCTTTTGAATGTAAAAGCGAATCATATAGAAACACATGTGACAAGCACCCAACATATGTAGAGTTGAGTTTAGATATTAAATGTCAATTTAGATATGGGGTGGGGAATGGGGGTGCCAAAACTATATGTATATATCATGCCCCCCTCCCCCCATATATTTATCTATCTCTTCATTGGGTATATATTCACTATGTCTACGATGGCATGGTATAGACTCACTATGTCTAGGGTGGCACCCCCATAGTATATAGTTTCACTAGAACCCCATATATATATATATATTTATTTATATATATTAGTATTAACTATGTCAATGGTGGCATCCCCACCACATAGATAGATTTTGATTCTATATTGTATTCACTATGATAGATAGAGATAGAGGGGGTGGCTCTAATAACATGATGGATTACTCCAAGATCTACGAACATCTAAAATTGTATAAAAACATTAGTATTAGGTCAAATCAAATACAAAGTAAAAAATAACATCATTAACTCAATATCCGATTCAGTAACTAAAAATTACTAAGGAGGTACATTATATAGTGATAAATTAGATCACCATAATGGTAAAAACTCAACTCAAAATTAGAAAAAATAAAGTGTATTTACCTTAATCACCTTAAAACCCTAAGAAATCTAACTAACAATCATGTAGGTAAAACTAAAATCAAGAAAAATCATGTAAGATGCATACAAGAAAAATCTGACCAAGGATCTTTAGAAACGGTAAAATGGCTATCAGATCAGAGCTCTGATACCATGGAATATTTGTCCAAGAATGGATATTTGATACTGATGACAAAAATATTGAACACATAAATTTGTTGAAGTTTAAAATCAATAAATGAGCATAAACTATAATAGGTTTATTCATAAATGGAGATGGATTGCATAACAAAGGCTCAAAGCTCACAAATCTCATAGCTCTCAAAGCTTTCACAACTCACAACTAAGTAGTTCACCACAATCCACAGACTCCAAATATTCCATATCAATAAATCTCACAAAGGGATTTACATATAGGTGGAAGTTAGGTGAATCCCAACCATACCATGCATGTGGGACTAACTTCCCCAAAATTGGTAGAAGAAAGGTAATGAATGAGCATCCCAATACAAATGGGATAAACTTCCCCAATGCACAAAAAATAACTAAATAGTATAAAAGGTAAGAAAATAAATATTCTACCAAGACATTTAACACATCCCCTTAATATAATTATTTTAAAAATTGAGACCACACATACTCAAGGGGATGCTAACCAAATCCACTCATACTAATACATTTGATGATGAAAATGCAAGACATTTGAGCTAATTTATTAACCAAAATTCACAAATGCATGATTCCATGTCATATGTGGCCCGAGATAAATGAAAAATACCTAGCCCAAGCTATGATATATTGTGTAAAATATGACACTTTATATGGTATTAATAAGACTGCTATTGTTGACAATATTTATACATCTCTATTACACATGACATCTACCCAAAATGTGGGGAAAATACAAAGTCTATCACATATTTTCATGCATATACCTACACAAGATACCTATTCCCATAATTTTTAACCCTATAATTAAATAATATCTATGTCACATATTACATGTTCTTGTGAGCAAATTACTGCATCTCTATAATATAATATGTAACATAGAGAAGGGTACATCTTGAGCTAGTCATTCATTGGATTTGTATATTTTTCTCCATAATCCTTTAGCTTTTAAGATATCAACATATTCTCTACAATTAGGTTTGTAACTTTAAAATTTCATTATATGATGGAAAATGTGATCCTAAAAAACACCTTAAATATTTCCATGTATCATGTATAGATTATGTAACCAAGAAATGATTATTGATGATATAATATGTTACAATAGAGAAAGGTACATCTCGATCTAGTAATTCATTAGATTTGTATGTGTTTTTCCATAATAATTTATCTTTTAAGCTATCAAAATATTCTCTACAATTAGGTTTTTTAGTTTCCAAGCTTTCATTATATAATGGAAAATGTGATCCTAAATAACACCTTAAATATTTCCATGTAGCATGCATAGATTATGTAACCAACAACTGATTATTGACAATATTATTTCCATGAAGTCTCAAAGATTCTAAATCTAATATTTATATATCTTTGGACACTAACATCATCTTGGGATATTTACATCAATGTTATTATTTGGGTTCGATGTAAGTGTCTTGTATGAAATACCTACTTGAAAATGATGTGACCACCTGGATGCTTTTGGGTTTTGGCTTCACCTTCACTTTGGTACATTTTGATCTAAACCATTGACTATCTCTCCACATGAATTTGTAAAACCCTTATTCTTCATCTTCATGGTAACCTTGGGTAGAAATGGGTTAGTGGGCACATAGTGTCGAACTAACTCTAAAACCCGTCTATTAGTAAACATTGCCTACATAACCAATACTCTAAAGAGGGACTTAGACTGATTTAGTTCTCCCCTATGTGTTGGATTGTGTGTGAATCATGTAATATGTGCAAATAAAGTATAATAGTGACCTATCTTATAACATGTAAAATCAAGCTCTTGAGATGATCCTTTAGTACATCATATTTGTAGATGTGTTGTTCCTATGTCTCATACGAAAATAGGGAAGATTTTTTCAATTGAGTGCTCTTTGAATACTCTTCGGTAAGAACAATATGTATTGTTCATTTGTTTCTAGGTGAATAATGAATAAAGGTTGATTTTGTATTTATATCAATCATTTTGGATAAGTAACTCACATTAAATCACTTAGGCCAATCATTAAGATACATTTAATTTGAAAATTGGATGACTTTAGGGCACTAGACACTTACATCGGGTAAGGAAACTAACATTGACACTAGTGTCTGTCCCAAACATTAGTGTCCAAGGAGCAAGAAAGTAAGTATAGGTTCATAGATTGCATAGATGGATTATATGTACATTTTAAGCATTTTATGAAAGAAAGAAGGCTAGGGTCATCAACATAAGACTGATTGGACTAAGAGATATGCCAAGGGGCACAACATAGAGTAGATGAGAGACTTGTGGAAGTGAGAAAGGGTCCATAACTGAAAAGAACAACCAAGGTCTGAGTTTTCCAAATGCATAAAAATAATTTGATATATAATCCATAAATATCATCTACATTCTTCCCCACTTTAATCTAGTAGTAAAATTACTATTTTAAAATAAATAAGTGCATACCTAGCTTCATATAACACACCTTGTTTTTGCATGTGCCAAAATTGAGTGATTTGTTGGTGACTTACCTAGACATAAGAGAATGTTACAATATATAATTAGTACATATAATCTCGAATTAAAATTACTTGAAATAGTTTGAAATTGAAAGAGTAAAGTTTAGGGGTACACCTTTGTCTTGATGTAACTGCCTTGACTATTGGAAAATTATTTTGAAAAATATGTTCATAGTAAGGATTTGAAATTAAGATTAATATAAATCTATATAAATATTGAAAGTGCATATATATATATATATATATATATATATATATATATATATATATATATATATATATATATATATATATATATATATATAGAGATAGAGAGAGAGAGAGATGTACATACACCCAACATTGGATCAAAGATGAGTTACCACCTACTAGTGGAGATTAGCTCAATCGTGTAACCAAATGATAAGTATAACATGGTGAGACTATATATATATATATATGTATATATATGTATATATATATGTATATATATATGTATATATATATATGTATGTGTATATATATATGTATATGTGTATATATATATATGTATATGTATATATATATATATATATATATATATATATATATATACTATTCAATTTTTGCTTAATATTGAAAAATATAAATCAATTTCAAATTATAAAACTCTTTTATGTAATTTGAAATTGATTTATATTTTTCAATATTAAGCAAAAATTGAATAGTATATATATATATATATATATATATATATATATATATATATATATATATATATATATAAATATGTAAGTGTGGAGAACATGCATTAGAAACATGCCCCCACTATATAAGGAGAAATATAAAGACTTATATAAGTACTAATGTGGATAAAATGTTTCTAAAACATGCCCCTACTATAATTTGGAGATGTCAAATACTGAATAGGTATGGAGAATATGTTTCTAAAGCATGCCCCTATTGAATCTGAAAACTATGAATGTGTGGATAACAAGACTATATGTCATTACCCCATTAATATGCCCCCACTTTGAGGTTAGTAAAATATAATAACTGGTAGTTACCACACCTCAAAAAGATAAGACAATTGTATAAAATGTGATTGTAACCATGTATCATATAGAAGGAACATGTCTAAATAGATATAGCATTGAAGCACATAAAACTAATGTGATCACATGAAGGCCTAAGATGCATGACAAAAATCATATCAATGTCTAGATAGTAACATTAAAATCTTAACAATCAAATCAAGCACACACATAAGAGCATTTAAAACCAAGTCAAAATGGTAATGATCCAAAGAGACTACAAATATAGTGCATATTCAAATCTCACACAATTGAAGGAACATGACCTAGTCAAATGTCCACAAAAGCAAGGATGACATATTCAAATGTCCATACAATAAAAAATGACATATGAAAATGTCTAGATAGTAACATTACAAGCTTAAAAATAAAATCAAGCACACACATAAGAGCATTTAAAATCAATTCAAAATGATAATGATCCAAAGATACTACAAACAAGGTACATATTCAAATCTTGCACAATCAAAGGAACATGACATAGTCAAATATCCACAAAATCAAGGATGACATATTCAAATATCCATACAACAAACAATGACATATACAAATGTCAATGAAAGAATACATAGGCATGGGGAACGTAATCAAAGGAGCATATTAAAATGATCGAACAAGGCATATAATGTCAATGAAATACACCAAAGGAAGTACATAAATTAAAGTATAAATAACCAACATAAACATGTCATACTAGCCCATGGATCAAATGTGTTAGAAAAAAATGTCAAGTGTATAACATATCAAGTACACTGTGTAAGATATAATCATTGATAAAGGCATGTGTAAGATCAACATGATAATGAAATGTAATCATCTAACCATATAACCTATGTGTATAAACATCAAATAAACAAATTCCTATATGTCTACATGACATGAGTAGAGGGAAGGTACAACATTCAAAATAAGAATAGATCATGTATTTGTGTATGCTTGTATCACACTCAGGTGAAAGTGTCATACACATGTGTATGTAGAAATAATTGAATATGCCATACATAAAAATAGAACTAACACATAGATTGTAAAGATAAAATAGAACATGTAGGTGACTAAAATATTTTTTAATGTTTTTAAATTTTTTGGGTATTTTGAAATATTTGAGATCTTTTATGTCTCCAAGTGAGAGGTATCAAGTGTATGACCATCAATATCAATTATGCATTGTATTATTATTTTTAGATACAAGTAATGGTTTGTGTGGTGTCCTTAAATTATATGATATGCAAAATAGTATTTGGACCTATAATTAAGATGTATATGAAGTATGTTTATTACTTTGTCTCAAATAATTACCCTTAGGATTTCACTTGGTCTCTTAGTAACCATTGGTGTAATGTTTGGATCACTTTTTTTAGATGTGTTTTGTTATATCTTTGAAATTGGTTAAGAAACCTTGCTTAAGACAACATTTGTGCATAAACCTTGTTTAACACAAAATTTGTGCATGTGGATGCAAACATATGATTCAGATTATCATAATTTGGAGTATGTGTATATGAAATTTGATTTTACAATAAGGTGATCTTTGAATTTAGAGATTGATTTTGCTTATGTAACTCATGCATTGACTTGATCATACTAGTAATTTGATATTTAAGGGATTCATAAGTATAAACGCTAGGTTTATCATATTGAACATGCATACATGTATCATTAATTCATGTGGGAAGGGTTTTATGGTTACCCTCTTTTGGCATAATACGATTATCCACCTTACCTTTTGATGGGCTGATAGTATGAACCTAGTTAGAGGGAGAACAAATATCATCCTCCTTAGGGTTAGAGTAACTAAGCTCATTTTTATCCATTTAAAATATCATAAATACTAAAATGAGAACATGATAGGAGAGACCCACAAACTCTAGAGAGAAATCCATTTTGTTGATGTATTCTTTAGATTTTTGAAACAAATTTTAGTAAATTATAAATTAAAAAATTCAAAAAATGGGTGATGTAACTTACATAATTTGATCTAAATATTTTCACCTAAAATTCAATAAAAGGACAAATCATAGTTGACAAATTAGTTGTGGATCCTTTACCAAATTTAATTTTGATCACCAAAGCTTTCTAGGTCAAAGTATATAATCTTTCTTCCAATCCATAGATAATGTGTTTTGATGGATCAAAATGTAGAATAGGGGTGGGTGATGGTATTTTATTTTTTACCCCCAAGGATGAATACATGTATTTCTCTTGCACCAAAAATATAATTGAATATGAGGCCTTAATCATTATATTATACATAACAGATAAGCTTCATATAAATGGCATCCATGTTTTTGGAAATTCTTGGTTAGTTGTTAATCAAGTTACTAATCATTACCAAACCAAATAAAAGCATATTTTTCCATATAAAGAAATGGTAGATGAACTCACAAAGACATTCGATACATTTTCTATTGAAAATATTCCACATAAAGATAACTACCTTATAAATTCCATGTCAAGTGTGGCATCCTTAATGAATTTTTATGATGATCATATAAACTTTATAATATGGACACTACGAAATCCTTCCATTTCTTCCGATAAAATGAGTACCTTGACTATTATTATTTTTACTTTTAGTAATATAAACATAGAATGGTATAATGATACTTATTATTTTATTTATCAAGCTTATATACTAGACCATTTTGCATGAAATGATAAATAAAAATTAAAACATGAAGAAATTATTTATGTTATTTTTGGAAATGATTTGTTCAAATGCAGTTTTGAAGGATAATTACTTTGATACTTAGACAATGATTAGATCCACATTGGACTCTTGGAAATGCATGAAAATTATTTTGGTGGGTATTTTAGCAGACATGCCATGTCTTAAAAACTATTATGCAAAGGTTATTAAAAACCTAAAATGGAATAAGAATGTGTCAAACATGCAAAACTATGTTTAAAATTCCAAAAATACAATAATTTGAATCATGCGACATCACATGAATTATAATTATAATTTCACCATGGCCTTTTTTCTTATAGGGATTTGAATTAATAGGAAAGGTAAATTTGATAACTACTAGTGGACACAAATTTATCACCACAACTACATAATATTTTACAAAATGGGTGGAAGAAATTTCACTTGAGTTTACTATAGGGGATGACATATGCAGGTTTTTGATGACCAACATTATTTCACATTTTGGCATACATTTAGCTATTATTTATGATAGTAGAAAATAATTTAAAAATAATATGGTAAAATAATTTTGAAGTAAATACAAGATTAAGCATAAATTTTCTACACCTTATTACCCACAAGGCAATGTCTAGGCAGAGGCAATCAATAAGACAACTATCAAAATACTTGACAAAATAGTTAAATGATATATCATTAATTGACACCAACATATGTTATATGCTCTATGGGCATATTGAACTAGTATATGCACACCTACTTAGACCACACCTTACTCTTTAGTCTATGGTATAGAGACTTTTTGACAAATTAAACTTGAGATATCTTCTTTATGAGTTTTTTTTTTAAAGATATCATCAAATATAATGAATACTATGAAAAGAGATTGCATTAGTTAGATAAATTGAGTGACAAATTCACATAGGCTACTAATCAATTACGTGTTTATCAAGATCATTTAAAATAAGCATATAAAAAAGAGGTTTAACCATATGAATTTGATGTGGATGACTAAGTACTAAAAGAAAACCAAAAAATACCAATGTATAAAAAAGAAAAAAAGGGAAGTTCAAACAAAATTGGTTAGGACCATTTAAAGTTAAATAAAATCTAAAAAATGTGTAGACCACCTTGATACACTTGAAGGAAAGAATTTTAAAATACTAATGAATATTATGCACTTGTGTAAATATATTACATAAGAACCATCCCAAAATGACAAAAAAATCAAAAAAATTGTTCATCACCTACATGTTCTATCGGTTCCTTAGCATCTATATGTTAGTTACATGTTTATGGATAACATATTCACTTACTCCTACATACTCATGTGTGTCACACTTCTAATCTAGTTTGATACATGAATACTAATGCAGAGACATGGGGAGAAATAATCATAAAGATCATCATCTAATTTTAAACCCAATTAGTCATAATGTACTTAATGATTTGATCTTCAATATTCTATCTCTAGTTCAAACTTGCTCTTTCATTCTTAGGCTTATTAGCCTTTTCCTTGCGTCTTACTAAGTAACCTCTTAGGTATTTAGTGACACATCCTCCTTTATTCATTGGGTATTAAATACCTTCACATAAATTATCTAAAAATATATTTATATTCTTGAAAGAACCTTCTTAAAATGTTTAACCACACCCTATAACTCCATTCTACACCTTATGCTTCCTTCATAGACCAAGAAGTCTTAAAATTACATAACTTGAGTTGGGGAATGATCCAAAGTATAAAATTAGATTTATTAGGTCTATTTAAATGTATTACACATTATCCAAAATTTTAGAACCTTTGTCTCATCCTTAACACACTTAAAGCACCAAAATCACAAATGATTGTGTATGTTTTTCCATAATTGGGCAGGGGTTTAGTCAACAGTATTCACCTGAAGAAGTTTCCTAGGTTTCAATAAGATTGTATTACACTTAATTTAAATGACATAACATTTACAACTCATTCCAATCACCTACTCATACTCTCTCTCTAAGCCTGAACACTTCTTGCATGGACTATACAATCAAAATAAGATGCACATAGCTGTAGGTGTTTGTCATCTATTTGACTTCATTCTTAGTCTCTCTCTTTTCCTCTACTCTTGAAAAATATTCCTCTTGAATCCTATAAATTAATAATTCTTGACTTAATGCTCATTTCTATATTCTACCTAATTGTCCTTTCAATACTTATCCAAATAAGGTTTCACATTGTGTATTCAGGGTTTCCCTTTTAATGTGAACAAGGTATTGATTACCCAACAAAACTTGATCCTTCTAGAAGGTTTATTCCTATAAAAATGATCCCCATATGTTTATAATAAACTATATAAACAATATACTATACATCACCATCTCTCATCTTAAATGTAATCATTCTTACCTCTCTAAAACAACTGGTCCTTGCATACCTTGAATGGCCAACACTTTGAATAGGGGTGTAAGAATAGTTGCTCTTTTTTATTTTTCTTGTTTGAAATTTAAAAAAATAAATTTAGGGACCTATAAGTCTCTTTAAACCTTTAAATATCATACACAACAAAGAATATCCTTACTCTCAAATAAAGATTCAAATCTTTCCTTCTTAATTGTGCTCTACAGTCCTTCTTAACTAGTAGTTTACACACCAATATGAATATATTAATGGCCTTAAGGATTGTTAAATACAACAAGAAACTAGTTAAATCATACAAAATGAAAATAAAACACATAAATCAATCCATTTTGATTTATTCAAACATTGTTCTTTATTACAATATAGTCCTTTCATGGACTTGAATCCTTCTTGAGGAGTTTTGCTTTCCATTCACATTTTCAGGATTCCTCTCCTCTCTCTTTTTTGGAGATATATCTCCTCTACACCATCTCCTCCTATCCAAAACCTCACACATCATCCTCTGTTTGCACCAAATTCTATGTTGGTTATCAAGTTGGTTACCAAAACTACCTCTTTACTTATCAACCCAACGTATGGGTGAGGGTGACCATTCCAAAATCATGACTTCCACATATTGCATTAACATATAATAATTATAATTACCCTTTACATGACTTACTAATCCCACTTGGCTTATCTAAACATTAAAAACATGTAAATGACCCTTCTAGATTCATTTTGAATATTTGAATTTTCTAATTCTTGGTTTTGGAGGGAAAACTCCAAATATCCTCAAACTGACTCCTATAATTCTTAGGGACTCTAAATTTTCTCAAACACATCTAATGAACCTTAAAAGTTCCCTTGAATCACATTACATTTAAAATTGATGCACTTTTAACTATTAATGACTAAAACATAAAATTGGCTTCTTTTTACTTGATGCTCTTGCATCATACTCCCAAGGAGGGAGAAAAATTGAGCCTAAAAATTTATTCCTTTCTTTCTAATTTATCCTTTGAGGGTCATTCATGCTCACTTTATTTCTAATCTTGATTCTTTGCTCCTTCTTGTTTGCCAAACTCTTACACTTCTTCGTTGTAGCTTTGTCTAGATTTCTTGTCCATGCATCTTCTACTTCCATTAAATGTTCCTACTACTATAATATCTCATTTTATACATCTTACACCTATTACATGTGAATTTTTCCTATATCATACTCAATTTTAACCACATATACCTTATTCTCTTTCCTCATGCTTGTTTGATAGCTTGTTTCCTTATTATTTTCACTTATGGCTTACTTATTTAGTGATTTTGGCTCCATGTTCATGCTATCATATTCTACCTTAGGATATAATTAAATCTCATTCATCTCAAAATTTATCATTTGCTTCATAATATTCTCTTTTTATACCTCTAATTCACATTCCTTTGCATTTTGATGCTCTTTCCTCTCATCTTGCTCACTATGCAAGAGCAAATTCTTATTCCACTCATTCTCATCATAGTACAATATTATTTAACCTATCTTAGGCTTTCCATATTCATTTTTATCAAATGAAAACTCAGTATCTTGACCCATGGAATATCTCACCTTGTTTTCTTGTTCATATGCCATTTTCTTGCTAACTAACTTGCCTATTTGGATCTTTATTTGCACAACTTCTTGTGCTTCTCTTTGCTTCTCCTTATCTATCCTTTCTTTGATCTTCCTTGATGTAAGTCATATTTTTCCTAACCCTTGGATGGAATAAATATATCTTCCAACATTATCATCTCTTCTTTCAACTTTAGTGTATCCATCTCATCATAATCCTCATTAAATCTTGGTTCACATTGTTATTCATTGTCTTGGGAAGCTTGTTCTTTGTCTTCTCCTTGGACTCTTTCATTTGTAAGCATCATATAAACTTACTAATGATATATACCATGATTATCAATCACTCTTTGAGGTTATTCTACTTTATCTTGCTTTTCTACACACTCATTCATCAAGATAATTATTTCCATGTATAAAATGTCTTCATCATTAGAATCAAATTCATTTATGTCATCATATACAACATTAGAAAAAAAATATAACAAACACTTATATTCTTTATGCATTCATTTTTTTGAATACATGGTTGTACCTTCATATCATTTTCTTTATTTGCATGCACCACCTCTTTTGTTTGATTTTTAGGCTTACCATCTTCCTCAATCTTCATGCTTTCTTGGGATTTACTTGACATATGATCCTATTGTGCTCTTTTCATTTTCTTTTCCACCCATTTACTTCCTTGTAACTTCTTGGGCTGTCACTTGCTTCTCATTTCACCTCTTACATGCTTCATTCCTTTTTTCTCTGCCATGCCAACTTGGTATACTTTTCCATTGGTTATTTGTTTCCACACTTGTGCTTGTTTTTCACTCATGAATTTACCTTGTTTGACCTCTTATTTGAGGTTAAACTCCTTCTCATCACCTATTTTTTCAACCACTTAATCCATACATATCCATGCCCTTGTTCTCTTCTTGAGGACTAAAATTTTTCCTTATTTTTCTCAACCTACACATCATCCTTTTCCTCTTCACATATGCAATCAAAATCAACACTTAGGCATTCATTTACCTCCAATGGTAGCTACTGCAAGATTGTTTCTTCATTCATGTCTTCTTGGGTGACCTTCATGTCCTATTTGCATGCTTCTTCTCTTATTTTAGGTTCTATAATTGTAAATGTATCATAATCTTCCTCTTTCTCTTAAATTTCATCATGTGGAATGCTCTCAATTTTCAACACTTGGTATTCTACAAGAGGTTTTTTTTATTTGTCATCCTCTTGCCACTTGATAGGTGATAGTCTTGGCCCATTCTTCATCAACTTTGAGGTCTCATGCTTGGCCTTCACCATATTTGTATTCATACCTGAAAATAAAAACTCAAAATAAATGTTTACATATAAAATTAGAGACCACATAGTCTCTTTGAATGTATTTGGCATAGACATCCTCCATCTCTTCTTGTCTTCACCTTCATGTGCTCTTCTTGGCACTTCCATCTTCTTCTTATTTTCTTCAATGATAAATCTCTTCTCTATCTCTCTATCTTATTTCTCACTTGTAAACATCTTTCTTCTCATGCCTCTTTGGGTTGATCTCTATTTCTTCTCTTCATTATTCAAGACACTCATCTTGTGCCTTCTTCTTCTCATAAGTGACTCTAGTGGCCACTTCACTCTTCTTCTCACATTCCAGATAGTCCATTAGATTTCTTATTCTCTTATGAGCTTCATCATGAGCTCTATCCTCTCTATACCTTTCTCCAATTCTCTTCTTATGTATTACACTTATCTCTATATATACATCTCCTTCATTCTTCTTTGTTTTTTAGGCCTATCTAGACCTTCCTCTTAGCAAGTTTGTCAATCTTGCCTCTTAGATATTTTTGGGCCTTTTCTATTCTTAGGTATTCTATCTAAGACCTCTTCTTATCCTCTTTGACTCTCTTTTGGAGTATTTTATCTTCCCCTCTTCTCTCTTAGAGCTTCAATGCTTTCTTTTCAACATATATTTTCTAGTCTTCTCTTGACTAGATTTTTGTCCTTCTCAAAGGACTCTGTGTTAACCACAGAATATACTGAGAGGGGGGGGGTGAATCAGTATATCATATATTTTATAAAACTTTCCCTTTATCAAATTTGACTTAATCAAACATTCAAGATATGCAATAAAATTCAAACAATAAACATCACACAAGATAGAGAGAGACACCAAATATAACATGGAAATCCAATGTGGGGAAAACCACAGAGAACAATCTCAAGTATATTCATGAGAAACAACCCACAGGAGCACCATACCCCTTTGCCGAGTACCAATCCATCTGCAATTTAAGAGCACTAACCCATAGGAGCTTCAAACCCCTTTGCCAAATACTAACCCAACAACTATTCGTGAGCACCAACCCACAGGAGCAACAACCCCTTTGCTGAGCACCAACCCAGCAACAATTCATGAGCACCAATCCACATGAGCACCAACCCCTTTATGTATACGACACACCTATCTCTCAATGTTTCTATCTCAACAAATGATAGATCAATACAACATCTCTTTCCTCTCTCTCACTTTTGCTCTTCTAAGCTAGATATAACAAATACAAATCATATTCATCTCTCATAATTGCTCTTCTAAGATAGATATTACAATATCAAATCAACCTCTATCTTCCATATTTACAAATGGCTTCTCAAGCCTTTATTTATAGCTTTTCAAATGACCTTTGGCTTTCCCCCTTTGTGACCCTTCAATCCTCATGGAAAATGGCACCAAACTTGTATGGCCCTTCATATTCAAGCCTTTGAAAATTCATGTGGTGACCCTTCATGACCAAAAACGTCCTTCCCACTTTTGTCCTTATATTTGGCGACTTTTCGTATTCCTCAAAGTGTCCCTTCATGAGAAATTGTGCCCTTAATCTTTTGTCTTCACTTGGTGACTCTTGGTATTCCCCAAGATGACTCTTCATGGGAAAATGCATCCCATCCTTCTTTTGTCTTTATCTCGTGGCTCTTTGACTTCTCCATGGGCCCTTCTTTTGTCTCATATGCAACCAAAAATATATTCATTAATATTAAATAAATATTAACTCACATTAGCCAAGATAAACAACATTAAATGCAATGGGGCCTTTATCACCAATAATGCTAGACCTTTGACATCAATGACAATATTTTCAACAATCTCCCCCTTTGTCATTGATGGCAACCTCAATCCTAAAACTACCACAACCTATCACCTACACATACTATCATCTGAAAACATACAATAACTCCCCCTTATTGTAGAAACCTATATTTGTTCCCTGTACCTATTTTTTGCACTTGTACCTATACCTATACCTATTATGGCAAAGGGCCTACTTGGAGCTAACACTTAGTTCCCCCTCACTTGATGCTAAACATCAATGGTAGGAAGTAATAGAAATTAATCCCAACTCCTCTCACTGATCTTTGAATGTGTCTTTTGATTGTGCCTTTGAGAAGATATATGATAATACATATAAATCTTTACCTGTCCTTTGAGAATTTGCAATCAACTCATTTTAAATTTTTTTTCTAACCTCACAAATTTTGCATGAAACTTTAAGGTGTATCCTTGATCACATATATGACTTACACTCAATAGATTATGCTTACAAAACATTCATAGCTTTGGTTCTACTAATATCCAAAATTAAAATACCTTTTTCGGCTATCCTGGCAGTGGTTTTATCTTTGAATTTCACTATGCCACCATTGATCTTCTTTACTCTTATCTCTTGTCATATGCCTCAAACATCCGCTATCAACGAACCATGGTGATATTTATTTCTTACATTCAAATCTATTTGCACCAGCATAGAATCTTCAGGTTGTTTCTTCTACCATGAACATGTCTGACCCTTCTTCTTGATGAATGGAGCTTTGAAACTCTGATTCTCCTTGATTGAATCTGCATGAGTATCCTTTTCCTTCTTTCTAAAACTATTAGCTCTTTTTCAAAATTCTAATTTCTTGTGACCATAATCATTTGAAACACTTTAAAACTTTTAAATATTGCATATGCAAGAATCATTCTAATAGACTCAAACCTTAACACCGGTGCAAAATTTTCTTCAAAAATATATTCACTAAAAAGATATACAAATTAATCTGTCAACTCACCTTCTTTTCATGCAACATGACCAAGACCCAATAGCATCCACCATGCTTCAATTTTTCTTAAAAGTGTCTCCTTGAAGCCTAGAAGAGACACCCCACACAATAGGGTTCTAGAAATAAATCTCAGGAGATTCCCACATCTCCTCTGTTTCTTCCTTGATCTTCTTGTGTTTTTATTTTAGAGTCTATTTAAGCATGTCTAACCTTTTTGAATTACTAACCTTATCATTTATGATGGTTTTCTTTTTCTCAACTTTTGCTTATCTTGACAAAGCTCATGCTCAAATGTAACAAGAGATTCTGCACAATCCTTCTTATCTAATTCTTTATCTACTATAGCAAGTAATTCATTTTCATTCTTAAACTCAACCTAATCAACCTTTACTATTTTAGGTCTCCAAACCTTAATTTGACTCTTCTCATATCTTTTAGGAGATCTATAACCTTTGACATACTTTGAAGATCTCTTTACTTGTTTTGGACATAATTTAGCAATATGGCCAACCTTATGACAACAAAAGCAAACAATATTTCTCATACCTTTTTCTTGAATGTGACTAAGATCTCCCTTTGACTGATTGCTTCTCCTCATATAGTCTCTTGTCCTATGACCAACATGATGACAAACAAAACAACGGCCATGAAAAGAATTTGAAAACTTAAAAGCATTGGGCTACCTGATCAACTTCTTTGATTTGCCTTCAAAACTTGCATCCTTCCTTGGACTAATATTTCATGATATTTTTCAACCTTGATTATAAGCTTCTCATGATTATCATTTAAAGAACCTAACTCAACCTTCAACTGATTACACTCTTCTTCTTTTACTGTTAAAATTGAATTTACAACCTCTAAATGATTCTTAAGATCCTGAATAAATATCTTAGTTTCTTTTACTTCTATAGCCAACTTAGAATCCAAGATACACACCTTTTCCTTAAGATCCTCAACCACAACTCTTGATTCTCCTTCTTTAGCTGCTTGGCCATCTTATGCTTTTCTTTGATCTACCTTCAAGCTGTTAAACCCTTTCTAAAGGAACCTACTCTGATACCAATTTTTAAGCATGGAATATACTGAGAGGGGGAGATGAATCAGTATTTCATATATATTATAAAACTTTCCCTTTATCAAATTACACTTAATCAAACATTCAAGATATGCAATAAAACTCAAACAATAAACATCACACAAGATAGAGAGAGACACTAGATATAACATGGAAACCCAATGTGGGAAAAACCATGGAGAACAATCTCAAGTATATTCATGAGAAATAACCCACAGGAGCACCATACCCCTTTGTCGAGTACCATCCCAACTATAATTTGTGAGCACCAACCCATAAGAGCTTCAAACCCCTTTGCCAAGCACTAACTCAATAACTATTCATGAGCACCAACCCATAGGATTACCAACCCCTTTACTGATCACCAATCTAAAAAAAATTCATGAGCACCAACCCCTTTGTGTATACCACACACCTATCTCTTAATGTTGCTATCTCAACAAATTGTAGATCAATACAACATCTCTTTCCTCTCTCTCACTTTTGCTCTTCTAAGCTAGATATAATAAATACAAATCATATTCATCTCTCACAATTTCTCTTCTAAGCTAGATATTACAATATCAAATCAACCTCTATCTTCCATATTTATAAATGGCTTCTCAAGCCTTTATTTATAGCTTTCCAAATGACCTTTGGCCTTCCCCCTTTGTGACCCTTCAATCCTCATGGAAAATGGCACCAAACTTGTATGACCCTTCATATTCAAGCCTTTGAAAAGTCATGTGGTGACCTTTCATGACCAAAAACGTCCTTCCCACTTTTGTCCTTATATTGGTGACTTTTCATATTCCTCAAAGTGTCCCTTCATGAGAAATTGTGCCCTTACTCTTTTGTCTTCACTTGGTGACTCTTGGTATTCCCCAAGATGGCTCTTCATGGGAAAATGCATCCCATCCTTCTTTTGTCTTTATCCCGTGGCTCTTTGACTTCTCCATGGGCCCTTCTTTTGTCTCATATGTAACTAAAAAAATATTCGTTATTATTAAATAAATATTAACTCACATTAGCCAAGATAAACAATATTAAATGCAATGGGGCCTTTATCACCAATAATGCTAGACCTTTGACATCAATGACAATATTTTCAACACTCTGTGGCTATTTTTTCTCTCCTTAATCTAATATACTTTTGTACTGATCTCAATATATCAAGACTTCAATCATACTCCTTCTCCATCAATACCCTACAAGTACCACCTCAAGCATTCCTCATAGCATGCTTTGTCAATTTCAATTGGATAGGTTTCAAAGAAATTAAAAATAAAACTTATTAAGAACTTGTGCAACCCTTTCTCTTTAATTTTTTAGTATATTAGTTGATATGGATGCATATTCTTTATAATTCATCTTGTGAGAATTTTTTTTATCCCACGCTCATGGGAAGTAGTAATCACTTAGATTAGACTTAGTATATAACTATGTGTTGAGGCCAATAGAGGCATCCATAAATTTATTGTATTGAGCTTTCTCAAAGGAGGTTTCCCCCTTAACGTAGCTTGTGATTAATATAATAATTTTAGCAATTTTTTTAATTATATAAATTTGTTATTTCATGCATTTTCATTAATGTTTTACAAGAATATCCTCTCATCTAGTATTAGAGCACTTTCTAGGGCCAATTTTTTTCTTCAAAAAGTCTTAACTCTATTTTGTTGCATAATCCATTTAAATAATTTTTTAGAAAGTCTTAAATCTATTCTACTACATAATTAATTTAAGTAATCATTTATATCATAATAATTTAATTTAGATCAGGGTAAAAACTTGACCACATAACTATGGGAAGTGCTTGGGTGAAAGCCCTAAAACTCATTATGAGAAGTACCACAGGAACCCCAAAGTAGCTGATCTATTTAATGACCCCTTCTCAATTGAGTAATTCCCATCCATGAGGAAAACTAAGCTATCATTGAGAGGTAAATCTGTGGCCAAAAAAATTATGGAGAGTAGTACTCACTTAGACAACATTGGTGTCTAGAGTGATATATTTAAACCCCTAGGTAGTCATTGAATCTTAGGGCCCATTTCTATCATTTTCATAATATTATCATGGATTATCAAAAATCATGCCATATCAAATCTTTGTATATTATTAGTAGACTTGACATACTAGTTTTAGTGTATTACTATTAGAGTATAAAAAATCTACCATATCATATATTTAGTAGAGTATCAAGAAACTTGCCATACCAATTTTAGCATACTACCTAAAAAGTATAAAAAAACTACCATATCAGATCTATAGACTTGTAACTAGAAAAAAAAGTAATTTTTTTAATTTTTTTTCCATATCTCTCATCTATATCCTTGTTGATCCTCAAACATTATCCAAACACCTAAAATTCCATTCCCCACATTTTCTTTCTTGAGGTCTCATATCTTGATTCCACTTTAATTCCCAAAAATCTCAGTTTACCCATTTTTTAGGTTTTGCCATAACTTCTATTTTTATCCATTTGCCTGGAAAATTTTCCACAGTGTTCATCTCCCTTTTCTACTCTTTTGACCCGCTTTGATAAATTTTCTAGTTATTTTCACTCCTAAAATTGTCCTCACCTTTATCAATCATACTCCCACTTTTCAAAAAAAATAGTAAAATTACCTTTACCCATTCTATTTTTGTCCAAATTAAAAAATTATCTTACTGAATGTGTCTTAACTCTAGTTTTCTTGCCCACTCCAAAAAAAATCTTATTCTAGTCATGGTAGTAACCCAAATAGGATCAAAAAACATGGAGGATGAAATTTCCACCCTTAAGACCCACATCAAAGATCTTGATGAAAAAATTCTCAGCCTCAGTATTCAACATACCATCATGAAAAATAGATGGCATCTAGAGTCCTCTCCAAACAGTGGGTTTTATTCTTCTAGTAATTTTTATGGGTATAAGCTTAATTTTCCTTGATTCAATGGTGCAAATCTGACTAGATGGATCTATCATAAAGAACAGTATTTTAGTCTACATAATACCTTTGATGCCAACAAGGTCCCATTTGCATCCTTTCACTTGGAACATGGATCCCTTCAATGGTATTTTTGGTATACTAAGGCTCATGATGAGCCCATATGGACCAATTTTTCACCCTCATTTTACAATAGTTTGGCCCTTGTTATTTTGATGACTTCACTAGAGCACTCACTAAACTTCACCAAATAGGAACTATGAGAGAATATCAAATATAATTTGAAAAACTAGCCAATCACACAAAGGGATTGTCTGATGAATTATTCAAGAGTTGTTTTGTTAATGCACTGAAGGATATGATTTACTCAGAGATCAAAATGTTCTGGACCAACACAATGATGAAAGGCTCTAGGGTTGGCTAAATTAGTAGAGGACAAGATCAAAACTTAGCAGGGGTTCAAATCTAATTTTGTTCCATTCAAAAATACATCTCCATAACGATCTCAAATAATGTTATCCCTTATAATCACTCTTATCAAGCATTTGATTGAAGAAAAGATGTGAGCCTAAGGAGAAAAAGGACTATGTTATAATTATGATCATAAATTCACTCTAAAACATTGAAGTGTAGAGAAAAACTATACCTAGTGGATGTGGATTCGCTACCAAAAACTAAAGTTTTTAAAGATACTTAGGATATAACAGATAGTCGAGAAGAAGCTCTACCAATTACGAAACCTACTTATTTGGAATACCAACAATATATCTCTTTGTATACCTTAGTAGGAGTCATTACCCACAAACCATGCAATTCAAGGGTTACTTCAAGAAGCTCCCTCTCATAATACTTATTGATTTAGGTATCACCCATAACTTCATTGACCCTTAGATTGCCAAATAGGCTGATTATTTTATCGATCCTTGCTCCAACATTGAAGTCATGATTTCTCATGGGGGCATAATACCTTGAAAAGGGATGTGTCACAATGTGCATATCTCTATTAAATATTATAACTTTCACTCTAACATGTTTTGATTACCCTTAGGTGATTGTGATGTTATTTTAGGAGCCCAATGGTTACACACACTTGGACCCATATTATGGAATTTTACTAAACTTTGGATTTAGCTTTTAGATAATGGGCAAAAACACACATTGAAAGGCTTACAACTAGAGTCTCTTAGCATCATAAGTTCACATCATATGGAAAAGCTTCTTAAAAATAATTCACATGGTTTCATTATCCATCTCCATTCTATTCAAATTCAACCATCAACAGTATCCACTACTCCTTATAATCTACAAATAATTATACAAAGGTATGCAGGTGTATTTGCCAGACTAGCAGGATTGCCACCTTCATGACTAGAGGACCATCATATTTAGTTTCTTCTTGGAAGTGTGCCTCCCAACATCAGGCCTTACCACTACCCATTTCAACAAAATATCAAGATCAAAATGCTCATTTGAGACTTACTAAAGTAAGGCATTATTTACCTTGATACCAACCCATATTCCTCCCTAGTTCTCCTTGTCTAGAAAAAATATGGGTCATGGTGCCTCTACATTGACTTATGTGCAATTAATCACAACACAATAAAGGATAATTTCTTGATCCCTATTATTGATGAGCTTCATGGCTCTCATTCTTTCTTCAAGTTGGATCTTTGATCTAGATATCACCAGATCCACCTTCGTGAGGATGATATCCCTAAGATAAATTTTCACATGCATGATGGCCACTATGATTTTATATTCATGCCCTTTGGCCTCACTAATGATCTTTCAACATTCTAGGCATTAATGAATAAAATATTTTAGCCCTACTTATAGAAATTCATTCTGGTCTTCTTCGATGATATCCTCATCTATAGTAAAACATGGTCTGAGCATCTTCAACATCTGGAGCTTGCATTACAACTTCTCTCTCATCATCATATCTATGAAAAATAGTCCAAATGTGCTTTTGGCCAGGATGAAGTGGATTATCTTGGGCATATTATTTCATCCCAAGGGGTTTGGGTGGATCCTAAAAAAATAGTTGCCATGACAAATTGGCCTCATTCTTAGACACTCAAGAGCCTCTATGGTTTTATGGGTCTAACTGGATACTATCATAAGTTTTTCAAGGATTACAAGAATATTGTAGCTATATTGATAGCTATGTTGAAAAAAGATGATTTTACATGGACACAAATTATTGAGTGTGCATTTAAATAATTAAAACAAGCTATGTGTACTATCCCTATTCTAGCTATGCCATATTTTTTCATGACCTTCACTATTGATAGTGATGATTGTAGTAATGGACTTGGGGTTGTTCTCCTCTAATAAGGATGCCCCATTACATTCACCAAAAAATCTCTTTTTGGAAAAAAATTAGTACTCTCTACTTATGAGAAGGAAATGATGGCCATTTTTCATGCATTATAGAAGTAATAGCCATACCTACTAGGGAATCATTTTCGCATCAAAAATAATCACTAGAGTTTGAAATATTTCATAGAACAATGGGTCTCTACCCCATCACAATAAAAATGTGTCAAAAAAATCATGGGTTATGACTATGAGATCACTTACAAGAAGGGTAAGGATAATATCATGGCTAATGCTCTATCTCACACATTTATAGACCACGCTTCCATTTTAGCTATTTCCATGCCTATTTTGAATTGCTTACATGTTGTACAACAAGTGTATGTTAATTACTCTTTATTATCTCAAATCATTCAATAGTTGGCCACTAACCCATTTGTAATATTGCATTATTCTTGGGATGGTGCTTATCTATAATATAAGGGTCATCTGGTACTTCCCCAAAGCATAAATATTCAACATGATGTATTATATGAACTCAATACTTTTCCATCTACAGGGCACTCAGATTTACTTAAAACTTATGAGTGGGCTCATCATAACTTATTTTAGAAGGGAATTAAAAAGACAATTCAATATATGGTTGATGAATGTGATACTTGCCAATTCAATAAGGGTGAAACCACACTCCTTCCTATGTTGTTCAAACCCTTGTCCATACCTACCACGTTTTTGATAGATATTTCTATAGATTTCATTGAGGGGATCCCTAAATCTAGAGGGAAAATAATGATTTTGGTTGTGGTTGATCACCTCTCCAAATATAGTCATTTTTGTGCCCTCAGCCATCCCTATACCACTTCCATAGTCACACAAATTTTCTTGGACTATATTTTCCATCTTTATGGCATTCCTTCTTTCATTGTCTCAGATAGTGATGCAACCTTCACTAGCCACTTTTGGATAGAACTATTTAAACACATCAATACCCAAATAAAGATGAATTTCGGGTATCATCCACAAACAAATGGCAAGACTAAAATTATCAACAAATTCTTGGAAAATTTCCTTCATTTCTTCACCTTAGAACAACAACACCAGTGGGCAAAGTGGATTTCTCTCATCAAATAGTTGTATAATACCTCCTACCACACTTCAACTAAAATGAATCCATATGAAGTAGTTTATGGTTAAGCACCACCAATTTTCCTTTCATACAACCCTAATAGTTCACCAATTTAAGTGGTCACCATGCTTCTCTAAACTCAAGATCAAATCCTTAGCACCCTATGGGATAATCTTCATATGGTACAAAATAAAATGAAGTAACAGGCTAATCAAAACCATTCTAAGTACACCTTTCAAGTAGGTGATATGATTTTTCTTCATCTATAGCCATATGATCAATCCCCGCTAAAACTCAAAGGGTGTCATAAGATAGCTCCCAAGTTATATGGGCCATATAAGGTTCTCTAGAAGATTGGGTTAGTTGCTTATAAGTTGGAGATCCCACCTTCTTCCCAAGTTCATCTAGTATTTTTTGTCTCTTGTTTGAAGAAAGTTCTTGGCACAAACGTAAGATTGCAAACTATTTTACTAGAACTTGATAATGAAGGATCCATCCTTCTTTAGCTAGAGGTAATCTTGGATAGGTGGACATGCCAACTTTTCTCTCACCCCATCACAAAGTTATTAATTCAATGGTATAAAATGTAACTAGAGGATGAAGCATGGGAACCACTCTTTCATATTTAGCACTAATTCCCACATCTGAAGCTTTGAGGACAAATATTTTTTGAAGAGGGAGGGGATCTTAGGAACCTATGTGACCCCTTCTCTTTACTTTGTTAGTATATTAATTGTTATGGATGCATATGCTTTGTAATTCATCCCATGAGCATTTTATTTTATCCCACATTCATGAGTATTAGTTGCTTAGATTAGACTTAGTCTATAATTAAGTTTTGAGACCAATAGAGGCATCCACAAATTTATTATATTGATATTTCTCAAAGGAGGTTTCCCCCTTGAATTGGCCTGCACTCAATATAATCATTTTGGTGATTTTGTTAATTATATAAATCTATTATTTCATGCATTTTCATTAATTTGTTGTAGGAAAATCCTCCCAAAACCCAAATCAAACTTACCTTGATATAATACCAAATGATGCAGATGCATGGGGACAAGTCATCATAAACATCATTATCTTTGATTTTTGGGCTTATTAGTCTCTTCCTTACATCTTACTAGGTAGCCTCTTAGGTATTTAGTGACACATCCTCATTTATTCATTGGGTATTAAATACCTTAACATTAATGATCTAATACTATTTTTATATTCTTTCAAGAACCTTCTTCAAATGTTGAACCACACCCTATAACTCCATTCTACACCTTATGCTTCCTTCACAAGCCAAGAGGTCTTAAAATTACATAAATTGAGTTTGGGAATGATCAAAAGGACAAAATTAAATTTATTAGGTTTATTTCAATGTATTTCACATTATCCAAAATGTTATAACCTGTCTCATCTTTAACACACTTAAAACACCAAAACCATAGAGGATTGTGTATGTTTTTCCATGACTAGGTAGGGGTTTAGTCAACAATATTCATCTAAAGAAGTTTCCTAGGTTCCAAGAATATTTTATTCCACTTAATTTATCTAAATTAACATGCCAACTCATTCCAAACACCTAATCATACTCTCTCTAAGACTCAATACTTCTAGCATAGACTGTATAATCAAAATAGGATGCACACAACTATAGGTGTTTGCCATCTATTTGCCTTCATTCTCAGTCTTTATCTTTTCTTCTAATCTTGAAAAATATTCCTTTTGAATCCTACATATCAATAACTCTTGACTTCATTCTCATTTCTATCTTCTACCGAGTTATCCTTGTAATACTTACCCAAATAAGGTTTTACACTATGTATTCAGGGTTTCTCTTTTGATGTAAATAGGGTATTGATTACCTAATAAAAATTGATCCTTATAACAAGTTTATTCCTATAAAAATTAGACCTATATGTTTGTAATAAACTATATAAATAATCTACTGGACACCACCATCTCTCATCTCAAATGTAATCATATTTACCTCTCTAAAACAACTAATCCTTGCATACCTTGAATGGCCAACACTTTGAATAGGGGTGTATGAATAGATTGATATTTTTGAGTTTTCTTGTTTGAAATGTTCACCAATAAATTTATATACCTATAATTCTCTTCCAACCTTCAAATATCATACACAATAAATAATCTTCTTACTCTCAAACAAAGGTTCAAATCTTTCCTTCTTGACTATGCTCTATATTCCTTCTTAGTTTGTAGTTTACACACCAATATAAATATAGTCATGGCCTTAAGGCTTGTTCAATACAACAATAAACTAGTTCAATCATACACAATGAAAGGAGAACACACAAATCAAGCCGTTTTTCTTTATTTAAACATTCTTCTATATTACAATATAGTCATTTCATAGACTTGAATCCTTTTTGAGGAGTTTTTATTTCCATTCACATTTTTAGGATTCCTCTCCTTTCTCTTTCTTGGTTATATATCTCCATCTCCTCTTCCCCCAAGAATCATGTATCATCCTCTATTTTCACCAACTTCTATGTTGGTTATCAAGTTGGTTACCAAAACTACCTCTTTACTTATCCATCCGACGTATGGGTGAGGGTGACCATTCCAAAAACATGACTTCCACCTTTTAAATTAACATATAAGACTTATTATTACACTTTACATGAATTCCTAATACCACTTGGCCCATATAAACATTACAAACATGCAAATTACAAACATGCAAAAATTATAAACATAAATAAAATGAGACCTTTTAAATATTTGGATTTTCAAATTCTTGGTTATGAAGGGAAAACTCCAAACACCCTCAAACTGACTCTTATGATTCCTAGGGACTCAAAATGTCCTCAAACACATGTAATTAACCTTAAAATTTCTCTTGACTCACATTACATTCAAACTTCACCCACTTTTTACCATTAATGACTAAAACATAAAATTGACTTCTTTTTGCTTGATGTTCCTCAATCACATAGATAAATACATGATCTATTCCTATTTTAGATGTTGGGCCTAACCTCTACTCATGTCATGAATACATTGAGGGAATCCACTTCTTTAATCTTGATACACATGGGATATATGGTTAAATGGTCACTCTAAATCATCATATTTAAGCTTACATATGTAATTATACATGCCTTTATCCATGAATATATCTTACATAGGTTACTCGATATGTTATACACTTGACACATTTTCCTAACACATTGGATCCATGGGATACTATGACATGTTTATAATGGTTTCTTATGCTTATATGTTATTTACTTACTTGAATGTATTACCTTGATATTGTATGCCTTATTTGAACATTTGAATATTCTCCTTTGATTGTGGCCCATGTGCCTTTGTATGATTTCACTAACATTTACACATGCCATTGTTTATTGTATGGAAATTTTAATATTTCATCCTTACTTTTATGTACAGTTGACTAAGTCATGTCCCTGTGATCATGGAACATTTGAACATGCCCTTTGTTTTTGGTCTACTTGAACCATTGCCTTTTGAATTTCTTTTTAGTGATTTTGTGTGTGTGTGTTTGTTTGCTTATTGAGATTTCCATGATCCTTATCATGCATATTAGGCCTTCATGTGATCACTTTGGTTCTATTTGATTCAATTATATATCTACCTAGACATGTTCCTTCTATATGCTATATGGTTTTGTTCATATATTATAAAATTGTCTTATCCTTTAGAAGCCAGGAAACTACTAGTTCATATCTTTCACTCACCTTAAATGGGGGGCACATTAGTTAGGTCATGTCTTATAGGAATGTTCTACATTTGGAACATTTTTTATATTTAGTGGGGGCTTTATTTGGAAGCACGTTCTCCACATTTATTGAGTATGTGGTTACTTATATCAATTTACAGATGCAATTAGGCCATGTCATATAGACATGTCTTCCACATAATCATAGTTTTCATATTTGGTGGGGGCATGTTTTAGAAGCATGTTATCCACACTTAATCAGTATTTAGCATATTCATATTATAGTGGGGGAATGTTTTGGAAACACATTTTCCACATATTTACTTATATTAGTTTTTATATTTCTTCATATATAGTTGGGGCATGCTTTGGAAGAATGTTATTCACTCTTACATAGTTTCTAAATTAAACAAAGTACACAATTATATGATTCAAATTCATATTTGTGGCAAAATTTTATACATTAATACCATTATTATACATAGTTTCAACATGAGACATATCTAAAGTGCATATGCTATGTAGTTTATGCCTAATATTACAAAATAAAAATAAGTTTTAAATTTTAAAAATCTTTTATGTACTAATACCATGGTTAGAATTTTATGGGATTTACTGAGCTATCCTATTGCATTATTTGGTTTATTTTTGGTATGGTTGAGGTCATTACATCACTCAATCTTTCCAAGTTTTTATGTTGAACTTGATTGTATCATCTAACCTAACTAGGTTATAAATATCATTAGGTTGCATAGTTGAGTTAATCTCAACTTGTAGGTGGAAAATCATATTTACTCCAAGGTTAGTGCATATGCCTTCCAATCTATCTTCCAATCTCTCTCTCTACCTCCTTGGATATATGCATTTTAAATATTTATTTATATTTTTACTAATATCAATTTTAGAGACTTAAAATGATACATCTTTTTCAAATCAACTTGCCCATAGGTAAGGTGGTTACATCAACACACAAGTGTATTCCTAAACCTTGGTCTTTCAATTTCAATATATTTCAAGTACTTTCAATTCGATATTATATACCTATAAGTATCCAAAGCTATATAATTGTCAAATCTAGAATCTGATGACTATTCTAGAATAATCTTCCATCCTAATTTCTACCTATTCTAGATCCATCTCTATGTTATCATTAAAAGCAACTAATTATATCACTTATTTTTCATTTCTATACATAGCTTAGTTGTACTTTATATATTTAGCCTATTCTTAGCATAAAAAATTTAATGTATGTTTATATTTGAGTTTAGCACCCAATTGGCCTACTATAGATATGATTTTTTTTATTTGATTAGGTAAATAACCTAATTTTACAAGGACTAAGAATCATAGTTAAAAAGTGTAAATTTTTTAACAAACCCCATGGGTTGAGAAATAAAAAAAGTAACAATACTAACATCTAACTATCCATGTAGAAAGTAAAACAATAGAAAAATAAATAGTAAACTATTCCAGGAGGGGGGATCCCTCATAGGTTCTTTCACATCCTCAGTTAACTTCTCTTGCATGCCCTATTTTCTCTTTATAATTATATCCCTAGTTCTTTTTTAGGCCTTTCTACATCCTCCCTAGGTGGGATCATTCTTGATCTCTTCTGCACATGTTCCTTCACTAGGGTCTTCTTGGTGGGGGTTATAAGGGGGATTTTTGGGGAAGATGTCTCCACCACTACAATGTGTTTCTTCACAGGGGTCCTTTCCTCATTAACAATATGATTGAATTATTAGATAATTTTAGCAACATCTTTGTTCATAGAATTCTAATCTTGTATAAGGCCTGCTAGACACATCCTAGACTCATGGAGCTTATTATCAAACTTTTCTAGTTGCTCTTTGTTAGTTTTGATCTCCTCTATTAGTGGGTATTTCCTTTCCCAACCACTTCCCCCAAGGTTCCTTCATCTAGAAAGAGTGTTTTAGGTTTGATAAAAAAGATTTTTTAAGGTAGGATCTTTAGCTGAGGTTTTGGAAATAGGGATAACATGGGAAATATTGGTTATTGGGTGGTGGGACCTTGAGGTAGGGTCTTCCTCAAGGGAATATTTTTCAACAAAGGACCCCTCCAATGAAACCTCCCTACCTTTAAGGGTCTCATTATGATTTACTAGCAACAAGATAAGGCCCTAGTGTAGGATGGGATTTGCTTCATATATTTAGCATGCAAGATCATTGCTCTCTAGGGATTTGAAGAGATAGTAGGGGACACTAAATTTGTAACCCTAAAAATGATTTTATAAGACAAAGTGATGGGAAAATATTTGGGTGTACTTACCTTTAAGCATTAGATACTTCATTATTTGTAGACATACTTTAGACCATTGGTGCAGAAGGTTTGAGTGAAGAAACCCCTTTTTGTTTGTCTTGACAAATTCATTAGTGTGAAAGAACCTCTATAGAATCTCTTGTTTTTTATAGGTCTTTATATGATTTTATTTCTTTGAACGACATCCCTGTGGCTACTATAGATATGATTATCACCTTTGTGCATTATCATTTTATATTATTAACCCTATATACTCCAAATTTATGATCCTCATTCATTTTAGGGTTAAACAGGTAGATAGGGTTAAGAATATAGAAATGATAATGCACAAGGGTGATAATCAAATCTATGATAGGCTAATTAGGTGTTAAACATGGATATAAACATACAATAAATTTAGTCTATTGAGAATAGGATAAATATAAAAAGTACAACTAATTTATGGATGTAAATGATAAAGAAGTAATATACTTAGTTTTTATACTAACACAATGTTAGATTTAGAACAAGTGAAAATTAGGGTGGAATATGATTCTAGAATAGTCATTAGATTATGGATCGACACTTTTAGATCTCTAGACACTGATATTAGCCTAGGACAGTTGCATCAAAACTACTATCTAGGTTTGGCACAAGTGTCCTATACATAATACATGTTAGAAAAGGATGTGTCCACTTTGATGCTTTTAGGTTTGACTTCACCTTTGTTTTGGTGCATTCATATCTGGGTCATGGACTATTACTCATGAGTTTTAAAAATCCTAGTTCTTCATATTTATGGTGTGTTTAGAAAAAAATAGGTTAGTAGGAACATGGTGTCAAGCTAACCCAAAATACCCATTTATCAGTGAGGGTTGTCTACATAGCCAATACTCTAAAGAGGATCAAACTGATGTAGTTATCCCCTATGTGTTAGCTTATGTGTGAATCATGCAATATGTGCAAAATAAGTACAATAGTGACCTATCTTGTAACTTAAAAAATCAATCTCTTGAGATGATTATTTAATTATTTTGACTTGTATATGTGTTATTACTATGACTAGTATGGATATAGGTATGTTTTTTATAATTTAATGTTTACTAGAGTGCTTTTGATAAGTTGTCTGGGTCTCTCTTGGTCTTTTCTAGGTGTTTTTAGGTGAGGAATGAAATAGGGTTGATATTGTATTTATATCAATACCTTTGGAGAATTAACTCACATTAAAACACTTAGGATAACCATTAAGATATTTTTTATTTTAAAATTGAATAACTTTAGGGCACTGGTGATCCGAGCAACAATTCAGGTGACGGGTCTACCCGAATTGATGACAGAACTTCTGGGAGCCATAACTTTTGCACCATAGCTCCAATTGACTCACCATTTGAACATTGAAAAGATAATAATGAGAAAAATATGGTGAAATTAAATTGAGATCTACTCAATGAAGTTTGACCCCATAAAACCCAACAGAAGTGCCCTAAATTTTAATTTTAGTAGTGCAGTCTAAAAATAGTAAGTTTCTAAAAATAATAATTCCTTGAATTATGTATTGTTGTAAATCATGGAAGTCAAAATAATTCATCTCCCTCAAGATTGGTGACTTTACACATCTACCCCCAACTTCAAAACATGTATAAATGAATATGTAACCTAAAATAAAAATCAAACATCTCTTCTCAGAGATAAGCATATATTTGGGTCTGCAAATTTTATCAATAAAACATCTCTTCTCAGAGATAGCATTATTTGAATTATCTTGTTCTAGATTCTTGAATTATCTTTCAACAAAAGCTTTTAAGTTTTAGATCAGTGGTATCATAATGGTTTATCTTTAGAGTGTATGATCCTGAGGATAAGGTTATATTACAGGAAAATAGAACTAGTAGACTATCCACCTATTCACTCCAAATGAATTCAAATGGTGGAAAACACAGAGACATTCCATTCAAGGAAATGGTGAATGAATCCATCCAACAATAGCAAGCACAGATGCTACAATAATTCACTCAAATTCTCCAGCAAATCTCGATGAGAAATTTTGGCTCTTCATCTGCACTCCCACATCCTTTTAGTGCCCCAACACCCTTCAAGGTTCAGGTGAATTTTGATATCCCTAAATTTGAAGGAAAATTCAATGATGATGTAGTATAAAATTGGTTGGATCAATTGTCATCTTATTTTTCTATAAATAAATTCACCGATAAAGAGAAGATCACTTTTGCTCTTTTGAAAGCATCATTGCCTGTCAAAAATCGGTGGGAAGTGTACAAAAGGAGATTCAGTGTAGATGATATTGGCCTTGAGACAAAATCTACTTGGGATGATTTCATAGAAGCTATAAATGAATAATAATACCCCATTGAAGCATATGATGATTTGTATATAGAGTGGCAACAACTTTTCCAAGGTATGGAACAGTCCGTTAAAGATTACATTGACATTTTTTATTTTCTATCTGCGAGATTGGGCATCCAAGAAAGTGAGAAACACAAGGTTCTTAAGTACCACGACAGACTACAATGGTACATATGGGGAGAAATGGAACTCTTCAATTTAGAAACCCTTGGTGATGCATACAAGTTCGTAGTAAAGATTGAGTAAAAGCATGGAATAATGAATATGAAGAGTCAGCCTTCAAAATGGAAAAGTGATAAAGAAGGTCAAACATGAAGCCAAAATTAGAAGTAAAAGGAAGGAAAGATTGGGAGGTGGTGTGATTATCACAAATATAGAACTCTAATAAGATCTTGATATGATTAAAATATTCAATATATGAAAAAATACCCTTAAGGTATGGCAACACCAAATAATATTCCTTTAGGAAGGAATAACTCCACAATGTCTCTTCGAGGGGACAACCTCTAATATCTTCTTGCAATAGAAGACTCAATGCTTACTTTATATCTTTACCATGATAGTCATCTCCTATATATATATACATCTATCTAACCCATGGATGGATAACCTCCTAATTCTAATGTAGGCCGACCATTACCCAATGTACTACTTCCACAAGTTACTCTATTATCCTAATATATTGTACCCATATAACTAAGGGGATGTGTGCCACATGTCAGCATCTCCATCAATCCATGTACATCAATATATCATATCCCTAGGTACATAGAATTACTTCCCTCCTTGACATGTTTCATCCCTGAAACATAGGAAGAAACCAAATAATGAGTGTGCTTCAAATCATTGCATACTTGTCTCCAATCTCAATTATCTAGCCATCCATATGTGATCTTGGCAAGTGATAGCTCTCCAAGCTTGTTTCTAAATTCCATTTTACTTCTCTGATTTTGTTCATGATCATAATTATACTACTTTGGTGTCCAAGCATAATTATTCCTCTTTTTATTCCATGTACCATATTCTACTATGCTACTCTGATTCCAACTGTGACCATAGTAGGTATTCTTCCATGCATAATCATAGTGATTTCCCCATTCATTCCATGTGCCATAGTATTTTTTCTTTGGATTCCATGCATATCCAAAAAGATTATAAATTTGATTTCCTATATAGACAAAATGATTGTTGTTATGACACTTCCTCACCTGGTTCTATGATTGTTTCCTCTCATTATGACATGGGTGTCTATATACCTCAACCTTTTCCAATACTTTGGCATTATCCACCTTTATTTCTACCTCTTCTACCTTTTCCTTCTTTGTCTCTTCAGTAAATGAAGTGTTCATTTGTAGTGTGTCTTTATCTATATTATCTAAATCTTTATCATGATCTTCATCACCTATTTCAATCTCATCCTCATGATCTACCTGGATTGTTATTGGTGATTTTTTCACTATGATATCTTGTAAAGTGATCTTCTTTTTCTTATACCAAAACTTCATGAACTTTTTTTGAACATTAATATTCATTGTTCCCAAAGTCTCTAACCATGGATATCCAAGAACTATATCCACATTATCCATATCCAAAGCATAAAAAAATGAATTCAAAACATATTTTTCCATATTAAGCTTCAGTTCAAACATTGAAATATTCTTACCATACACTTGAACCTCTTTGATATTCTTTTCTTGAACATGTAGATGCTTGGACACATTCATGTTGATGAAGTTATACTTACTGGTAGGGTTTATGGACACAATAACCCTTTTCTTTTGAATGCATCAATGAAATTGAAAAACTGACTCAGATTTCTTTAGAGCCAAATAATTTGAACCTTTATCATCCAATTCTTCTTCTTCTTCTTCTTCTTCTATTGCTTCTTCTACTTCTTCTCATTCTTCTACTGATTCTTCTATTTCTTCTTCTTCTTTTTCTACTTCTTCTTCTTCTACTGCTTCTTTTTTTTCTACTTCTTTTTTTATAGCCCAATGATCTAAAAATATTTGTTCCATTTCTTTCCATGAATAAAACCTTTTTGTATAGCTCAATTGATCAAACCAATGTAGTGCAGGCCCAGACAAAAAAGGAATTAATTGTCTTTGCCCAAATTTTTTTGTAAAATGATTCTCCAAAATAAGACACCATTCTTTAGCATCAATATCATCTTCCGCTAAAAATGTTTGCAACTCCATGATCCTTAAAAAAATTAGGGTTCATGAAACCCTAAAATGTCAATTACTCATCCATAAAATTGCAACAAATAACTCCAAACAACTCAAAATATTCTTAAATTTTGACTGTGCTTCTCTTATATCTATTTACATCTCCAGTAAAAATTTAGAATAACAATTCGTTATATTTTATAAGATATAGTGAAATTATTATAAAACCTAAAATAGCAATAAATCCCTCAAAACAAATCAAAAAATCTCAATTTTTTTAATGTGACTTATTTGAAATATTATCCATATCTAGTAAAACATTTGTGGAAAAATTTGAAACCAATAAAAAGTTATTGATGATTAAAAAAAAACTAGGGTTTCATTCCATAAATTGCCCAAATCGAAGCTCTGATACCACTTGATAAGATCTTGATATGATTAAATAATTCAATATATGTAGAAATACCCTTAAGGTAGGGAAACCCCATATAATATTCCTTTAGGAAGGAATAACTCCACAATGTCTCTTCGAGGGGATAACCTCTAATATCCTCTTGCAGTAGAAGACTCAATGCTTACTTTATATCTTTACCATGATAATCATCTCCTATATATATACATATATCTAACCCATGGATGGATGACCTCCTAATTCCAACGTAGGCTGACCATTAACCAATGTACTACTTCCATAGGTTACTCTATTATCCTAATATATTGTACCCATATAACTAACTAAGAGGATGTGTGCCACATGTCGACATCTCCATCAACCCATATACATCAATATATCATATCCTTAGGTACATAACAAACTCACTCCAAAGAAAAATGTTGAGCCATCAAGTCCTTATTTTCTGAGTCACAATCCTCAACATCCACTGCTCTACCTCATATAGACCCTATAGTCGAAGAGGTTAAAGAAGAGATTATAGATGCTGAGCCCAAAGCCATTGTTGCTTTATCATAGACCCACGAAGAGAGGATAAATAACAAGGAAAGGTTGTTTCACTCTAAATTATGCGTGAAAGATAAGCCTCTACATTTCATTCTTGATAGTGGAAGTCAAAATAATTTAATCTCTTTTAATGTTATGAAAAGCTTAAATATATTCATGAAGCCTCACCCAAAGCCATACAGTATTGGATAGTTGAGTCCAGGGAGAAACCTCCGTGTCACCCACCAATGTCTTCTCTCATATGTAATAAAACCTTTCCAAGATTAGGTCTTATGTGATGTGGTCAATCTATATGTTTGTGATGTACTCTTTGGTCAGTCATTCATGTATGATCGACATGGCATATATAAATCAAGAACTCAAAGGATTACTCTCACTCTTGAAACATGGTGATACAGGGTACCAGAGGTACCACCTTCTACATCTGTATCTCTGAATAGTGCTAAGAAATTTGTTCTCATGGTGGTAAAGCCACAAGAATACAAAAGGGCCAATGTTGCAACCCTAACTACAAAAACAACACAACAATAGAATAAAATAGATACCAAGTTGAAGAAGTTCACGGCCTTCCATACACGGACTAATGGTTAGACAGAAATGGTGAATAATCAAGCCCTGCATAGTTCCATAAATAACAGTCCATTCCAAGTTTGTATTGGGAATCAAATCAAATTACAACTACCACATTTGATGATAAATATTGATACAATGGTGACCATTACTTCTCAAGGAGGGATGAATGATCTGTGAAACAATTTAGGTGACATCCCTAATTGATGACATAACTTCTGGGAGCCATAACTTTTGCATCATAGCTCCAATTGACTAGTCATTTAAACCATTGGAAAGCTAAGACTGAGGAAAGTCTGGTGAGATTGAATTGAGATATATTTAATGAAGTTTGATCCCTAAAAACTTAATGGAAGTACCCCAAATTTCAATTTAGTAGTATAATATAAAAATAGTAAGTTTCTAAAAATAGTAATTCCTTGAATAATGTATTGTTGTAAATCATGGAAGTCAAACCAATTCATCTCCCTCAATATTGGTGACCTTACACATCCTCCCCCCACCTTAAAAACATGTATAAATGAAGATTTAACAAAAAATGGAAATCAGACATCTCTTCTCAGAGATAAGCATATGTTTGGGTCTGCAAATTTTATCAATAAAACATCTCTTCTCAGAGATAACATTATTTGAATTGTCTTGTTTTGGTTTCTTGAATTATCTTTCAACCAAAGATTTCAAGTTTTGGATCAATGGTATCAGAGTGGTTTGTCTTTAAAGTGCATGATCCTGAGGATGAGGTCAGATTACAAGAAGCTTGGGTGGAAAATAGAACCAGCAGACTATCCACCTATTCGCTCCAAATAAATTCAAATGGTGGACAACATCGAGACATCTGATCCTTTCAAGGAAATGGTGAATGAATCCCTCCAAAAATAGCAAGTGTAGATGCTACAATAATTTACTCAAATTATTTAGAGAATCTTGATGGGAAATTTTAGCTCTTCATCTACACCCCCACATCCTTTTAATGCCCCAACACCCTTCAAGGTTTAGGTGAATTTTGATATCCCTATATTTTAAGGCAAAATCAATGCTGATGAAGTAGAAAATTGGCTGGATAAATTGTCATCTTACTTTTTTATAAATAAATTCATCGATAAAGAGAAAATCACTTTTTCTCTTTTGAAAGCATTATTGCCTGCCAAAAATTGGTGGGAAGTGTACAAAAATAGATTCAATGTAGATGATATTGGACTTGAGATGGAACCTACCTAGGATGATTTCATAGAAGCTGTAAAGAAAGAATACTACCCCATTAGAGCATATGATGACCTGTATATAGAGTGGCAACAACTTCACTAAGGTAAGGAATAATCTGTTTAAGATTACACTAACATTTTTCATTCTCTATCTACGAGATTGGGAATCCAAGCATGTGAGAAACACAAGGTTCTCAAATACTGTGGTGGACTACAATGGTACATATAGGGAGAAATGGAGCTCTTCAATTTGGAAACCCTTGGTGAAATGTACAAATTCATAGTAAAGATTCACCAAAAGTATGGAAGAATGAATATGAAGAGTCAGCCTTCAAAATGGAAAAGTGACAAAGAAGGTCAAACATGAGGCCAAAATTAGAAGTAAAAGGAAGGAAAGATTGGGAAGTGGTGTGATTATCACAAATCTGGAACTCACTCCAAAGAAGAATGTCGAGCCATCATGTCCCTACTTTTTGAGTCACAATCCTCAAAATCCATTGCTCTACCTCATACAGACCCTACAGTCAAAGAGGTTGAAGAAGAGATTATAGATGTTAAGCCTGAAGCCATTGTTGCTTCATCACAAACCCACGAGGGGAGGTTAGATGACAAGGAAAGGTTGTTTCACTCTAAATTATGGGTGAAAGGTAAGCCTCTATATTTCCTTCTTAATAATGAAAGTCAAAAGAATTTAATCTCTGCTAATGTTGTGAAAATCCTAAATCTATCTATGAAGCCTCACCCAAAGCCATATAGTATTTGATGGTTGAGTCTAGGGAGAAACCTCTGTGTCACCCACCAATGTCTTCTCTCATATGCAATAAAACCTTTCCAAGATGAGGTCTTATGTGATGTGGTCAATCTAAATGTTTGTGATGTACTCTTTGGTTAGCCATTCATGTATAATCAACATGGAATCTATGAATCAAGAACTTAAAGGATTAATCTCACTCTTAGAACATGATGCTATAGGGTACTAGAGGTACCACCTTCTACATTTGTCTCTCTGATTCTTATCAAGAAATTTGTTCTCATGGTGGTCAAGCCACAAGAATATAAAAGCACTGATGTTGTATCCCTAACTTCACAAACAACACAACAAAAAAATCAAATAGATACCAAGCTAAATAAGTTCACAACCTTCCATCCATAGACTGATGCTTAGACAGAAATGGTGAACAATCGAGTCCTGTACAGTTCCATAAATCACAGTCCATACCAAGTTTGCATTAGGAATCAAATCAAAGTACAACTGCCACACTTGATGATAAATATTGATGTAATGGGGACCATTGATTGTCAAAGAGGGAGGAATGATCTGGGAAATAATTCAAGTGACAATTTAGGTGATGGGTCTACCCTAATTGATGACAAAACTTCTAGGAGCCATAACTTTTGCACTATAGCTCCAATTGACTTGCCATTTAAACGGTTGGAAATATAAGAATGAGGAGAACATGGTGATATGGCATGGACATATGGTAAATTAATTTTGACCCCTAAAAACTAAATGGAAGTGCCCTAAATTTCAATTTTAGTAGTGCAGTCTAAAAATAGTAATTCCTCAAATTCTATATTATTGTAAATCATGGAAGTCAAACCAATTAATCTCCCTCAAGATTGGTGACCTTCCACATCCTCCCTCCACCTTAAAAACATGTATAAATGAATATTTAACCTAAAATGGAAATTAGACATCTCTTCTCAGAGATAATCATATGTTTGGGTCTGTAAAGTTTATCAATAAAACATCTCTTCTCAGAGATAACATTATTTGAATTGTCTTGTTCTAGTTTTTTGAATTATCTTTCAACCAAATCTTTCAAGTTTTAGATCAATGATATTAGAGTGGTTTGTCTTTAGAGTGTATGATCCCAAATATGAGGTTAGATTATAGGAAGCTTGGGTAGAAAATAGAACCAGTAGACTATCCACCTATTCTCTCCAAATGACTTCAAATGGAGGACAACATCAAGACATCTGATCCTTTCAAGGAAATGGTGAATGAAGCCCTCCAACAATAGAAAGCACAAATACTATAATAATTCACTCAAATTATCTAGAAAATCTCAATGGGAAACTATGGCTCCTCATCCACATCCTCACATCTTTTTAGTGCCCAATACCCTTCAAAGTTCAGGTGAATTTTGATATCCCTACATTTGAAGGCAAAATAAATGTTGATGCAGTAGAAAATTAGTTGGATCAATTGTCATCTTATTTTACTATAAATAAATTCATCGATGAAGAGAAGATCACTTTTACTCTTTTGAAAACATCATTGCCTACCAAAAATTGGTGGGAAGTGTAAAAAAAGAGATTCATTGTAGATGATATTGGCCTTGAGAGAGAACCTACCTGGGATGATTTCATAGAAGCTATAAAGGAAGAATAATACCCCATTAGAGCATATGATGATCTTTATATAGAGTGGAAACAACTTCACCAAGGTAAGGAATAATCTATTCAAGATTACACTAACATTTTTCATTCTCTTTCTGTGAGATTGGGCTTCCAAGCAAGTGAGAAACACAAGGTTCTCAAATACTATGGTGGACTACAATGGTACATATAGGAAGAAATGAAACTCTTCAATTTGGAAAACCTTGGTGAAATGTACAAGTTCATAGTAAATATTGAGCAAAAGTATGGAAGAATGAATACGAAGAGTCAGCCTTCAAAATGGAAAAGTGACAAAGAAGGTCAAACATGAGGACAAAATTAGAAGTAAAAGGAAGGAAAGATTGGGAAGTTGTGTGATTATCACAAATCTGGAACTCACTCTAAAGAAGAATGTCAAGCCATCAAGTCCCTAATTTTTGAGTCATAATCCTCAACATCCATTGCTATACCTCATATAGACCCTATAGTCGAAGAGGTTGAATAAGAGATTATAGATGCTAAGCTCGAAGCCATTGTTGCTTCATCACAGACCCACGAGGAGAGGCTAGATGACAAGGAAATGTTGTTTCACTCTAAATTATGGGTGAAAGGTAAGCCTCTATATTTCATTCTTGATAATAGAAGTCAAAAGAATTTAATCTCTGCTAATATTGTGAAAATCCTAAATCTGTCCATGAAGCCTCACCAAAAGCCATATAGTATTGGATGGTTGAGTCCAGGGAGAAACCTCTGTGTCACCCACCAATGCCTTCTCTCATATGCAATAAAACCTTTCCAAAATGAGGTCTTATGTGATGTGGTTAATCTAGATGTTTGTGATGTACTCTTTGGTCAGCCATTCATGTATGATCGGCATGGCATTTATGAATCAAGAACTAGAAGGATTACTTTCACTCTTGGAACACAACACTATAGGGTTCTAGAGGTACCACCTTCTACATTTGTCTCTCTGATTAGTGCCAAGAAATTTGTTCTCATGGTGGTTAAGCCACAAGAATCCAAAAGGGCTAATGTTTCAGCCCTGACTACACAAAAAACACAACAATAGAAGCAAATAGATACCAATCTGAAGAAGTTCATGACCTTCCATCCATAAACTGATGGTGAGATAGAAATGGTGAACAATTGAGCCCTGCATAGTTCCATAAATCACAGTCTATTCCAAGTTTGCTTCATGAATCAAATCAAAGTAAAACTAACACACTTGATGATAAATTTTGATGCAATGGGGACCATTGCTTCTCAAGGAGGGAGGAATGATCCAGGAAATAATTTAGGTGACAATTCAGGTGACGAGTCAACTCCAATTGATGACACAACTTCTGGGAGCTATAACGTTTGCACCATAGCTCCAATTGACTCACTGTTTGAACTGTTAAAAAGCTAAGAATGAGGATAACATGGTGAGATGGCATGGATATCAACTCGATTAAGTTTTACCCCTAAAAACTCAATGAAAGTGTCCCAAATTTTAATTTTAGTAGTGCAATATAAAAATAGTAAGTTTCTAAAAATAGTAATTCCTTGAATTCTGTATTGTTATAAATCATGAAAGTTGAACCAATTCATCTCCCTCGAGATTGGTGACCTTCCAAATCCTCCCCACACCTTCAAAATATGTATAAATGAAGATGTAACCTAAAATGGAAATCAAACATCTCTTCTCAGAGATAAGAATATATTTGGGTCTACAAATTTTATCAATAGAGCATCTCTTCTTAGAGATAGCATTATTTTAATTGTCTTGTTCTTGTTTCTTAAATTATCTTTCAACCAAATATTTTGAGTTTTGGATCAACTAGATACTTACAACAGGTCAAGATTATAGCATCAATGCTACTATATGTCCCAAAAGTTAGTGCCTAGGGAGTAGGAAAATAAGTATAGGTTAAAAACTTGTAGAGATAAATATAAACACATTTTAATCATTTTGGACAAGATAAAAGGCATGGGCCATCAACAAAAGATTGGTTGGACTAAGAAATAAGTGAAGGAGAACAATATAGAGTAGATGTAAGATTTATAGAAATGGGAAAAGGTCTAAAACTAAGAGGAACAACCAAGGTCTAAATTTTCTAAGCCTACAATATTGAGGCACTATATACTACATAAATATCATCTACATTTCCCACCTCTTAAATTTGGTAATGAAATTACTAGTTTAAAGGAAAGGAATGCATACTTGGGTGTGTATAACACCCATTGTATTCACGTGTGACCAACTTGAGTGCTTTTTTTTTTGACTAACGTACAACCAAGGTCATGATATAGTATTTAATAATTTAATATAATTTGGATTTGAAATTATTTAAAATTTAAAGATTAAGGTTTAGGAGTACACCTATGTGTCAATATAACCACCTCTCTTATTGACAAGTTGATTTGAAAAAAGATGTATCATTATAAGTCTATAAAACTAAGATTAGGATAAATGTAGATAAATATTGCAAGTGCATATATCCAAGGAGATAGAGAGTGAGAGTAAAAATCCCATGCCCCTAACCTTGGATAAAAGATGAGTTGTCACCTAGCAATTGTGATTAGCTCAACTGTGCAACTTAATGATACTTATAACCTAGTGGGGATGGATTCTATAATCAAATCTAACCTAATTTTTTTGAAATATTGATTTATTTAATCACCTCAACCATACCAAAAAATGAATAAACTACTATAATAGACTAGCTCAATAAAGTCCCTAAAAGTTTGAATGGGGTATCAGTACATAAAAGAGTTTTGAAATGTATAACTAATTTAGGTTTTATAATATTAGGCATAAATTTTAGAGCATATGCACCTTATATATATCTCATGCTGAAATTGTGTATAAAAATGGTATTGATGTATATAATTCTACCACAATTATGAATTTAAATCATATAAATATGTACTTTGGGTAATTTTAAAAATTGTGTAAGTGTGAGAACATGCTTCCAAAACATGCCCCCACTATATATGGATAGATACAAAAATTATATAAGTATCAATGTGGGTAACATGTTTCCAAAACATGCCTTAACTATAATCTGGAGATGTTGAATACTAAATAGGTAGGGATAACATGCTTTCAAAGCATGCCCCCACTGAATCTGAAAACTATGAATATGTGAAAGCCATGCCATATTGCATGCCCCCACTGAATCTAAAAATAGTGCCAAGTGTTTAGAACATGCCTCTATGACATTCCCTCACTAATATCCATGCCTTTGACATGAGGGAAAAATAGGAACTAGTAGTTACCTCACCTCTAAAGGATAAGACAAATGTATAATCTATGAATGGAAACATGTAGCATATAAGAGGAACATGTCCAGGTAGATTTAGCATTAAAGTGCATAGAACCGATGTGATCACATGAAGGCCTAAGATTCATGATAAACATCATGCTAATTTTTATATAATAAAATTATAAGCTCAAAAAGCAAAAAATCACACACACAAGAGCACTCAAAATAAAATTAAAAGGCAATGGTCCAAGGAGACTGCAAATAAGGGGCATGTTCAAATGTTTTACAATAAAGGGAAATGACATGGTCAAATGTATAAAAAATCAAGGATGACATATTCAAATTTCTATATAAAAAATAATGACATATGCAAATGACAAATAAATCACACATAGGCATAGAGACTACAAGAAAAAGAGCATATTCAAATGCTCGAATAAGGAATGCAATAACAAGACAAGACATTCAAAGAAGTATATAAAGTAAAACATAACCAACCACCATAAACATGTCATAATAGCCCATATATCCAATGTGTTAGGAAAAAAATTCAAGTTTATATCATATCAAGTACCTTTTAAAAAATATAATCATGGTTAAATGCATGCATAAGTACATATCTAAGGTCAAACATGATAATGAAATATGATCATCGAACCATATTACCTATGTATAACAAGATCAAAGAAGGAAGATGTCCCCAATATATACACGACATAAGTATAGGTAAGGCCCAACATCCAAAATAGGAATAGATTATGTATTTGTGTATACATGTGTCACACTCGTGTAGAAGTAATTGAATATGCCATCCATCAAAATGAAACTAACATATAGATGAGAAGGAACCAATAGAACATGTAGGTGTCAAAAATATTTTTGGATTTTTTAAGTTTTTTATTTTCTAGTATTTTAGTAATATTTGAATAATCTAATAAAGGAATTCCTCGTCATCAAAAGGTGTAGGACCACCTAGAAAATTTCTCAAGCTTATTTATATTGATGTACTTCCACCACTTCAATTTTTTTGTTTAATGGTTTACCTAAAGTCAATGGTGCTAATAAATAATCATGGTCATCATGACATATGTAAATTTATATATTGATATTAAGAAAACTTACACACATATTTTTAGTATCGAACTTAGTATTCCAATCAACTAGCCAACTTTGTCCAAACGTTACTTTCGAATGTGGTTCATGGTCTTATATCCATATAATCAAATTTTCCACTTGTGGGCCATAGGCAATAGGTAATCATATGTATCCTCAATTTTATGGCATTAATGGAGACTATATTAGTTTACCTATAGAATTCCCCAAATTTGTGAGAAACTTAGTACCACAGGTTGTATCCCACTCATTATCAAATTGAATCTGGTGATAATATACCTCATCAATATTAGTAGTAATTATTAAATCATCATGCTTTGGTCACTTTGAGAGATAATTATTTTCTAAAATATATAAGATATTTTACCTTTTCATCATGTCAGACACAATGTGTATGTGTCCTTCATTCTTTTATTTATGAATTTGGTTCTTCAATGTCCCACACTGATTGGTATGATGGTCACTATTTCAATGATATTTAAAGTATGGTACCATCTATTCTATGGGTATAAGTATAATACGTGATCTATGTAATTTATAAGATAAATAAATAATTTTATGCTCAAGTATTAGACACCTAAAATTCGTTACAACTGGTTTCCAGTTGGATTTTAGACTAATTTATACCAACCATTGTAAATTAAGCCTAGGAATTATTGAACATCCAAAATTTGCTTACATATCATTCATAAAATCTTAGAATCATGTTGAGACATTCCTAATTGGGGTATTCTACCATATGCGACAATAAACTCTCATGGATTCATCCCTAACCACTTTGTGGTATAAAAATTATCAATTTGGCCTATGGACCTATTAAATGGGGCACTTACACAATTAAATATTGAAAGAGATAAAAGGCTAATCTAAATAAATTAACTAAATAAGATTAAATGCTTATTTGAATTATATATTTCTAATTAATGAATATCTATAAAATGAAATTCCAAAAATGAAAATATCAAAACCTTTCATCATTGTCCTTATGAGTTATAAATTTCTTTGAAAATATCCTAAAATATCTATTTTGAGAACCATGCCTAGTAATTGAAAATCATAATTATTTGACAAATATTAACTCAATTAAAGTTAGATTTAACTCACAAAGTCTTATTTTGAACCCATTCCAAGCCTAAATTCAACCTTAACTCACCTTGGGTGAGAGTTAATTCCTAAGGCTATAAATACAAGGTCATGCCTATTAGTTTTCAAGTGTAATATCCTTTTCTTAGGGTCTCCTCTTTTTTTAACAAAATTTTGATACCACTGTAATATCCCCAACCAATAGGGAATATAGAAAGACAAAAGCTCTGAATTGCTTTTCTGAGTATTCTGATTTTTTGTATGATATTAGAACAAATTGTGATTTTTACAAAATATATTCAAATAGATAAATAAATCACAGTATAATCTCTTATTTTTTCACTCAGATGATTAAAATAGATATCCAATGTCATGAATATAAAAGAATATTCAAATACGGTCTTAATAACCAGAGTATTTTGCAAATTGGGAAAGAAAACCTGAATCTGGTATGTCTCAGCATACTGTGTCAAAAACATAGTCGCCAACGTTAGTTATACTACTGTCGTCAGTTTCCTGGTGTGGTTATCTTATCGACATCAGTGAGATGGTTGGCTGATGTCGGTCTCTGTCGATCTCTGCCTGCCGATGTCAGTCTCTGTGAGGATCTGTACGGATCTATACGGACTTCGTACGGCCACCAATATAACACACCCTATTTGTTGGACCCCTGATCTTAAGATATATGGCTCTAATACATAAGATCTCTATCTATATAATTTATTGAATCAAAAACCTAATAAAATAAAGACCTAAAATACCTGTGATAACTTCTGTGTGAAGTTATCTCTCAAACCTGTAAACCTCTGTGATAACTTCTGTATGAAGCTATCTCTCAAATTGGCAATAAATTAGCTAATATTTCACAGCCTCTGAATCACACACACTGAAGAGTGGACATTCTCCAATGCAAATGGAATCCTGGAACCCTTGGCTCAGTCTTCACAAAAGAATTCTTCAATATCAAAATCAATAATCATTCATAATCATAATTCACCTCCCTCCAATAAGAAACCCTTATATCCTCCAAAAAGGTGTGCTTTCCCTAATTAGGGTTTCATAATTAAGAATTAGGGTTTATTAATTAAAATTAAGCCAAATAATTAATATTTGATTAAATCAATCAAATATTAATATCTCCCTCAATACATGTCGAATCCTCGAACCATCTAAAGCTGGTGAATCATGGAGTGATTCCACACATGATCATGCCAAAATAAGGGAGCTCTGTTGCATGTCAAAAGTCCCCAAATAATAAGAGCTTAGGCAAACGTGTTTGAAAGAGCTCGAATGAAAACCAACTATAGAAATTCTACTAATCGAAGCCACACCAAGCTCCATCATGACCCTCTATCAATCCTATCAGCCTACAAAGGTCGTATTATAGGCTAATCATCAAGTCTGAAGATGTCACCTGAAAAGGGGACATGACAATCCACCCCTCCTGAAATTGCTTGTCCCCAAGCAATCTTGGAACAACAAACCAATCAATCCACCTGGATCCCATATGTAGTTGTGATCTCCACTACTATTAATCAATGCAAGCTCCTACAATATCCTATGAAATAGAACAAAGAGGAATCCATAATCAAACTGGTGAATGCAACTCAACCGATCTCTAAAATCACAAATACCAGGTACACATTCCACCATGCTATGTTGAAGGCACACTCCAACTCTGCAACAACTCCCAAATGGAACTACACCAAGTATGGAGAATCCACACACTATACCTCTACTATGATCAACATATCTCATCAACTCCTGCTCTAAGTCATGCACCACCAAACTATCAATCATAACACCTATCACCATATCAAGCTGACTACCATGCTCGACTGTAGCACCCAACTCAACTAAATGTAACTTTAGTAGAAACAAACCAATACTAGCATCGAGGATAGATATATGCTCATCCCCACTATCTCTAACAATCTCGACCATGGGCACACTCGTGTCCCTAAATACCACAACTTATGACTGTACCAACTCTGGTAAACACTGAAGTCACTCTAACTCCATGGTCACCTCAGCCAAATGAAATTGTGACTCCTCAAAAGCCAACTGTGTACTCTCAAGAATCTCAGAAGTCACCTCGAGCTGCTGAGTAAGCTCACTCACCTTATCTTCCTTGACCAATAATGCATCATAGGCTATGCTGCCCCACTCCATAAGATAATCTTTGTTGGCTACCAACTGCATATAATCCTATCTCATAATCTGGATAGCCTCCCATAAAGAGTGGATCTCTATCAAGGACAAATAACTGCCTCCCTACTCAATGCTAGTAGGAGAACCCCATCCATAAATGCTAACAACTGATGAGCAGCATCAAAATGCTTGCAAGTGGTAGCAATGTCTCGCTCACTAATTCTTAGCTGACTAGACACATGATGGCACTGGCTAGATTGTCTCTTACAATCCTCCTCTATTGCATGGTCCAAAAGAGTAGACTCAAAATCAGTGACCTCTATAGTACTACCATCCATACTCTGTGAATCAACTCCATAGCTCATATCAACATACAGAGTATCAACAATTGTAGCATCGCTGTCCAACTCCTCCATACCGAAAGAAAATACCAAGGAAACTAAGTCCTCAAAACTGTCCACTACATCCTCCGATGTGTCATCTATAATAATCAGATCTTGGGACTCTTCTACAATCTCTGTCATATTTGAGAGATCATCAACACTCAGTGTACTAACATATGAGGACACCTCTACACTTTAAGTGTAAGCATCAAACTCATCCTCATCTAACTCTGAAGAGGCTATTGCTGAAACTATCTCATCATCACCATCTCCTATCTCATAAGAATCATGGGACATGCTGCTATCTTGTCTAACTGATCTGTAGTGCTCCATCCTTAGCTTAACAAAGTGATCAAAAGACATCTTCTCCTGAACTTGAGGTGATAATAACTCCCACTCTTCATTTGCTACCATAAGAGTGTCCCACTATTTCTAAGTACTTGAAGTACCCATGATTTACTAACCGATTGAATGTCCAATCTACCCAACATGATGGCAGGAATTTGGCTCTGATCTACCCAACAGGATGGCAAGAATTTGGCTCTGATCTACCTAATAGGATGGCATGAATTTGGCTCTGATACCACTGTAATATCCCTTTCTTAGGGTCTCCTTTTTTTTTAACAAAGCTTTGATACCACTGTAATATCCCCAACCGATAGGGAATATAGAAAGATAAAAGCTTTGAATTGCTTTTCTGAGTATTCTAATTTTTTGTATGATATTAGAACAAATTGTGATTTTTGCAAAATATATTCAAATAGATAAATAAATCATAGTATAATCTCTTATTTTTTCACTCAAATGATTACAATAGATATCCAATGTCATGCATATAAAAGAATATTCAAATACGGTCTTAATAACCAGAGTATTCCACAAACTGGGAAAGAAAACTTGAATCTGGTACATCTCAGCCTGCTATGTCAAAAACACAGTCGCTAACATCAGTTATACTTCCATCATTGATTTCTTGGTGTGGTTATCATGCTGATGTCAGTGAGATGGTCGGCCGATGTCAGTCTCTGCCTGTCGATGTCGATCTCTATGAGGATATGTACGGACTCTGTACGGATGCCAATATAACACACCCTGTTCGTTGGACCCCTGATCTCAAGATATATGGCTCTAATATAGAATATCTCTATCTATATAATTTATTGAATCAAAAACCTAATAAAATAAAGACCTAAAATACCTGTGATAACTTCTGTGTGAAGTTATCTCTCAAACTTGTAAACCTCTGTGATAACTTCTGTATGAAGCTATCTCTCAAATTGGCAATAGATCAGCTGATATTCATAGCCTCTAAATCGTACACACTGAAGAGTGGATGTTATCCAATGCAAATGGAATCCTGAAACCCTTGGCTTAGTCTTCACAGAAGAATTCTTCAATATCAAAATCAATAATCATTCATAATCATAATTCACCTCCCTCCAATAAGAAACCCTTATATCCTCCAAAAAGGTGTGCTTGCCCTAATTAGGGTTTCTTAATTAAAATTAGGCCAAATAATTAATATTTGATTAAATCAATCAAATATTAATATCTCCCTCAATACATGTCAGATCCTCGAACCATCTAAAGCTAGTGAATCGGGGAGTGATTCCGCACATGATCATGCCAAAATAAGGGAGCTCCGCTACATGTCAGAAGTCCCTAAATAATAGGAGCTCAGGCAAACATGTCTAAAAGAGCTTGAATGAAAACCAACTGTAGAAATTCTACTAATCGAAGCCATGCCAAGCTCCATCATGACCCTTTATCCATCTTATCAGCCTACGAAGTCGCATTATAGGCTAATCATCAAGTTTAAAGATGTCACCTGAAAAGGGGACATGACATCAAGCTATTTTCGTAAAAAGTTATTTTTCACAAATGAATTGAAAATTTTGATAAGAGTAGAGTTATAATGCCTAAATGCCATACAACTAAGGATACCATGCCCAAATCTTAAACCAAGCAATCAAAGCCAAGGCACCAAAGATAGAAAGAGCCAAGCAACCGATGCACAAGCCAAGTAAGCCATTCAACAAAGCCATTTGAAGATCCAATGAAGGTTACATCTTTTATGCTTTTATTATGCATTCATTTAGTTTTTATCACCTAAGATCTATCTAGTGTCTAGGCTAGAGGTGTGTTGGCTAACAGATTTGTCCTAATTTCTTCTAACTCTATACCCTTTTCTTTCAAGAATAAATAAGTTAATCAACAAATGGATGAACTATCAAGAATAGTTCCCCTCTAAATTAAGGTACAACTCCCTTTAAAATTTTCAATGAATTAGAGTTATTCTAAATATTTAGATACACTTTTAACCAAAAAATGATTAAAGGCAAATTAACATCCATACATCATCATGCTATGAATGTGATATTTTATAACATCATTTGGTAATAGAATACAAGATTCCATCTTTAATAATAACCAGATATAAACATGTAAATATTGTTGAACCAATAAATGATAGAACACATATAGTGAGTTATCTTATGAAAGAGTAATTACCATATGAAATAAAATTTCACATAGAAAACCCAATTTCAAATACTCAAATGCACAGATCTAAGTATGCAATAATTATTTCTTCTTTTCATTCATATATGAAAAACATTTCAAACAAACATCATATATATTTTGAAACAATAACAATTCAAATCTAAAATTTATTGTCTCCTTTTTCTTCCCTATCCTTTTTCAATAATTAAAAACACACACATATATATAGTTGCCCTAATTATCTGATCTTTTAAACCAAACCCAGAGTTAAAGTAACTTTGACCCATATGAGAGTTTAGTTTTTAAAAACTCACTTAAAAACCTAGTTTTAAATTGAAAACTAATTAAAAAACTAAATAATAGATTATGCAAGTAAGATCATGGTCAAAGTGACAAATTAGAATTTCTAGATTTTTTGTGTTCGATTGGTGAAGCATGTTGAGCGTTTCACTGCTAAAATGTTGTAACAAACTCCTAGATTTTTGTGAAATTAGGAATATCAATATGCTTTACCCTTGCCTTCCAGATGTCTTTCTCCCTCCAAAATTTTCCCATCTTCTTCGAGTGCTCTGAGAGTGTGTTGAGGTAGAGATAAAGAAGTGACTCCACCTTTGAAATTCATGAGAGATTTTTAGTTAATAAGTTGTCACTTTCTTTAACAAAGTTGATCTTTTTCTTAAAGGATTGAATCATAGTATCGATGTCCTCTTCTGGTTATCCATCATCCTTTATGTATATTACATCAATACAATGTAGATCATGTTGTAATGATTGAGTGAATTCAATTATTTCTTTGATCATTTTTTTGAATTAAATTCACCCTTGTCGAGATGTTAAATTCCTCCATTCGATGTTTTTCTTACTTAAATATAGTACATCTTCATCCAAACCTATCAAATTCTTTTATGACAAAAACTTTTCTATCCCATGCTTTTGTACTTCATCAATTTGGTTCATCACATTTATCCATTTAATTTCATCTTTTATCCATGAAGTATTCTATGTTTTCAAGTCTTTGATGATAGTTGTGGTTTGATCATATATATTCCTTAGTTCATAAATGTATTTTTGTAACTTTTTGAATGATGCCATCTAACCAATCATCAAATACCCTGGCAATAATTTTGTTTTTATGTATCTGGTCTAGCATCTTTTGATTGACTGGCAATTTTAGATTGAAAGAAAAGGGTAGTTAGGCAATAGGTTGTATATTTGGGTTATGAATGGCATTGATGTACTCTTCCATTAACCACAAGGTCTATTTCATCTCCCTTTTATCTTTCTCATCTTTCTAAGTTTAGCTACTATCTTTTTGGTTGATGCTTCAAGGTGATGCACATCTACAACACATGATGCAATCTCAAGATCTATCTTTTCAACTATAAAATCTTAAACCATAGGATCTTGAACTTCCTCATTAGTTATTGGCCAGGTTATTTATGCACTCCAGTTCCCTATGTTAGGGTCGATGTCTACCCTAGATGTTGTTTTTAGCTTTTTAGATTTAAGAGTCTTCCTTTGGCACTTGTTAACCATGTCCTCCAATGGTAATGAAAATAAGACTATTTTTATTTTATTTTAGATTAAACTTTCCATCCATTTGGGTGCAAAGACTAGGACCTTTTTACTAGGATTTAACTAATTAGGAGGCATATCTAAAATCACCTATAGGTCAATAGAATCTAAATCAACCTCTATCTATGATTTTACACTAAAATCCTCTACCATTGGTGAATTACACTCTTTATCACCTATTGCTTCTCCTGAATCTTCTTCAAAATTCAAGTTTACAACTATTCTCTCAAAAATCCGCTTCTTCCTCTTACTTTTAATTTTTGATCTAGTGGCACGAGGGGGTAGAATAGTTGTGATGGCTTTCTTAGAATCTATGATGATAGGACCCCTTCTATTTTTAGGCTTGGAAGTACCTGCATCATAGATAGCAATAAGATGATTAAGAGATCTTATTGAGGATAGTGGTTCAACCATTGATGCACATTATAGGGAACCTTTATTTTGAACTTATTTCAGCTTACATTCCCTTAACCATTTCTCAGTTCTCTTTATTAATAGGAGAGTTATGACCTCAATTTGATCCTCTTCATCTTTATCCCAATCAATTTTTGGGATAGGTAATTGTTTTATTTTTTCAAATTAAGGATCAATCAGTTATTCATCATTGTCAATTATTCTATAAATGTTCATATTTAAATTGAGGGTGACTATTTTCCCTAAGGAGAATCTATACCAAAGTCTCTTTCTGACCTCAAATTCATCTAAACAATATTCCCAATAATCCTTTATTTGAGGGCTATGTGAAAACCTTGTTCCAAACTTCAAGTTATTCCTAGCAAAGCCTTTGCTATCAAATTGGGATCTAGCAGTGAAGTACTAAAAATTGAATTCTTTAAGATCTACTTCTAAATTCAAAGAATCAAAAATTGATTGACAAGAATAATGTCTAAGTTTAATGGGAAAAGAGATACCAGCTCCCTTCTTCTTTGATAACTTCTTATCCACATGGGCTAGCTTTATGAAGACTTCTATCAATATAAAATGATCAAAAATGTACCTAGGAAACTTCACGAGTTCATCATCAAAACCCCCAACTCTGATATAAATAAATTTGGGGAACTAGATAAAGAAGTTACCATAGATATTGATTAGCTACATTACTTCATCAGACATTCTCTTACTTATATTGCCTACCAGTTTATAAGTCATTCTTCCAGTAAAAACATTGTTAACCCTCCTATAATTCTCATAGCAATTATGCATCTATAATTGTGAATAATAGTAATAAATTTTGATGTTTTCGACTAAGGGTACATGAGGTAGCCCTAACCACTATCTCATAGATGTTAGGCAATAGAAAACATATGAAGACATACAAAAATATTTACTTCCCAAATAATTGTTGAGACCTAGATGAAAACATTCAGCTATAATTTTGGCTTAGTCCAAATACTGTTCCCCTTGAAAGATCACCTAGATGAAGAAATACATCTAGTCTTCCCAATAATATGCCTGGGAGTTACCCTTCAACCTGTGTAGTAATACCATAATATCCTTTACCTCCTGAATCATGTGATTTCTTGTCAATGGTCTGGGCAGTCTTGAACCCCCTTTTTGGAATTTTAATAACCAATTCCTTGTGATCATGCTCTTGTAACTCATTTTATTTAATGATAAATGCCCATATGAAGAAGTAATATTGAGATAAGAATAGGGTTCTTTGGGTGGAATTCTCATCACAAACATTAAGGTATATCTATTGACATGAAGTAACACATTACCATCTATAGTTTTGATGTACCTATTTTGGGGTTCATATCTATTCATGCACTCTAGAACTAATTTGGGGCACTGTAAAGCCATGGGGAAGGCCATAGCTTCGATCAAACCACTTTCTACCATCTTCTTCATCATAAGATTTGGTACAAGATTTTTAACCCTCCCTAAAATCTTTTAAGTCATATTGAACAAAAGAGGTATCCCCTAATTTAGGGAGAGAGCAGATGAGACCAGAACCATGCTTGTAACCAAGACAAGTCGACTTCATAGCTAAGATTAGAGGATATAATGAAAAATAATGCCTTGAACTTCTTAAATAATGTCAAAAATTAAAAAGGATTTTTCTTTTCAATTAAGAAATGGAAATAGCTTATAGGAATAGTAGAACTCACCTTCAATATATCTGAAATAACTATGAAATTGGGCAATAAAAATCTTATACCTCTACACTATTTCACATTTACATCAACCAATATGTTTGTTTTCTAAATTTTTGTTGTTCTCTCTTGATATATATATTAATTAGGTCAAATAATTATTAACTAAAATAATATGTGTTAAAAATTCTTGATAAGACATGAACTCTGACATATGAATTAATGGCAAGCATTTTTCACGTGTGACCTTGATGAATAATGATTATCCATAACCTCATGATAAGTTAAAACTTTTCACTTCATAATGAGTCTTAGATATATTCTCCTCCGAATCTCCTACTAATTTTGTCTTAGAGAAAGCCTTAGGGTGAGATGAGAGTATAGTCACTAAACCCTTGAACCTCAAAAAAGGGTTCAAGTTCAACCAGAAGGTTCAAAGACATAATTGAAATACACAAAGAGATAAATAGTTCATTTTGAGAAACATTGAATCATTGAACTCTTGGAATGTTGAGAATGAGTTCAAGTTTAAAGGTTCAATTCTTTACAAATTTCATTCATAAACTATGATAGGTGGGTGAACTTTTAAAAATAAAGATCTGACTTAATAAATAAAGATATGACCAATAAGGGGAAAATGATAAGTCAACTCCTATTAAGGAAACTTTATGAAAAATTGAATAAGGGTGACTCAAAAGGTAACATTGAATCTAACTAGGGACTGCATTTTATGGCAAAATGTAGAGAACCCAAAAACTCTGATTATGCAAAAATTGAAACATAGAGATGGAAGAAAAGAAGCAAGACAAACCAATATGGGAAAGGAAAACACAACACGTGATAGTAAAGGAAAGGCTATGTACAAAATAGAGGACAGATATTTCATAGGCAATACAACTTAAGATCCTATCCATTATAAGACAGGGGTAAAATAACTCCAACCAGATATTCCAATTTAAAATAATTAGGACTCAAAACATGATGAATTTTGAAAGGCCATTTCTAAATTGAATCAAATTTGACATGTGATACTTTAGGTTCTCTCCTTATATCCCATATTAATACTTCATCTCCCTCCATGATCTGGGAAACAATTCAAATGACAATTCGGGTGATGGGTCCACCCCAATTGATGATGGAACTTTCGGGAGCCATAACTTTTGCACCGTAGCTCCAATTGACTCACTATTTAAACCATTGGAAAGATAATAATGAGGGGAATTTATTAAAATGGCATTGAGCTCTACTTGATGAAGTTTGACCCCCTAATACCCAATGGAAGTGTCCCAAATTTCAATTTTAGTAGTGTAGTCTAAAAATAGTAAGTTTATAAAAATAGTAATTACTTGAATTCTGTATTGTTTTAAATCATGGAAGTCAAACCAATTCATCTCCATAGAGATTGGTGACCTTCCACATCCTCCCCACACCTTAAAAACATGTATAAATGAATACGTAACCCAAAATGGAAGTCAAACATCTCTTCTCAGAGATAAGCATATGTTTGGGTCTGCCAATTTGATTAATAAAACATCTCTTCTCAGAGATAGCATTATTTGAATTGTTTTGTTCTTGTTTCTTGAATTATATTTCAACTAAAGCTTTTAAGTTTTGGATCACTCCATGAACTTTTTAGGTCTAGTTTTTTTATAAAAAATCTTTTTGACCCTGGCTTGGTGAGTAGTAATTTGATCAATTAAATCATTCCTTTCCTCCTCAATCTTAGTTAAGTACATAACTCTTTTCTCCAAGGAACCTTGAAAGTATTGATATTTAATTAAATCTTGTAATGTAGCCATAGATAATTCTAGAGGTAATGATAATTGTGCTCCTATTCCATAAACTAGCTCAAAAGGTGCCATTCCTATTACTCTTTTTGGGGTTACCCTGTTAGCCCAGAGTGTTTCATACAATATTTTATACCAATCTTTGAGATTTTCACTCACCAATTTCCTCATGATAGTTATCAAATTTTTACTATTAGACTTAGTTTATCCATTCCCTTGAGGGTAGTAATTTGATGAATGAGATAGAGATATATTGTGCTCATAACACAAAAATAAGTAAGCTCAATTGAGGAAAAGTTGGTGGTATTGTCTGCTACAATTTTTTGAGGGACACCAAAATGTACTAGTATATTTTATTTGAGGAAATTACACACCACTTTTGAAGAGGTTCTCTTCACAGGGACTGCTTCAACTGATTTTGTAAAATAGTTTATTGTTATTAAAATGTGAGTATGTCTTGCACTTGAAGGATGTGAAAGAGGCCCAATAAAGTCTAAACCCCATTGTTTGAAAGGTTATTCTATAACAACATGCCTCAAAGGAAATACTACAATTTTTGGCCTTCCTAAAAACATTTTTCATAGTTGGCTACCCATCTATATGCATCCTTAAACATACCTAGCCAATAATAACAATTTCTAAGTATTTTGAAAGTTGTGACTGAAGAGAAGTATCCATCGTAGGCTTCATTGTGAAAAACATCCAAAAGCTTATATTATTATTCCTTATCCACACATCTCTAAAAATTTCCATCCAGTCCCTTATTATATAAAGCATCATCCCAAATGACATATTTTTTCTACTTTTAACTTCGGATTCCTTTTCTCCTTTGAAGATAGGTGACTAGGATAGTCTGCATAAGTAAGATAGTGTGCCAAATCTAGGAAGCATGGATCTTGTAAACTTACCAATAGGATGGTGGGGAGTTCTCCTTCTTTTTCTTCCTTACTTCTAGTAATCAATTTGCATAGACTTTGACCTCTAACCAATTTAGTTGGTCTAATCTCCAAGTCATATTCTTGAATTTTAGCAACCCATGTTTCTCTTTTGTTCACCCCAACATCTTGTTGATTGAGAATGCTTTTTATAACTAAACTAGGCATAAACACAATTGAATGAGAGTGTAGAATGTAATATCTAAATTGTTTGATAGCCTTTACCATTGTGAAAGCTTGCTTCTCAGTTAAAGAATACCTAAGTTCATGCTTTTTGAGAGGAACACTCATAAAGGCAATTGGGGCTTCTACATTCAATTCATTCTTATGTAGTAAGATACTAGACATGGTATATTCTAAAGCATATTAATAAATAATAAAATCTTTTTGAAAATCAAGATTTACTAGAGTAGGTTTTATGCAATTGCTTCTTTAATATCTTCAAATGTTTTCTTATTAGTCTCATTCCATCAAAAAGCCTATTTTTCACTCATCATCCCGATAATATGTTTTGTAATTTTAGCAAAACCAGGAATGAACCTCTTGAGGAAGTTGATATGGCCAAAGAAGGACTTAACTCTAGTCTTATTTGGAGGAAGACTTAATTGTTGTATTGCTTTAACCCTTTCTAGATCAATCTCGATTCCATCCTTTAAAACTAAGTGTCCCAACAACTTACCCTCTGTTACACATAAAATTGACTTCTTAGGGTTAAGAGATATGCCATGACTTTGACACCTTTGTAAAATGATCTCTAGATCCTTCAGATGATCTTCTCTTTTTTTTTGAGAAAATTGTCAAATCATAAAAATTAATGACAATAATTATATCCTTTATATCTCTGAAGGATGAATCCATCACCCATTGAAAAGTTGCACCAACATTAATTAAACTAAAGGGCATACAGTTATAATCAAAATTTCCCTAGAGTATAGTAAAAGTAGTTCTATGTTGATCAGCTGTAGCTACACTTATCTTATTATAGCTTAAGAATCCATCCAATATGGACATAAGTTCTGACCCAAAAACTATTTTCAAGATGTGATCCATCACATGTAAAGGATAATTATCCTTCAAAATGGCTTGGTTCAGGTTCTAAAAATCAACATATATTCTTATTTTCCATTCTTTTTATGTATTGGAGCAATGTTTGTCACCTAGGTGGAGTGATGAATTGGATAAATAATCTTATCTTTCAACATCTTGTCAATCTCTTTAAATATGGCCTCAATAACTTTTGGGTTATAATTTCTCAGCTTCTGCCTGAATGGGGTTGCACTTATTTTCAAAGGAATATGATGCTAAAATTGCCCATACCTAAAATACTTGCGGTCATCATAACACCAAGCAAAGACATCCTTATACCTGATCAATAGATTACTCAATTTATTTCTCTCCTCTGGTGAGTAACATCTACCAATATAAATCCACTTAGGATCAGTTTCAATTCTAATGTTTATTTTCTCATAGTCCCCCAATTTACCAAAATCCTGAACAAGCTTCCCTTTTGTATATTCATCTTATCGATTGGACAAATGTTCTAGAGAGACCAATCCTTTAGGGATTTTGTTTCCTTTTAACTGAATCACATCATCTTTTGAATTGATCCCTAGATCAAGACTAAATTCTTTACATTCTGCCTCAGAACCTTCAAAATAAGTCTCCAAAAACATCTCATTATTCTCCAAGAATTTTTTGATCTACTTATCAATCTCAAACACTTGCCAACTTTTAGCATTATCTAGGACATTAGGATGATAGACTAGTTCTATTCTATATGAATCTATTTTGAAATCAGGGTGTGGGAGGAAAAGGGAAACTGATACTTCTAGAGAATCTACATGTGTATTTAGATCTCTGGGAATTGCTTCAATAAAAAAGGCATCAAAATTTTCTATCTCATCCTAAACTTTGTTCCTATAATGTCTCAATCTTTCATTTTTAATTGAAAAAATGCCTCTCACCTATTTAACAATTAATTCAGTATCTCTTTTTGCTTTGAGTATATTTACACCTTTTCCTTTATCTTCATTTAACCCAAGCAATAAAGCCTCATATTCTATAGTGTTACTAGTATTTTTAAATTCTATCTTGAAAGAGTAAGGAAAATTTTCACCTTCAGGTGAGATCAACATAACCCCTGCTCTTGAACCAGTGGTAGCACAACTACCATCAAATTACATGATCCATAGATCATCTTAATGAATAGACTTTGGGATAAATTCTTCCTTTAAGTCTTTAGAGGAGAGAAAATAGTTACCAAATTTACATTCTTCAAATAAAATCTGAGACTTAGCATCATTAGAAAGGTATACAGTAAACTTGCATTTAGGTTTAGGTTCTAGCTTAACTTTTTGCTTACCCACTAAAATTGTAGCTTTTGACCAATCCAATTTAATCTAACCACCTAAATCTTTAAAAAAATTCCTACTCAACAACATCTCATAACTAGAAGGAATATTTGTACCAAGATAGTCAACTTCACCTTTTTATTAGGATAGGCTGCAAGAGCAACTCATGCATCTTTAATTTGTTTGAGCAAATAAATCTATTTTCCATCCATGGAGTAACACCTACCAAATGTTTTTGTAAGGGATAAGCCTAGGGTTTTGGCTACAAAAGAAAGCATTATATTATCAGAAGCACCTAAGTCTATGATACAATTGTTGAGTTTATGACCATTTATGAACAAAGAGACATAAAGTAGGTTGGGTTTCATATCAGCCATATAAGAAGTATCATCAGATGAATTGAGGGTCATTATAGGAGTATGCATGGGTGATTCAGGTGGAGAAGCAAATAATTGAGCAATGGGAGACTCAGTATTAACATTTAATTGACTCTTAAGTTTAACTTGTATTGGGCCATTTTTGACATATTTAAATAATTTATCAAGTTCTTTAGGTTTCAACCTAAGGTATTTAGCAAGGGATATTTTAATCTTTGTAGACTTACAAAATTCTAAAATATCAAAAGAAGTCTCATGATCATTTCCATGTAACAATTTATTTTCTTGGGTCTTCAGATTAGCATCAGAGGTTCTAATAATAGGTTCCTTACCTTTAATAGACACATCTTGAGTATTAGAAAATCTTGGATTCTTCTGACTTATAGTGAGGACAAAACATGAAGGATCTTTAGAGTAACTAATATTTCACCTCCTCTTTTTGAATTTGATTCATACTCTAGGAAGTATTTTTCAGAGTCACTAGGTTCCTCAGAGTTCTTTTCTTCTTTGGTAACCTCTCTTAATACATCTTGGGTAGCAACCATTTGATCATATCTAAGCATCTCTAGATAAGAATTCCCATCATGATCAGTAGTCAAATGAAAGGCACACATATTCCCTCTCCCAAGAGGAGCTTCAATAGCTAACTTTGGTTATGTTGATGTGAGTGGAAATGTCTTACCAATATTCATCTGTTGATTAAGATTTTTCTTGATGATATCTTGATATGGTTGTTGAAATGGGGTATTAACCTTAGGCATTTGCCTTTTCAAGGCAATCATATCATTTACCAATATTTAGACCATAGGATCTGTAGAGGATGAAGCATGAGCATTAGGTATTTGAACTTCTTTCTTCCATTTTATATCCATAATAAGATAATATTCTAAACCAACCACCAAGGTTTGAGTGGCTACCAAGTCAGAAATTACATCTCTTCTAAGATGGAAGCTAATATCAGGAGGCATAACATTAATAAAGAAACATTTTTGATTCTCAGTAGTCAGCCTTTTAGTAGTTGGGATTTTTTGCACTATTCTATTAAATTGAGCTACAAATTCCCTCATAGGCTCATGTACTTCTTTCTTGAGTTGAGTTAACTAAGCAAGAAGGGAATGCTCATCTTCAACACTCTTGAACCTATTTTCAAAAATATATTTCATATCATTCTAGTTTGTAATTAAAGAGTCAGCTAAATGATAGAACCATTATGCTATAATATTATTTAGAGTTTACACAAAAAATATTATGGCTACATCTTGATATTGCACACCTAACACATCACATGCTACTGCAAAGGTGCTCAAATGTTCCTCTGGTGATTATCTCTGATCTCCATTAAACTTAGGCAAGTTTTCCCTTGCAGTTTTAGGCAAAGAATTCAGGTTAGCCCCTAAATTTAGAGGTCCTATAGTTACTCCCCAAGGTTGGGCCATTAGAATAAAACTTATGGTAGAAGGAAAGATAGTACCAGAAAGAGTTAAGGCTTGATAGATAGAAGAAGTAGAGGATTTAGGAGGGACAGGAGGTTTACTTATAGCTTTTCTAACATGGGTTATAATATAAGGAAAATTTAGGATTTGTAATGTTTGAAAAGTATGATCCTCAACTCCCTCTCTTCTCAAAGATCTTGTGTACCTTCTAAAATATAGCTTATAATTTTGTGATTGGATAGGTAGTTATTGGTTTCTAGGCTATTTTTTTGCTTGTGTCCTCCTTTACCTGAGCAACATCAATCTCAAATTATCAGCCAATTCTTCTTCTTTTTCTAATACTCTACTTGCCCTTCTATAATCATCAATATTTTGATGAGAGCACTAAGAAAGGGTATTTAACTGACAAATTATATCTTCCCACTCGTCTTGAAAACTAAGATTAGGTTACAGAACAAGAATTATATTTTCATATGAAACAACCATTGTTATTCATATTAAGGTGACTAATATTTAAATAAATATTGTTTATTCCCTAATGGAGTCACCAAAAATTGTTAGCTAACAGATTTGTCCTAATTTCTTCTAACTCTATACCCTTTTCTTTCAAGAACAAATAAGTTAATCAATAAATGGGTGAATTATCAGGAATAGTTTCCCTCTAAATTAAGGTACATCCCCCTTTAAAATATTCAATGAATTAGAATTATTATAAATATTTAGATACACTATTAACTAGAAAGTGCTTAAAATCAATTTAACATCCATACATCATCCTACTATGAATGCGAGATTTTATAACATTATTTGGTAATAGAATACATAGATTCAATCTTCAATAATAACCATATATAAACATGTAAATATTGTTAAACTAATAAATGATAGAACACATACAATGAGTTGTCTTATGAAAGAGTAATTATCATATGAAAGAAGATTTCACACAGAAAACCCAATTTCAAATACTCAAATGCACAGATCTAAGTATGCAGTAATTGTTTCTTCTTTTCATTCACAGATGAATTTTTTTTTAGATAAACATCATATATATTGTGAAACAATAGTAGTTTAGCTCTAAAATTTCTTATCTCCTTTTTCTTCCCTATCCTTTTTCAATAATTAAAAAAACATATATATAATTACCCTAATTATCCAATCTTTTAAACCAAACCCAGAGTTAAAATAACTCTGACCCATATGGGATTTTTGTTTTTACAAACTCACTTAAAAACCAAGTTTTAAATAGAAAACTAACTGAAAAACTAAATAAAATATTATGCAAGTAAGATCGTGGTTGAGGTGACACATTATAATCTCTAGATTTGTTATGTTCGATTGGTGAAGCATGTTGAGCCTTCCACTCTTAAAATGTTGTAACAAACTCCTAGATTTTCATGAAATTTGGAATATCAATGTGCTTTACCCTTACCTTCTAGACATCTTTATCCCTTAAAATTTTTCCTATCTTTTCCACATGTTCTGGGAGTGTGTTGAGACAAAGATAAAGAAGTGACTCGACCTTTAAAATTTGAGAGAGATTTTTGATTAATAAGTTGTCACTTTATTTAATGAAACTGATATTTTTATTGAAGGATTGAATCACAGTATTGATGTCTTTTTTTGGTTCTCCATCATCTTTTATGTATTTTACATCAATACAATGTAGATCATGTTGTAATGATTGAGTGAATTTAGTTATTTCTTTGATCATTTTTATGAGTTCAATCACCCTTGTTGGGATACTGAATTATTCCATTTGATGTTTTTCTTACTTACATATAGTACATCTTCATCTAGACCTATCAAATTCTTTCCTAACAAAAAATTTGTTATCCCATACTTCTGTACTTCATCAATTTGGTTCATGACATTCATTTGTTTACTTTCATATTTTGTCCATGAAGTATTTTGTATTTTCAAGTCTTTGATGATAGCTATGGTTTGATCATATATATTCTTTAGTTCATAAATATATTTTGTACCTTTTTGAATGATGCCATCCAACCAATCATCAAATGCCCTAGCAAATATTTTATTTTTGTGTATTTGACTAGCATCTTTTGATTGACTGGTGATTTTGGATTGAAAGATAGGGGTATTTGGGAAATAGGTTATGGATTTGGGTTATGAATGGTGTCGATGTACTCTGGCATTGACTGTAAGATTTGTTTCAAATCCTTTTTATTTTTCTCATCTTTCTAGGTTAGGTTTACTATCCTTTTGGTGGATGCTTTAATGTGATACACATCCACAACACGTGATGTAGTCCTAAGATCTATCTTTTCAACTGTAAAATCCTAAACCATAGGATCTTGGTCTTCCTCATTAGTTATTAGCTAAGCTATTTCTGCACTCCAATTCCCTATGTTAGGGTTAACATCTAACCTAAATGCTGTTTTTAGCTTCTTAGATTTAGGAGTATTCCCTAGGCACTTGATAACCATTTCCTCCAATGGTGATGAAAATGGGGCTATTTTTCTTTTGTCATTGATCAAACTTTCTAGCCATTTGGGTGCAGAGACTAGAACTTTTCTACCAAGATTTAACTAATCAAGAGGCATATATGAAATCATCATTAGGTCAGTAGACTCTAAAGTAACCTATGTCTATTATTTTGTACTAACCTCTTCTACCATTGGTGAATCAAACTCTTTATCACCTGTTACTTCTCTTGAATCTTCTTTAGAATTCAAGTTTACAACTATTCTCTCAAAAATCTGATTCTTCCTCTTATTTTTAGTTTTTGATCTGGTGTGATGAGGGGGTAGAACAATTGTGAGGGCTTTCTTGGATTATCTAATGATAGGAACCCTTCTAGTTTTAGGCTTGGAAGTACCTACATCATAAATAGAAATAAGATAATTAGGATAGATTATTGAGGATGGTGGTTCAACCATTGATGCACATTGTAGGGAACTTTATTTTGAATTTCTTCTAGCTTACATTCCCTTAACCATTTCTCAGTTCTATTTATTATTGGGAGAGTTCTGACCTCAATTCAATCCTCTTCATCTTTATCCCAATCAATTTTTGGGATAGGTAATTGTTTTATTTTTTCAAATTGAGGATCAATTAGTTGTTCATCACTGTCAATTATTCTATAAATATTCATATTTAAATTGAGGGTGACTATTTGCCCCAAGAATAATCTACACCAAAATCTCTTTCTGACCTCAAATTCATCTAAACAATCTTCCCAATAATCCTCTATTTGAGGGATATGTGAAAACCCTGTTCCAAAATCAAAGTTATCCTTGGCAAAGCCTTTATTGTCAAATTGGGATCTTGTAGTGAAGTAATGAAAATTGATTTTTTCAAGATCTACTTATAAATTCAAAGTGATATAAATTGATTAACAAGAATAATGTCTAAGTTCGATGTTAAAAGAGATACCAACTCCCTTTTTCTTTGATAACTTCTTATCCACATGGGCTAGCTATCTATAGACTTCTATCAATATGAAACAATCAAAAATGTACCTAGGCAACTTCATGGGTTCACCGTCAAAACCCCCAACTCTGATATAAGTAAATTTGGGGAATTGGATAAAGAAGCTACCATAGATACTAATCATCTGCATTGCTTCTTCAGACATTCTCTTACTTATATTGCTTACCAGTTCATAAGTCATTCTTCTATTAAAAACATCGTTAACCTTCCTATAATTCTCATAGAAATTATGCATTTGTAATTATGAATAACAATCATAAATTTTGATGTTTTTGACTAAGGGTGTATGAGGTAGCCCTAACCACTATCTCATGATGCTAGGCAATAGAAAAGGTATGAAAACATACAAAAATCTTTACTTCCAAAATAATTGTTGAGATCTAGATGTAAACATTTAGCTATAATTTTGGCCCAGTCCAAATACTATTCCCCTTGGAAGATCACTTGGATAAATAAATACATCCAATCTTCCCAATAATATGCTTGGGAGTTACCCTTCAGCCTATGCAAGAATACCATAATATCCTTTACCTCTTAAATCATGTGATTTTTTGTCTACGGTCTGGGCATTCTTGAACCCCCTTTTTAGAATTTCAATAACCAATTCCTTGTGATCATACTCTTGTAATTCATTTTCTTTAATGAGAAATGCCCATAAGAAGAAGTAATATTGAGATCAAAATATGGTTATTTAGGTGGAATTATCATCATAAACATTAAGGTTTATCTATCAACATGAAGTAACACATTACCAGCTATAGTTTTGATGTACCTATTTTAGGGTTCATATCTATTCATGCACTCTAGAACTAATTTAGGGCACTGTAAAACCATGGGGAAGGCCACAACTTTGACCAAACCACTTTCTACTATCTTCTTCATCATAGGATTAGGTATAGGATTTTTAACCCTCTCCCTAAAATATTATAAGTCATATTGAACCAAAGAGGTATCCCCTAATTCAAGGAGAGATTAGATGAGACTAGAACCATGCTTGTAACCAAGATAAGCCAACTTTATAGCTATAGATTGGAGGATATAATGAAAAATAATACCTCAAACTTCTTAAATCATGTTAGAAACTCAAAAGTATTTTTGTTTTCAATTAAGAAATGGAAACAACTTATAGGAAGAGTAGAACTCACCTTAAATGTATCTAAAATAACTATGAAATTGGGCAAAAAAAATCTTATACCTCCATGTTGTTTCCTATTTGCATCAACCAGTATGTTTGTTTTCTAAATTTGGCTTGTTCTTTTTTGATAGAAATATTAATTAGGTCAAATAATTATTAACTAAAATAATACATGTTAAAAATTCTTGATAAGATATGAACTATGACATAAGCATTAATGGCAAGCATTCTTCACGTGTGACCTTGATGAATAATGATTATCCATAACCTAGTGAAAAGTTAAAACTTTCTACTTCATAATGAGTTTTAGATATATTCTCCTCTAAATCTCCTGCTAATTTTGACTTAGAGAAATCCTTGGGGTGAGATGAGAGTATAGTCATTGAACCCTTGAACCTCAAAAAGGGGTTCAAGTTTAACCAGAAGGTTCAAAGACATAATTGAAATACACAAAGGGACAAACAGTTCATTCTGAGAAACATTGAATCATCAAACTCTTGGAATGTTGAGAATGAGTTCAAGTTCAAAGGTTCAATTATTTATAAATTTCATGCATAAAATATGATAGGTGGGTAAACTTCTAAAAATAAAGAGCTGACTTAATGAACAAAGATATGACCAATAAGGGGGAAATGATAACTCAACTCTTGGTAAGGAAACTTTATAAAAAATTAAATAAGGGCGACTCAAAAGGTAATAAGGTGTTAGGAATTTATTGTGTTCATTTCATTGCTTTTATGAGACTAGCACAAGACTAAACTCCCCTTTATGTCAAACTCTTAGTTCACATTTTGGCACACCTAGTGGGACCAATGCATCCCATACAACTAAGGAGATTAATATGCTACTCTTAGTATTGCTAATGGATGCTTAAAAATATTAAAAATTTGAGTTTTTATTTCATTTTCATGTATTTCTATTTTTAGCAACACCTAAGTTATAGGTAATCTACATTATTTTATTTTAAAATTTGAAAAATATCAAACTTGATTCTCTTAGACCAACCTTAATTCTCTAAGACCGACATTGATTTATTGAATTGACCATGGTCACTGTGAGAAAAGTAGAGCATGATAGAGACATTGCTAAAAATGGTTTTTCTTGTTTTCTCTTGCTATTATTCTATGTTTGAGGACCTGGATATTATTTACCTAACCCTTTTATTTCGAGATCTAGTGGAATAAATTGATTTTGAGCTCATATTATTACCCCCTTTTTTTATCAAAATAGAGTTGTGGTTTTTCTAAAAATTGACATCAATCTCTATCGACCTATGTCAATCCTTCTGTATATCGATAGACATCGATCTTTATAAACTGACATCAATTTCTATAGATCAACATCAATCCTTATGTGAGATAAAAAACATGAAACCCAAGATTTATATCATAGTTGTTGTTTTCTCACTCACTTTTGGGCCTCTAAGCAAGTAAATCCTCTAGCAAATTGTAAATCCTAAGGTCGACAAAACAAAGTTTAAACATGGTTAAATCTTACACACTTTGTCTTTGGTGCTTAAAATGAACTTAGTTATTTTTATGCCTCAATTATTTTTGAATATTTTTGAAAAAGTTATTTCCAAACTATAAACAATAAGGGGATCAAATTTCACAACATACATTATTTTGGTGCATTAAAATGAAATTTTACATTGAGTTACATACTCCTAAGAGTTGTTTATTTTATTCTTATTTGTTAAAAGTTGTTTTTTGAGAAAAATGAGTGATGTGTGTATGCTCTCCCCCCATCCCATTTAGGAAATTTAGGTGACTAAATGTGCTCATTATTTGCCTTTGTTATTTTAGTCCAAAATCTTGAAAATAAAGTCGTTAAAGCCCTCCCCAAATCCGTATGGTTTGGGTTACCCTAAAATGACAATAAAGTCTTTTCGCTTGTCTTTATTTTCATGCATCTTGGATTGTGAGTTGGATTTCATCATCTCCTAACAAGTTTTTTATGGAAGCATTGAACTAAGAAATCATCTTCCGACATAATTTCAACCCCATTCCATGGTGGGGTATATAAATTGAGCTAGTGAATCACTAGGATAGTAGTTTGAGAAATTGAAATTCCACCATTAGTGAATATTACCCTTATAACATATGATCAACTCAAACATCACATTACATTGAGCAAGCAATATATGTAATGGTTGGTAAAAGGATAAGACCTTTTCATAATAATCTAGTTGATGTGGATCCAATTGATGTGAACATATCTTTTATTAGACACACTTCGGACCATATATAAATGAACAAAAAATGATAGTTTACCCCACTTTTCATGGACATACTTTTGATGTAGGTGAGTAACTTAAAGTTACATGGCATTGTATGAACTCTTGAGATAAGAGGGGGCCAAAAAACCTTACTTTTTATGGACTTTTACTTTTTAGATTGATAATTAAAATCCTCTCAAGAGTGAGTATATTGATATAATTTGACATTGATATGTAACCTTGTTAGTTTTAGGATTTAGGACATTACACTTAGGAGTTTGTGTCATTTTATCCTATCTTGCATGGTTTTGAGTCTAAACTATTTGTTTATCTTACCATGTCAAAACAAGTCTTGTTTATACATCACTCCTTTATTTTAAAAGGTGTTATGCCATCCATTTGACACCATACCTTTGCCTTAGCCTTTTGAAAAACATTTTTTGTGTGTGTCATTTGATTAAAAAGTGTGTCGTTATGTTGCCCAATTCATTTTGAATCTTATGCCTTTAGGTCTTGAAGTAAACCATTGATCACATCTTTAGATCATGATAATGTCATTATGCTACTTAAATTATAGAAAAGACTTGTTTACCTTGTGTCCAAAATTCCATTTTTAGGAATCAAGTTATGTGTTCCTTAGGGATATTTACCTAGTGCCATTATATTATCCTTTCTTGTTGTTTGTTTAAAGAAGCCTAGTTTTCCAAGTTGAGTTTTTAATTAACCTTGAAAAGTTTAAATCCAAACATTGATTCATTTTTTCCTATGCTTTGTGTAATTTTGTCCTATACATCGATATTTATATTTTGGGTTGTGTAACTTAGGTTAATTATTTATTAAAATTGAAAACTATTATTTGTGCCAAGATTTGGGAGAAATAGCCTATATCCATATGCCAACTACTTCATGCCTTATACCAATTGAATAAGTTCATGGTTAAATATGATTTCATATTTTATGAAAAAATGTTTTAGATTTTTTATATTAAATATCTCACCATGTTTAAATTATATCTACCTTTTCTAAAAGACCTAGCACATGCCTATTTTGAGCCTAGATTTTATGCCTTCTCCAAAAAACTTGACAACTTTTGTTTTTGTAGATTAGACTTGTTTGAAATACTTTGCACTGATAGTTTGGAATTCTAGTTTCTTCATCCACTTGATATTTTTATGTAAGACATTTGATATTAGACATCTAATGTTAGACTATTTTGCACCAAGTTTTAACATAGACCGATTGGAGATATATCTCTACTTTTTGACCAATTTAGATCAATTTCCAATAATTTTTCCTTTTTAAATTATTTTAAGAGTTTTTAGAACTCTAGGCATTTTCATAAAACATTCATTATTAAATTGAATATGTCTCACTATACTCATAACATATCCATGTATAATCTGGGATATGATAATGTGGTCACACAGAAGACTTTGTTCAGGTCCCTTATGGTGATGATGTAGTTTGTGAGATAGATGCTTATCCTCCTTACAACACTCAATATGGGGAACAAATCTAAGATCCTTTATCTAACTATTTGGTTAACATTCCTCCATACTTAAAGCAATACCAAGATAAAATAGCCTAGAACCTTTCTAGTATAACATCAGCTGTAGACCAAGTTCAACAAAAATCATACTACATTATGATGCCATAGATATATGATCCCTATTTATTTGAACATCACTTGCTTAAAAACAAGGAAACTTTTTTAATAAGATATACAGAGGTAGGGTCTATGTTTGCAATAGAATTCCCCATGAAAATTCGCTTAGTCTAGTTAGAGTGCCTTCAACTATGCCTAACAACCAAATCATCGAATGGGCCTCTACTAACAATTATCAAGTGTTCGTGTTGACATTATACCAAGATCAATTTATGATTTTCATAAGAACGGGCCTCATGTATGACCAATTTATATATATTTAGACAACATACCATACCTATTTAAACTTATCATGTAATTTTAATAACATGACCATGTCAAATGCTCCACTTATCCAACTAGTTCCTTTAACAAGGGTCTTAATCAAATTGACAAGCCAAGAAAATTTAAGTATAGACCCATTCATTAAAACACTTCAATTGGAGACATGTTTAATTCCCTAGCTATTGAAGAAGTGTCTACTTCTTCTATGAAGAAAAATGTGCCAAACACAATAGATAATATGCAAGTGTTGTCCAACCTAGGCCAATGTGGTGTAAATGCATCAATAACTAGTCCATAACAAGTGCCTTTAGTAAACACCATGAGTGGATAAAAATATCAAGGTGTATGAACTTATGCCTTTCAACCACAAAACACTACCTCTAATCCTTAACTAGCTACTTTATCAAGTATGCAATCCCAAGGTTTAAGTAGTCAAATGTAAAGTGGTTCCTTGTCTCAATAAAATGTGATGAATTTTACTATTGTCACTTGGATTTACACCCTTTGAGAAGATTCATAATCTCTCCTCATCTAATTGGACATTTAAAACACCTCTAGTCTTATGGGTAGCCTAAAGATGAGGTGAATCTCTAGATAGGGATAGCTCCCTTGATGTACCACTTTAGATTGCAACTACACCTAAACTTTTGGGGGGAAAAGAGAGAGATATAATTGAAAGAAAAATATCCTAAGGGAGTTGATACATCAAATATATTTATGACTTCCAACCAATAGCATTTTACACATGTGAACAAAGGACAAACTAAACATACACTTCTCCTATCTACATCTTCTTACATCAATGTTACATTATGAAGTTATGGATGAATGTGAAAAGCTAGGAAGATTATACAAGAGGTGTTGAATGGAACTAATGAAAATACTAACTCACTCAATCCTTGAAATTTCATATAAAACTTCGAATGCCCTATAAGAAGAAGCTTTCCAACTTTAAATAAGATATAAGAATGAGATAACATGTTAAGGAATCCATAGTCTTCACTAAGAAATATCCAACATTCAAGTAAAAAAACTAAAAATAGCCATGAAGAGGTAAAAAATAGTAGTATTATTTATTAAATGGTATGTATTTGAGCAAGGATTCACCATACTCAGGTGGAGCATGAGTTACAATGGCCAAAATGTCTAGTTATTATAAAACTTGAGAGACAAAAGAGAAGAGAGAAGTTCAAGGGTCACAAGGACACTTTTTAAGCTAATAAAATTAGTTAATTTTGCATGATAATAGGATATGGGACAAACCATGAAAGGTAAATAATTCCAAGTGTCTATCCAAGTCATTAAACTTTTGTAAAGTGGTAAGAAACTCTTCATTTTGTCTTATAGAAACTACTTTCATGGTTTAGGCTTCTTGAACACCTCATAATTGACTAAGAATAGGTATAATAATTGGAATTAATTTTGAGGTTTATAAACATGCCTCTCCATGCATTTACTAAAATTTTAGTCCTCTGGAATCATCCCAAAATGAGATATCATCATATATTGTTAAGAAAACTCCTCTTTCATGCACTCTACACACTTGGCCTCAAAATTGGTATTAATTTTTCATAAAAATAGATGGGATGGAGTGTATGAAAATTTTAAATACCTTATATATCATTGAAAGTATTAGGGACAACTTAAATTCAGCTCACATGAAGTTTTCCACCCTTCTCACTAGCTTGTCCACTAGGCTAGTTTTGAATCGCTGAGATGAGAGCTATGGTATGGATAGTTAGGAGTTTTTTCTTGGAATTAAATAAAAATATGTATTTATTAAAAGTCATAATATTACATTCAAATGTTATTTCATCTTTAGACTCCTCATATAGCCTCATAATTCACAAAACTATTCAAAAAAACCTATTTTGTACCCTGTTCATACAATTCAATAAAACCAAAAAGTATGGGGAGTATAGTGAGTTATCTACAAATTAAAATAGGTTTCATGGTCAAACTAGTCCATTATAATATATTTATAACTCCATTTCTCCAAACTGGTCTTAGTAAGGGTTTAACAAGGGTTTTGAGTGGTTTGACCTCTTAAGGTTTGTTCATAAAGTTATGACATCAAAATTATAAAAACATTGCACAAATTCATATTTAATTACCTCTTATAACATACCTAAACTACTTTTTCATCCATACATAGCCTCTAAGAAGATATGAGTATCAAAACTTGACCTATTGAGATCTTTCTCTCCTTTCCTACATGCTTGAGTTGTCTTAAGGTCCAAAAATGGATTTATTTCATTTTATTTCATTTAAAACTTCTAAATTAACCATATAAACATTTCAAAATGAGTTTTAATGCACATCTAATGCTAGAGTGGTGAATGACCCCCCATTTGGCCTTGGCCTAAATCATGTTTCCATAGGTTTATGTTGGATTTCAGCTCAAAACATGAATTTTTATGGTTTCCCTACATACCAATATCTCAAAAAAATCTAATTCCATCCCAAAAACATGATCCAATATGGTGTAAATCAATCATATGGATAGAAATGTCATTGTTCTCTTATTTGGTCCTTAGGCGAAAATTTTGCCTTTAAGCTTGACTATAACTCTAGCATTTTAGACCTCCTTGTTTATTTTTATAATCCTATGAGGTTTTTTCCATTAGTTTTTATGTTTTTTACATCTACACATAAATACCTTTAAGGAATTATCAACTTTTGAAGACTCCCTTTGAATCATTTCCCAAAATTGCCAAGTTCGTCATAAGGGGAAGTACCCTCTATATGAGACAAAAAGGGGTACTTCCCATATCTACCTAAAATAATTTAAGGTTTTAAAATATTATACAAGTGGTATATATTATCTACATAAAAATTTGTCTCTTGGTCTTATTCATAGACCCTCCAAAAGCATGAAATACAGGCTTGTTAGGAAACTAGACTATGCAGGGTTTCATTAAACAAACTATATGATGCATTGTTAGAAACCTATCCCTATGATAGTGTAATGGAATAACCATAATTTTATTTGGGTCACTTTTTATGATGTAAACACTAGGCATGCTCCAAAATATGTATTGTCCATGCTTTGTCTTGCCTAGTTTATACTGAGGGGATCTTTGAATGTGTCTCCATAGAACAAGGGTTCACATGTAGGTTGTTTACATTATTTAGGCATAAATATGATACTTGGGATACTATTAGAGTTTTAAAAATTAACTTGAAATTTTTTTATCCCACTTTATTCACATTTAGGTTGTATTCATGTTGGAAACATTACCTTCTCACTCATTGCCTGTCACAGTTAACACCTAACTGTAGGTTACATACAAGGAGTTTTAAGAGGTTTATAAGTTTGTTTCATAAATTAAAAAAAAAAATTAGGTCATCATGGATCTATCAATGTGTTCATAATATTTTTTCATCATTTCACTCTTCATACACACTTAGAATTCACCAAATTGGGCCATCTCTGCCTTGATTGTGAAAACCCTACCTTACTATGTTTTTTTTTTACTTTGGGTGATGTATGTAAGTTTCATGTGTGTTTTATCCTAATAAAGAATATAAAAAATTATCTTTAGTCCCTATTAATTTCCTATTATGTTTTTTACCCTTTTTAAACTCTTTAAGTGATGTTTTTTATTTGACTGGTCAAGACTGCTTGTACGAAATCTTGACTATGTTTTCTCTTTTAAGAATGACTTGTAGGTGTAGATTTCTCCTTAAAATTTATTATTATGACTAAAAAAAATTGTTTAAGATTTTAATTCACCATTAGTATCTATAATTTTCATGTTTAATGGGCTAAAACATCATCTAAATACCTTTCCTAAGTCACCAACTACCTTCCTAGCTATAGATGCCTATTTTGTTGTTAAACACACCTATAGGTGTGTATAAGATCTATCACCTTGATTTTCAGACATATTTTGGCATATTATTGAAGTAAAATTTCTTCATAAAATTTTTAAAATAATTCACACATTTTTTAAAGATTTTGTTTTCAAATTAGGGAAGTCAAAATCTCATTTGGGTCACAGTCCTATAAATAACACTAACTAAAATTAGTGCATAAGTTGGAAATTTTAAGCCTTTCAACAACTAACCTATAATATTCATCTACCCTTAAATATTTGAATATATATTTATATATTTAATTAATATAATACCAACATATATTTATTAATAAAAACCCTTATAACTTGTTGCATAATATCAACAAAAAAATATCTAGGGACTATGTTTTGTAGTTTTAGGGATTGAAACCTTGAATTGATGATTTTGTGTCTTTTAAGGTTTCTCAATTATAAATGTAAACATGACCCATAAAATTATTTTTTTATTCCCTACTCAACATACTAGGACCTTATGGAAAGTTCTAACATGCTTTAATGATTCAAAACAAGACTCTTCAATTCTTTGTATTGTCACTTGTAGGTGACCATTTTCCTATATGCAGGAAGTGAAGAGGAGTATGGGTAGTATGCATCATGTTTTGGTATAAAATGAGTTTTATTATTATCCTAACACCTATAAAATCATATTAATACTATCGAGGATATGAAATAAGTATCTATACCTCCCTTTTAATTGAATTCATCCATAAAAACACATGTAAGTTGTGTGTTAATGGTAGAATTATGTGTGAATGTAGCATATGATTGAAAATCATGGATATTTTGATTTAGAGGATGAAATTGAAATATTATGGTATAAATGATACATTTAATACATGTTTAATGACCCATCACAACCCTTTTAAGCCATTTGGGAAGCATGATAATTTGAAAATGATGAAAATTGCCTATAACTTAGAAACATGTATCCTCTTACAAATTTGAGCTACTTGAATCATAAAAAAACCTTTAAATGTGAATAAAATAATGGGGACAATTATTTGAGTAAGTCAAAATCATATGGAGTCAAATTTAGAAACTAGTTCATACTAACTAGCCAAAAATGGATCAAAACCTATAAGGTACATGCAATAACTAGCAAAATCAACTTCATGAGGATGGTTCATAAATAAAAAGAAAACATTATTAGAAATATTGTAATTTAAATTAATTTATATTATTGTAATACAACCCACTAAAATCATTTGTCCTAAAACCTCCTGAGTTGTATGTACTAAGCACAAACCTACATGTCACTTATGTATGTCTAGAAATGTAAAAAAGAAGTAGAATAGTTTTGGATTTAAAATGGAAATTACAAAGTAAACCAAACATATATATGAGTGTTAAGAATTTTAATAGTCCTTACATGATATTTCCCATGTGGCACACTTCTCCAAGCGCTGTACAAGTGCCATTTGCTCCTTTTTTAGTTATTTCTTGAATTTTGGTTAGACAACCTACAATATTTTGACATAACTGACATCCTTGATAGGTAAAATGACTTATTGGATTATTGGAAGGAAAAATGGACATTTTGACACCTTGGGAAACATTACACTTGCATTTATGACCCTTAAAATCCCACTAAATGACCCAAAATGGAAAAATGACTAATATGACTAAGACCAAGGCTAGGATGACATTAAATGACATAAAATAACATGTAATACACACCTTGAAAATATATTATGCCCCCTAAAACATCCAAAACTATTTTTTTTTACCTAGGGGTGCCTCAATTTGACCTTAAAGTCAAATTTGGTCAGTAAATTAGTGACTCATAGGGGTAGTATGTCTGCTATACTAACTAGACTAGTAGCCTTATAAGTCCATTGGGATTAGGGAGTCATTTTAAGTCTAAAACACAACAATATGAATTTAATCATATTATTTGATCGAGACAAGACCACTTGATTACGCCAAACACACAAAATAAAGGACACACACCAACAAAATAAGCACACCAATAAGACACACACACATGTGCTCAAGGCACTTAGGGGAGTCATAGAACAAACTACTATTAAAAACTAATAACTAATCACACCTCATTTCCATGATCAAAAGGAAATTTTATTGAATCATTATCTTGATGAGATGAACCATAGTTCTAAGCATGTTTATCCTTAAATTAGATGCTTTATAGATTAGACCTATTCCTTGGCATTTCACTTGACTTGATCTCAAGTAGATTATCTTCAAATAGGTCTCCAAAATAAAAATAATCCTATTAAACTTATACACTAACTTCATACTACTTCCCACTCTTCATTTCATGGTTAATTTATATCTCCTTAGGAGACATGGCTTCAAAAGGAGTGGTTTCATGTTTTTCAGAAGATAGAGGCCAATAAGAGCTTGTTCCATCCTTCAAGAGCTGATGTATTTATCCAAAATAGTTGAGAGGATGATATCCCATCTTCATGACCTAAAACATATCATCATTTAATGCATATGCCTCTTAAAAGGAAATATTTGAAAGGTTTCTTTTCCTTTGTATACTTACTTAAGTGCTAAAGCTGCCTTCTTCATCTTTGACTAGATCATAGCCTCTTTGAAGAGGAGTATATCCTACTCAAATGCCTTAAAAAAAATAATCCAAATGATACTTAATAACTTGTTCTTTCTCATTTATGACATGTTAGACAATGTTATCTTTCTCATCATCACTTGTAGTCAGCTCTAAAGAAGTAGTAGACCCCTTGAGAGACTCAAACTCATTGCAAATATTTTCAAACTTCTTCCACAAGTCCTCATCTTCATTTTGATCAGAATAATGAAGGGGAAAAACAAGAGAATATCCTCCATCATCTTTCTTATAATCCAAAAATAATTCATCCAAAATTTCTTCTTTAACACAAGGAAGGAGTTCTTCATTATCAACCAAATAAGGAGACTCAAAATAAGGGCTCACCTCTTCTTCAACACTTAGACCTCTTGAGGGATCTCAAATTATGTCTCAACTATCATAATATGATGTTTATTTTTAATGGATGTAATATATTCAATCTCTTTCTTTGTGATTCTAAGATTAGGCATTTTGAATTCATGTGACGTAGTCTAATGAGGCTGCCAAGGAACTAGGCTTTCTTCAAGAAAGAGTTCTAATTTTTATGAAAATAAATACTCTTATTTAGGTTCCCATACCCTATTTCCATCAATACAAATGGTTATGGGGCAAGGAAAAGATGAACTATTTGATGGAGGTCGCACATATAACTCAATATCAGATTGAGATTGAAATGTAGGGGCTTCTTTTGGAAGCTCTTGAGGAAGGGGAGGTAAACCTTGGGATAAAATAACTTGGTTTTATTCCTTCCTCTTAAAAATCATTTCATTAACATCTAATTTATCTTGATCACTCTCTTGAGATAGGTTATATGGGGTGCGTTTAGGCATAGCATCTTATTTTGGGTCTCAACCTTCCATCACACCTTAACTAAGCAACTTCATTCTTGACTCTAACTCTTCAATTTTCTTGGTTAGATTATCTTAGAAAATTCTTTATTTAAGTTCATAAGATTCTTCATGAGGAAAATTAATGCATGAGGGCTGACATGGAACACAAAAAGCTTCTTGAGGAAGGGTGGGAGGGACTTGTAAAGGATCAACTTCATTCTCAACTTCACACTCCTTAACAATGTTTTTATCTTATTTATTTCCCCATGATTCCACTATATTATTCTAGCTTATAATGTTAAGATTAAAATTATTTTCTTGAGATGGTGATGCATTTTCAAGAGTGGATAAAGTGTTGAAGAATATTGGGACCTCTTTAGGCTTGGACTCTCCACCTTATCTCCAACTTGGAAAGGCATATCTAGAGGTCTCTCCTTGAGATGGGGATTAAATACAAGAGGGAAATGAGGAATTGAAATCTAATTCCTTTGCTTCTAACATGGACTATTTCATATACATATTAGCCAACTCGATTTTTCTATCAATATTATCTTCAAACATAAGGTTTCTCCTTTCAACTCTCTCTTCCAACTGATTAGGAGAAGGATGACTTTCATATCCTTGATTGGGTTTATGAGTAGGGATCAAATATCTCTGATAGGAAGTTTGGGGAAGTGGATATGAAGGTTGATAGGTTTAGTGAGGTTACCTTTATTAAACTCTTAGCTTATCTTCTAAGGAAGAAACTAGGCCACTCACATCAAGCATCTCACTTATGAGCCTTTGATAATTGGTTCTCTCAATAGGTACCCACTCTATTTTTACCAACTCTAATTCATATCTCACCTTATGAGTAAGATGCATAAGAAATTCTTGACCACATGCTCTTAGAGTATCAAGCTCCAACATGTATCTCTCATAGCCCAAAAGTGTTTGTTTGAAGTTGAAAATGGATGGATTTGAGAAGTGACTAAGTTGACTAGGAGCAAGGAATTGAGAAATCTAGCTATAAGAATAATACACTTCATGACAAGGCTAATTAAGAACTTTTTCATATTGATAGGGAATGGCACAATCTTGAAAAATCTCACCAACTTGTGTAAAATAGTGCTCAACACAAACATTATCCATGAAAATTCATTGAAATCAAGAACACAAAGTAAAATGTTACTAACAATCTTAACAAGATAATCTAGGTTGCTTAACCAGTTGATATATCTTTGGAGTCACCATTGATGCTTGGATATATGCCTTCAAATGTTGATTGTTTAGAGATAACACCAAAAATCCCTCAGTTTTTTGTACCAAGAGTCCCACTAGGCATGTAAAAAATTATTGTCACTTGGATTTTCACCCTTTGAGGATTTTCCTAAGCTCTCTTCATCTACGTGACATAATGGAAACATATCTAGGCTTGTGCATAGCCTAAGGATGAGGTGAATCTCTAGTTATGGCTAGCTCCCTTGATGTATCACTTTGGATTGTAACTACACCTAAAATTTAGGTGGGGAAAGGGAAAGAGATACCTGAGAAAAAACTATCCTAAGTGAGGTGATACACCAAATATATTGATGAATTCCAACCAATAACATGTTACACATGAGAACAAAGGACAAACAAAACATACACTTCTAGAATCTACATCTTCTCACATCAATGTTACATTATGAGGTTATGAATGAAATTGTAAAGTTAGGAAGACTATAAAAAATGCCATAAATGGAAATAATAAAATTAATAACCTACTTAATCCTTAAAATTTCCTAGAAAACTTCACATGCCTTGCAATCTAATTGTAAAAAGGATGCAAGAATGAGACAACATGCTAAGGAATCTATAGTCTTCACCAAAAAAGATCAAACATTCAATTAAAACACAATAATAATATTCATGAAGAGATAAAAATAAATAGTATTATTGAATAAATGGTATGCATTTAAGCAGGGCTTCACCATACTCAAGTGGAGCATGAGTTACAATGGCCAAAATGACTAGTTCTTATTGAACTTGAGAGAGAGAGGAGAAGAGAGAAGTTAAAGGGTGACAAGGACACTTTTAAATTTAATAAAATAAGTTTCTTGTTCATGAGGAGAGGATATGGGATGAACCATGCAAGGTTAATAAGTCCAAGTGTTTATCCAAGTCATCAAACTCTTGCAAAGTGGCAAGAAACTCATTCTGGCTTAGAAAACTTACCTTCATGATTTGGTATTATTTAACACCTTATAAATAACTAATAATAGGTCCAATTATTTTAATTATGGGGTATGTTTCCAAAAATAACTCTCCATACATTATTTGTAGTTTTGGTCCTCTAGAATCATCCCAAAATGAGATATAATCATCTACTGTCAAGAAAACTCCTCCTTCATGCACCCTGAACACTTGGCCTCAAAATTGGCATAAATTTCTCATAAAAATCCTTGGGAAGGAGTGTATGAAAATTTCAAATACCCTATATTTCATTATAATCATCAGGGACACGTTAAATTTAGCTCAATTGACGTTTTCCACACTTTTCACTAGCTTGTCCACTTGGCCAATTTTGACTAGTTGAGATGAGAGCTATATTTTGGAAAATTAATAGTTTTTTATTGGAATTAAATGACCATAGGTAGTTATTAAAATTATTAATATTCCCTTCAAACTTTATTTCATCTTTAGACTCCTCTTGTAGCCTACACAATGCATAAAATTGTCAAGAAAATCCTATTTTGTACCTTGTCCATATAATTCCATACAACCAAAAAGCATGGGAGTATATTGAGTGAGTCCTCTAAAAATTAAAATATGTTTCATGGTAAAAATAGTCCATTATAATATCTTTTTAATTCCATTTCTCTAAAATGGTCGTTGTAAGGGTTTAACAAGGGTTTTGAATAATTTAACCTCTTTAGGTTCATTCATAAAGCTCTAATGTCTAAATTACAAAAACCTTAAACAAATTCATATTTAAAGACCTATAATAAAATATTTAAACTCATTTTTCATCCATGTACAACCTCCAAGAAGATATGAGTATCAAAACTTGACTTGTAGAGCTCTTTTTCTCCTTTCCTGCATGCCTAAGTTATCTTAAGGTCCAAAAATGGCTTTCTTTGGTTTTATTTACACTCTAAAATCTTTAACACTTCTAAATTCAAACTAAAAAAATTCCAAAATTATTTTGAATGCACATCTCATGATAGAATAGTGAATGACCCCCCACTTGGCATTGGGCTAAACCTTATTCCATTGGCTTGAGTTGGATTTTAGCTCAAAATATGAATTTTGATGGTTTTATTACATAAAAATATCTCAAAAACATCTAATTACATCATAAAAACATGTTATAATAAGGTGGAAATCACTCTTAGGGCTAGAAATGTCATTGTTCTCTTATTTGGTCTTTAGGCCAAAATCTTGCCTTTAAGCTTGATTATAACTCTAGCATTTTAGACCTTCCTATTTAGTTCTATACTCCTATGAGGTGTTCTCCTTGATTTATTAGGTGTGTTATAGATCCAAATAACTCCCTTCAATGCCTTATCAACTTTTGAAGAGTGCCTTTGAATCATTTCTCAAAACTACTAATTTTGTCATAAGGGGAAGTACCCTCTATCTGAGACAAAGAAAAAGGTACATCCCCTATTTAATAATAATAATTGAATTTTTTAAAATATTATAAAATTGGTATATATTATCTATAAAAAATTTTAGCTCTTGCTCTTATGCATAGACCCTCCAAAAGCATGAAAGTCTGAGACAAACTTGTTCAGGAAACTGGACTGTGTAGGGTTTCATTAAATGAACTATATGATGCATTATTAGAAACATCTACCTATTATATATCAATTATGAGACTGTAATATAACACCATTATTTGTATTTGGGTCAATTTTTATCATGTAAACATTGGGAACATTCTAAACTTTTTATTGTCTATGTTTTGTCTTACCTGACTTATGTTGAGGGGATCTTTGACTCTATCTCCATAGAACAAGGGTTCACCTATAGGTTGTTTACATGATTTGGGCCTGAAGATAATAATTTGGATCCTCTTAAAATTTAAAAAATTAAATTGACATATTTTAATCCTGTTTTCTCCACAAATAGTTTGTATTCATGTTGGAAACATTACCTTCTCACTCACTACCTGTCATAGTCAACACCTGACTATAGGTTCCATATAGGGCATTTTAAGAGGTTTATAAGTTTTTTTCATAAATTCAAAAAATTTATGAGGTCATCATTGATATATTTAATGTTTTCACAATCTTTTTTCATCATTTCATTCTTCATACACACTTGGAATTCACCAAACTAGGCCATCTCTACCTTGACTATAAAAACCCTACCTTACTATGTTTTTTTGATTTAGGTGATATATGAAGGTTTCATGTGTGTTTTATATTGATAAATAATATACCAAATTCTCCTTAATCCCTATTAAATTCCTTTTATGTTTTTTACCCTTGCCAAACTCTTCAAGTGATGTCTTTTGTCTGACTGGTCAAGACTGCTTGTATGGAATCTTGATTGTGTTTCCTCTTTTAACATTGACATATAGGTGTATATTTCTCCTTAAACCTGATTATGATGATTTAAAAACGTTATTAAATCTTTAAATTCACCTATAATATCTAGACATGTCATTTTTTATGGGTTAAAACATCATCTAAATACATTGCTTGAGTCACCAATTACCTTTCTAGCTGTATACAATTATTTTGTGGTTAAACACACCTATAGGTGTATAGGATTTATCACCTTGATCCTCAAACATATGTTGGCATGTTATTGAATTAAAATATCTTCCTTAATAATTTTAAATCATTCAAACATGTCAAAAAGTTTTATTTTTCAACTTAGGGAAGTCAAAATCTACTTTGGGTCATAGTTCTATAGATAACACTAACCAAAATTAGTGCATAAGTTGGAAATTTTAAGCCTTTTAAAAACTAACCTCTACTAGTCATCTACCCTTAACTATTTTATTATCTCTTTATCTATGTAATGAATACAAGACCAACATATTTAGATGCATAAAAACCCTTATAACCTTGTTGCATACTATCAACAAAAAACACCTAGGGACTCTCTTTTGCACTTTTGGGGATGGAAGCCCTAAATTGATCATTTTGTGGTTTTTAAGGTTTCTCCATTTCAAATTTCAACTTTACCCCTAAAATTTTTGTGTTATAAACTAATATAAATAATAGGACCTAATATAATTTTTCAATATGCTTCAATGCTTCAAAACAAGACTCTTCAATTCTTTCTATTGTCACATGTAAGTGACCATTTTCCTATATGCAGGTAGTGAAGAGGAGTATGGGTAGTATGCATTGTGTTTGGATATAAAATGAGTTATATGATTATCTTAAAACCTAAAAAATAATATTCATACTATAAAGGGTATGAAACAAGTATCTATACCTCCATTTTAATGTGAACTCATCCATGAAAACACCTGTACGATGTGTGTTAATGGTATAATTGTGTGTGAATGTTTCATATGACTATAACTCATGGAAATTTTGACTTATAGTATGAAATTTAAAGAGTATGGTTAAAATAAGACACTTAATACATGTTTAATGAAAAATCACAACCCTCTGAAGCCATTTTCAAAGCTTAAATATTTGGAAATGATGAAAATTGCTTATAACTCATAAAGGTGTATCATCTTGCAACTTTAAGCTACTTGACTCATAAAAAAACCTTAAAATGTGAAAAAATTAATGGTTAACATTATATAAAGAATCCAAAATCATTTTGAATAAAATTTAGTAATTGGTTCATATGTATTTGCTAAAAATGGAGCAAAACCTATAGGGTGCATGAAATAGCTAGCAAAAAAGTACAATCAAATTCATGAGGATGGTTCATGAATCACATGGAAAAATTATTAGAAATAATTTAATATAAATGAAGGTATATAATTTTACTAAAACCTCCCAAAATCATCTGTCTTGAAACCTCATAAGCTATCTCTACTAAGCACAAACCTGTAGGTCACTTCTGTATGTCTAAAAATGAGAAAAATAAGTAGAGTAGTTTTTGATTTAAAATGGAACTTATAGAGAAAAATAAATGTATATATGAGTGTTAATAATGTTAATAGGCCTTTCATGATCTTTTCCCATGTGGCACACTTCCTTGTGGGCTATACAAGTGCCATTTTCTCTTTTTTTAGTTATTTCTTGAATTTTAGTTAGACAACCTAAAATATTCTAGTGTAAATAACATCCTTGACATGTAAACTAACTTATTAGATTCTTGAAATTAAATATGGACATCTATACACCTTAAAAAATGTTCCACTTGCATTTATGACCCTTAAAAGCCTAATAAATGACCAAAAATGACAAAATGACTAATATGACTAAGACCAAGGCTAGGATGACATTAAATGACATCAAATAAAATAACCCATAAAAATATATTAGGCCCCATAAAACATATAAAAATCATTTATTTACCTAGGGGTGCCCCAATTTGATCTAAAATTTAAATTTGGTCAATAGTTACTCCACCACAAGAAGTGAAGTCTAACAGTCCACTACAATATGGACTATCTAATTTTCCAATGATGCAAAGATAAAATACTTTTCCACATAAACAAGGGGAAACTAATTTTCCATCTCATCAAGTAATGACAAGTACACCTCAATAGTCATAGACTAACATGCCTTCACAAATGTTGTCTAATCAATAATGTATGTCTATTGGTCAGCAACAAATGTTGAATATTCAACAAGCATCTACTTCACAACAATTTTTCATGAAATAATGAGGTAAAATTATCCTATAAGTAAAAATTATGAAATATTTTCCTTTTATTTTAAATACACCACAATTTTAATGATAAAGCCTTATTTCAAAACAAGTTCCCCCTATTTAGCCAAGTTTGACTAGTCAGTAGCAAGTCCCTATTCACTTGTAGTAGGCATAGTACTTCACTTAGATCCATATGCTTCCATCTCAACCACAATTACCCCAAAACCATGCTTATACACTAAATTTGAACCAAAATATTTCACCTCAATGCATGTAATTATAATAATCACATATTAATCCATGAATGCATATTCCTAGTCAATTGCCTAACCAAACCAACATTCCAAAATAAACCATGCCTCCACTATACCCCAATCAAGATAATCCACCTTTGACCACCCAACCTCCACCTTAGGCTAATGTTCCATCAAGTTTCTTAGGATAATAATTATAATAAATGAAGGATGTAATTGTTTCCATTCAAGATGGCAAACATACTAAGAAGTTTAAGTTAGATGAAATGTGTTCCTACCCATTCAACATGGATTAGTTTCAAATACCATTTCCTCTTGGGTATGAACCACCAAAATTTAACGAGTATAAGGTTATAGGATATCCTTAGGCCCATTTAAAAAAATTCTCTATTACTTTCCAACCAGTAGCTTACAATGACATATACCTCCTAATTTTGTTCCCTCAAAGTCTAGAAAGATAGGATTTGGAGTGGTTTCTAAAATTTCATAAGGACTCAGTATATAATTTTGATGACCTTTTAGATAATTTTTTGCAACATTTATCCTATAATATTGAAAATGAGATTTTGTTGGTAGATTTGACTCAAGCCAAACATAAGGCTAGTGAAATATTCACAAGTTATCTATAGTGATTGAGAGCACTTGCTAGCTATTTCACTCATATCTTACCAGATAAACAATTAGCCTCTATGTTTACAAAAAATTTGCACAATAAGATATCCTACCATTTAGATCTATAGTGTGCACATACCTTTAAGGAAATCATCAACAAATGTTTGTTAATCCAAAAGACCCTTATTAACAAAGGGATTATCAATATTACTTGCAAATCAAAATTAAAATAAAAACCAAGGAAACAACTAAAATAAAAATCATAACCAAGGCCTATTTCAAGCATCAACAATGGTCTAGGCTTGTAATTATGAAAAATATAAATAATTTAAACATAAAAATAATGTTTTTGGATATGGAGTAACTAATTCTTGAAATGTCTAAATGGTAAAAACACCATCTACTTAGTCAATGCCATAAATGCAAATTACTCCTCACTAACAACCTATTTATCAAGTCTAGCCTTTATAGTAGCCTAAACTAGCTCAATAAGTGTAATAACCTTTGCCTTTGAAAACCCCTCCTCAAAAGAGAAATGTACCTACTCGTCAAGTTTTTAGCAAACTTTGAGAAACCATTAAAGTCATGTTTTGAAAACTAGGCACCACTAATCTAATTAGTTAGTTAATTCTGAAGCACTATCTTGAGGTCATTCCTTATTATGAGAGGTTGCATTACCATCATCACCATCCATATAAGACCAAGTACTAACCAAAAAATACCATTAATAACTAATTATTTTCAATAAACCTATGTTAGTGATCCTTCTTTGACTAAAGAACACAAACAAGCCTACTAGCAAGCAGGGATTATTCTTTCGAGACCTTATACCACGAACTCATCATTGCTTCATGATCACATGCAAGTGCACCAACAGTCAAGACTTATCCTATCTGCCCCAATCCACCATAATTTTATATTAATAATGATCTTATATCTACTCTTGATTATGTAATCACAAATCTATAGTTAAATATTACCATTCCTAGCCCATATCTACTTGCTTCCAAACCCATCCAACCCACCATTATAGCTAAGAAAAAGCCATATACCACCATGAAGGAAATCCATTTGATATTGTGGAATAATTTTAGAAGATGCTTGCACAAATTTCCATTATATATTTGTTGTGTACATCAAATATCCAAAAGAACATCTTAATATATTTCCTTGGCTAATCCCAAGTTCTGAATGACATATCTCTAGACAAATTCCAAGCTTTGGTTGGAAATCTAGCCCTAGGCTATTAGTTAACCTTATACCAAATTGATATGTCATCCTTTATCCCTCTCCATAATAATATGTTGTATATTGAAGTTGTCATCACATGACATAAATTGAAATATGTCCTAAAAAATAATGGGTTAGGCCTGAATATTGTGTCTCTAAATCTGATCCAGCATATCAGATACACAACAGTCAATCTCTAGCCAAAAATGATCATTATCAAATCCTACAATAATAAAGAGTTAGAATCACAAGGCACCATTAGCTTACCAATTATTGTTGGGAATTTAACCTATAATACACTATGTAATGTGTTATACCTAAACCTATCATATAATTTTCTTTTGGGTAGACATTGGTTACGTGAAATTCATGTAATCCTTTCAACATTATACCAATGTATCAAGTTTTATAATTTAGGAATCAAGATCACCATTCATAGATATTTTTTACCCTATGAACATTATAAGCATTTGGAGGTTGAGTATAAGATCTATAACTACTGATTTGGCATAGATCTAATGCTTAAAGAGGATAAGGGGAAGGAAATACTTATTGATTTTCTATAGAATAATTACATCAACCTAGATATGCTTGATTAATCTTCCCATAGACCACCTCATAAAATGTACAATCACTTTACCATCACAATTAATGTCTCAAGATAATATTTGACCCATGATACATTCCACATTACCAAGCTTTCATAGGACCCCAAGTCCTGTGGAATACCTAAATCTAAACCACCTTCCATGGAATGGCAATAGAAAGGAAAAGGCAAACTACATAGTCCAGTTCCTATAATTTTCACACTAGACACAAACCAAGAATAAGATCCATTTGAAAATTATGAATCATGGTTATACAATAAAAAATAGGCTAATTTTTATAAAATTTCCAAATACCCCATTCCTAATATGATCTTGGATAATTATGCCTATCAAGGAGGAGGTCTTGGGCCAAATCAATAGGATACATTTGAGCCAATCTCCATCACTTGGTACAAAGGAACATATGGTCTCAGATTTAAGCCACTTGGGGGTGGCCCCATGTATTTTATTCATTTTCCAACACCAATGACTAGTGATGATAATACTAGTAGTGAAGCAGAGTCTAACCATAGACTTTACGAAGACTTGGCTAATACTAATATGTTTAATACCCATGCCATTTATACCTTTATCCTAATTAATTAACACAATCTGATTCCTCTATATCACCCTTAACTTATATCTTGGGACCAAAAATAATCAATAGTGCCTATAGACAAGTTTGAGAATGATGATGCCTTTTGTGATTTTTAAGCCTAAGAAACAATGTTCTGTTGGGAGACCATAAACAAGGGTTCTCAATCAAAATGGATCTTGTAGCCTATTTTGGATAATGGGTGTATAATCTCAGCCACAAAAAATAAATAAAATATTGAGGTCCCAAAGTGAAAATCTCTTTGATGCACTTTTGAACTAGGGTAAAAGTAAAGAGAAAGGTCAGTCTTCTAGTGAAAACCTATTGTAGACACCATTATATGGGGTTGTTCACCTTTCCATAAATATAGCTTAAGATACCACCAATGATGAATTTGCCTCTAGGTCTAAGTTCAATTCTAAAGAACAACATGACTTCAATTGAATCATTCTAGAGTTTTTAATAGTTTTTATGATATGACCATACTTACCATTAGGAGATTTTGATTTCTCTTTCCTAGGGAAACTTGAAGACCTAGTCAAAACATAAGACTTTGCCATTACAATCCAATTCCAATCATTGCCAACCATTATGGAAGATGGTTTGACTCTTCTTGTAGAGGACACTATATAATTCAACATCAAAAAACTCCAAATGACCAAAAAATGGATCAAATTAGGGGTATCCCTCATTGAGAAGGAATGCAACATCTTTACAACCTTTTTGATGGAATTTGTTAACATATTTGCTTGGGCATATTGTAACATGTTAGGTTTGGACCCTACCTGAGTTTTACATCACTTTGTTTTACATCCTAATGCCAAACCCATGAAGTATAAATTGCACAAAATGTATCCTCGCATTGGTGTATTAGTAAAGAAAGAGTTGTAAAAACACCTAGAAATGAGATGTATTCAACCAATCAACTATTTAGAGTGGATCATGAATTTTGTGTCAGTCAGTAAGAATCTAGAAGGAATCAAAATCTACATTGATTTCACAAATATAAATAAGGCCTACCCCAAAGACAATTTTCATCTACCAAATATTGACATGATAATTGACTCCATAATCAAGTGTGAAATGCTTTCATTGATGGACAAGTTTTCAGGATATAATGAGATTAGGATTGTGTTAGAATACTAACATAAAATATCATTCACCACTCCATAGTGAATGGTTTGTTATTAGTTTATGTCATTTGGTCTTAAGAATATTGGAGCCACATACCAAAGAGCCATGACCATTATATTTCATGATATGATGCATGGCATTATTGAAGACTATGTTGATGACATAATGGGAAGATCAAAGACTAGGGCTAATCATCCAAAAAAACTATGAAGAATATTTTAGAAATTTAATGAATACAAAGTTAGATTCAATCCTAATAAGTGTGTTTTTAGAGTTACTTTAGACAAATTACTAGGCTTCATTATGTCTCATAGAGGCATTGAATTTGATGTAGCTAAAGTATAAGCCATTACCAAGAAGTCACCACCTTATAATTTGAAGTAGCTCTATAGTTTGTAGGGAAATATTCAGTCTATCAAACACTTAATTTCTTAATTGGATGACAAATACCAAATATCTTTTTAGCATTTAAAGGACTATCTTGCAAATCTACCTATTTTTTTGCCACATATGCCAGGAAAGCTTTTCCTACTATACCTATTAGACATAAACAAAACCCTAGGGGTACTTCTAGATTAGAATTATGATAATGGAAAATAACATGCTCTATATTATCTAAGTCATACACTAGTTATGTATGGATATAATTATATGCACATTTGAAAAGCCTATTTAGCTATGGTCTTTGTAGCTCATAAACTATGACATTACATGTTAAATAACAAGTCTAGAGTTATCTCAAAAATAAATTCTCTTAATTATATACTATCTAATACAACATTATAAGGCCGCATGGCTAAATGAATCATGCTTATTAGTGATTACAAGATAGAATATGCCAACTAGAAGGCCATCACGGGATAAGTACTTGTAGATCAGCTTGTTAAATTTCTCATTATAGATGCAAAACCTCTATCTTTTCAATTCCCAGATGAGTCCATTATGACCAGCATTGAAACACCTCTTGGGGAGTAACACTAGAAGTTGTATTTTAATGGATCATTCATAGAAAATGGATTGGGGGTAGACATATTGTTTATTACACCATAGGGGATCTTATCCCTAAATCATTATGTATTAGCTTTACTTACACCAAAAACATGTTTGAATATAAATAACTCTTTACATGGCTTCAATAAGCAATATAGTGGAATATTCAATATCTGAAGGTTTATGGCAATTCTCAATTAGCTTATAGACAACTTCCAGACCAATGATGACAAGTTGGTCCCATATGAGGCCATGATTAACACTCTCAAATAGAATATTGTTGATGTATAATTTGAACACATACTAAGGGATAGTAATAGAATAGTGTATGCCATGGCCAGAATTGGCTCTTTGATTTATCATAATAACAAGGAAAAATAATATTTATTCCTTATTTAAAATATTCTAGTGCCTGCTCATGAACCTTTAACCATTGTAATGATCTATGATATTATTGCTCCTAACTCTATATGGTATTTATACCTTTATACCTATATTCGTGACCATATTATGCCAGTAGACCTATCCTTTAATTAGCAAAAGGCCTTTACCCACCAATCTGCATGATATACCTTACTTGGAATAACCCTTTACCTTCATAGCTTTGATATAACTCTACTTCATTATTTAAATTTGATAGAATCAACATTAAATTTAAGAGAAGTTCATGAAGGTGTATGTGGATCCCACACTAGTGGGGTTATCCTAACCAAAAATATATTATGTATTGGTTATTATTGGACAATTATGGATGTAGATATAGTTGCCTATGTCAAAAAGTATGACAAATGTCATAGGCATTCCAATCTGATTAATGGCCCAATAGATAAATTGAAACAAATTCTTACACCATGGCCATTTTCTACATGGGGCCTTAATCTCATTAGTAATATTAATCCAACCTCATTTCATTGCCATAAACATATGCTCATCATTACTGAATATTTCACTAATTAGGTTGAAGTTATACCCCTCACTTACATGACTAAAAATAAATTTCCAAATTCATCTTTAACCATCTCATCTACCCTTATGGTATCCCATCTGACATTATGTCTAATAATGGTAGATCAATTAAGAACAAAGATGTCAAATCACTATGTGTCAAGTATGACATTAGTCAAAAGAAATCTATTACCTATTACCCACAAGGTAACAACCAAGTAGAAGCATCTAGAAAAACCATTTTTAACATCATTAAAAAAATTGTCAACAATGTTGATTGTGATTGGCACCTAGAAATATTCCACACCCTTTAGGCATACGACACCAATACCATACCCCAATAGGATCCACTCCATATTCCCTAGTTTATGGCACTAAGGCTATTCTTCCCATTAAGGTTAAGCTACCTTCTTTGTGAATTTCATTAAAACATTTTCTAGATGGTTAATCTTACTGAGTAGATTGCTTGAAAAAGCTGGAGTTACTTGATGAAAAATGTATGTCCATTATAAATAACCTTAAATAATACTATAATAAACTTTTTGACCACTATAACTAACACATCAAATATAGATAATTCAATCTTGGTGACATTGTTCTTAAAGAAAACCAACAGAATACCATAGTTTATAAGAAACACAAGGGAAAGTTAAAACCTAATTGGATAGTCCCTTATATCATTGTTGAAAATTATGGATCCTAAGTATACATGCTCACTACACCATATGGGGATGAACTTGATGAGCCAATGAAAATTATACACTTTAATCATTACTTCACTTGAGAGACCTAAGGTATTGTTTATGAGGTTAATTTTTGTTATACCATATCATGATTTTATTTTTACCATATCATATACCATTATAGCATACTTTTCCTATAGACTAGATTTGTTTTCATCCTCCCTAACAAACCCCTTTGACCTTGGTTCCATTCTATTGGTTCTATGGGCACTTTTAGCAATAGGATTCAGAGCAAATTTTTTTAGTTGATTTAACATTTTGGACAATGACCATTTTAAGAGTAGTATGATAGTTGCATCCTTCATTCCTTGTGTCATTCCATTCATGTAATACTGATTATAACTTATTTTAAGTAAATCAAATTACAACTATCATGATACTAACCTCCATTGATCATCATTTTGTTTGTCCTCTATTTATGCTAACATTGTGCTTAGCCATTCTTTGTTTTTGTTTCATATCATTCTCTTTATTTTGGTTTTTTTCTTTCGTTTCTTCATGTTTTGTTACTTGTTTGCTTATTTTCTTGTTTGTTTAATTTATTGTCATGACTTGATTCAGTCTATGTGTATTCATTGGGTGATTCCTTGTGCATTATTCTTGAGTCCATCCATATTCATTTGCCAACATTATCATCATGGTTACTATCATTGGTGCAATATTTTTTAATATTTATTGGATTGCATATTAGTCCTTATGCATATTTGATCTAAGTTCTCATGGTGTTTTATATCATGATTCCTACTATCATGTGATACAATAAAAATTAGCTCAAGAAATTTTATAAGCAATGAGGCCTCAAAACTTCTCCTTGGCACCTAAAAAATTATTGATCCTTCCAAATAATGTCCCACATATAGAGTACTTAAGTCATGAAAGAATTTTCCTCATTATTTAGGATGTGCATCTCCATACTAGCAGTTTACCAAATTCATATTTCTCCCTTGTACCACTTTGCCATGTTATTCCCATCATTCTACCAATGATTCAACTACCTTTGGGAAAATCATTATGTATTGTCCCAATCATAGAGCTAATGATTATGACCGACTATGGGTAAATCATTATGTTTTGATCTATTTACAGGTTGATGATTGTAACCACCTATGGGCAAATCATTATCTTTGTTCTACCAAACTAGTGCACATTTTCATTGTGATAATGCTTATAACTACCTTTGTGTAAACCATTATCTTTAAATACCCAAATGGGGCATGTTTTTATCCTACCAATGATTATAAACACTTGTGGGCAAATCATTGTTTTACCTTTCATGATTATAACTACCTTTGGGAAAATCATTATGTTATTACCATAACCCTATTATCAATGATTATAACCACCTTTGGTAAAATCATTACCTTTTTGTCTCACCTATGTTGATAATTATAACTACCTATGGGCAAATCATCATGTTTGTCTGCCCAACTAGGGCAACTCCATTTGCCACTAATTATAACTACCTATGGGAAATGTTGACCATTTTGACCACAAATCAAAATAGTTGAACCCCATATAGTAAAGAACTTATATAGGGGTCTAGAATAGGGTGTGTCATAGTTAATTAGATGTCATTTTAGCCTTTGTCATGGTCCAATAAGTCTTTGTGTCATTTGATGTCATTTAGGGGTCATTTTAGAAAATTAAATGAAAGTGGTATGGTTTTAAAAGTAATAAAAGTGTTATAAACTCCTCTTAAACATAACATATGCTTTTAAATATCATACATGTTAGTTTTTAACTAAAAACTTGTAGGTGATAATTGAAAATCAAGAAAACAAGTGGAGAAAAGGAATTTTAAAGGATGTACGGTCTATGAGAGAGAGAGTGGAACATGGGATAAGGTTGTGGTATGGATATTAAACTACTTAAAAACTCATTTACATTATTAATATGTTTTTTAAGTAACAAAATTAAACTAAAACCATTCTAATCTTCCATCACTCCACTATCAACATAAAACTAGTCAACAGGTTTTTGGTTGGTACGACTAGTAGGAGAACTTTTAGGTCAAATGCATTTGGGGGGTGATAGTCAAATTGTTTATATTCAATTTCATTCTTATAATGGTGGATTATACTTTATGAACCATCTTTAACAAGATGACTATATTTTTCTGCCTATTGTTTCCCACACCCCATAGGTTTTACTCTTGTTTGAGCTAATATGTATAATTAGGCTTATGAATTTTCTTATAGATGATGTTAGATTAATTATCTCATTTTTTACATGATTGTTTTAATTTTTGGAAATTATTTCATGGATCAAACAACTAAAATTGTAGGAAGGTGTCACCATGTGAGGTTACAATCAAGTTTTACTATTTGTAGAAGTTTTGTTTCTTTGTAAAGCTTTCATGTGAATTTGATATGTTATGTTGATCCAGAGGTTAGTTTATAAAAGTTCCCAAATAATACCTAAGACTTCACCATTATGAAGAGTCTATCAAGATCTTTTTTATGGTATGTGGAACTTCAAAAATGGAGCTTGTTTTTTCCTTATATAGCTAGTCAAAGTTCTAGTTAAAATAGGTTATAGGTAGTCAAAGTTGGTCAAATAGAAAAATTGACCATCATGTAACATTTAAATCTAGCTCCATGGTTTAGAGCTCATTGAGAGATTTTTGGCACATTTTATAATTTGAAAAATGGAGTTTGTATGTGCAAGTTATGACCAGTCAAAGTTATGGTCAAACCTGATGACATGACAATAAAGTGATGTGGAAATATGACTCAACCCAAGTCATTAGTAATTTTAAATTACACCTTAGTAAATGGGGATAAACATAACCCATATTAATTGGGTAATAATTATTACCCCATATTTTTAAATTTAATGGATTATTTAAAATCCCATAAAAATCGGGTTTAGGATAATTATAAAATTTATTAAAATAGATTCTAGATAATCATCCCAGTCAAAAAAAGTGGACCCATAAAAAGTATATAAAGGGGTCATAGGTGCATTTAAATTCATTCAAAAAAAGTTTCAAAGCTCTCAACAGAGTTGAAATCCAAAGCCAAAGATCCAGAGTCAAAGCTGAAAAGCCAAAGAGCTAAGAACCAGAGCCAAGATCTAGAGCTAGAGTTGGTTCCATCCATACATTGAGTGTCTATATTTGAATTCATTTGATGAAAATTTTAATGCCTCAAAGTGAAGCTTTGTATATTGTGTAATGGCCAATATAGAGACTAGTTTGCATATATCCTAAGTTTTGAAGGACTTAGAGAGCTTCTTAGAATTTGGAGTAAACTAGAGAGTTGTTCTAAACTTCGATACAGTTCCACCCATATGTGGATTTTCATAATTGGAGTTTTTTTGAGACATTTTTAAAAGTATTTAAGTAAGAATTTTTGTAGATAACTTCAGGAATGTGAGATTTCTTTTGAGATAGGAAGGTGGAAGGTCCATCCCTAGGTACCGAGACATTTCAAAAGTCTATTACTAAATTGTATGCAATCTTAGAGTGTCCATTTGATAATTATAGGGGTTGGCCATATACTCACTTTTTAGGAAAATGGATTGGTTCTTACTTTAAGCAAACCCATAGATGTAGGCATTATTGAACTGAATTATCACATGCTTGTCATGAGTTGATTCTATTTGTGAATTATTTTTCCACATTTTGATTAATCATAATTATTAATCACTATTGAATGCATAATTAGCCAAATATGACATATTAATAGATATTTTAAAGTACTTAAAGTTTTTAGACAATTATGATTTAAAAGGTCAAATTCAATTTCTTTTCCTTGAATATTTTTTAGAAAATTGAATGATTTGATAAAAGGATCCAAGGTAAACTTTTTGCACAAAAAATAGTGCCAGTTTATGGATCAAGTTTGGTATCAGAGGGGTTAGTATGTTGGGATAGATTTTGATTGTGTGGATTTGATATCAGTTGTGTTTAGTTTGGTTTTCTATAGTATTTCAAAATTTTGGTCCTTATTGATATTTTATTTGCAGTGTGCAATTTATGGAATTAGGTTATTTGCAAGAAATAGAAAGCCATGGGTAAAGCCTTAGAAATAGATAGGCTTGATGAGATTCAAGTGATTAATCGATAGATCCAAGAAGATAATGATTTCTTAAGAGCTTAGTTTTACTCCTTGGATGAGGATATTGCCCATTTGAAATTTGAGTTGCAAGCTAAAAATGAACTCTTGGAACAAATGTAAGAAGAAGAGAAACATCATCTTCATCAATTGCCTTCCACTATAGATGTAGGTACTATGATAGATGATTAAATTATAATTTTTTCATCATGTAGTATTATTTCCCCTTCAATTTTAGATGTTGATTTGGCAATTTTGAAAAACACACTAAGGGTATTGGATTTAAACTATTATTGAAAATGAGATTTGATGGAAGGGCCTTGGTAAGAATGGCCAAGGTATTGCTAACCCAATATAGGTAGAGAATAGACATCACCATGTAGGATTAGGTTACACTAGTGAGAAAATGGATGTTGGAGAAAGTTCCTCCATTGCTGGAAGAAGACAAGCTTTTGATAGCCAAGATCTGAGGCGACTAGCAGAGCAAAATTCCTCCCTATGAAGGAATGATGAACAATGTAAGAAATCAGGTAAAAGAGATATTATGATTCCACCTCCTCATTCTTACACTATAAAAAGTACCAATATAAATGTGAATTCTAAGACTTTTGATTCACTTCTACCATTTAAGAAATTTGGTTTTGATATTTAGAAGATGTTGCATTCTTTTCCTTATACATTTTGCAGATTGAATAACCATTATGCCACATATTGTTGGAAAATACAAGCTTTACTAAAATATTTTATAGGTGATAAATACCATTCTCATATTGGCAAAGAAAGAAATGGTAAATGGGTAACCTCACCTAGGAAGAGAGATGTTTGCATTCATTGTCACATGAATGGACATCGGGTTGAGAAGTGTTGAAAACTTCAACCATCCCACCATCTTAGTAATGGTAAGAAGAAGATGGTTTATAAAACTATTGATAAGGTAATTAATGAAGTTTTTATTCAATTAACCCATGCAGATGTCAATAAATCCACTAAGGAAATTAAACACCCTAAATAGGAGAATTTGATAAAGAGGGTTACTAAATAGTTTCTTAATTTCGTGTTGTCATGATTAGTGGATTGATAATGAATTTATGTTTCAAAACAATTTTTGGATCCTTGTTGTATGTTGACAAATGACATTTACCCATGCTTTGATATATGCATTTTGGAGCTACTATGTTGGGAACACTCTAAGATAGGTTCATCGTGCAAAGTTTTTAATTCTCACACTTGTGTTTTGAAAATCTCTATTTTTAGAATCTTCAATGTTAGCTTTATGAGTTTTCTATTAAATTCTTAAGGAATTTAACTCATTGACCAGCTTGGGGATTAATAGTAGTATATAGGTTGGTGGATAGGATTCAGTTTTCTTGTAATACTTGATTAAGAATAACTTCTATGTTGGATGAATCTTATTTTATCATGTATGTGATTGGATGCATTTGTAAGACCCTATTGGGCATGTTTGCAATGATAGACACTATACACTATTTTTTGTTTGCATAGTGGTTTAGAATTTTAAGACCCATTTTTGGGAAGTATATTATGACATGGTCACAACAATTAATGTATTTTGTTTACATTAACAAACTTGTCTTACAATTGTATTGGTGATTGTTATAGTGTTTTGTAGTCCATCACTTATAGGATGTGACAGTGGGTAGATAGTTGATAGATGTTATGATCTTTGTTGGTAGTTTTAGGATTTAGTATAATTCATGCCTTGTTTTAGGCCTTTATAGTTTGAGTTATGAATCATATTTTACCATATGATATGATCTAGTTTTTTTACTTTGATATGTTGTAGAACATCATTATCAGAAGAGGATGTTAATGGGCATGCTATTATCCATGTGTAGTTCTATGTAGAAGACCTTGGATGGCTGTGTAGCATAATAATATGTGGATACACATTTAGGATCTCAGATCTATATAGAGGCTTTTTTCAACTATGTAATAGAGAAGATCATTAGTCTTATCTGTGTAGAGGCTCTTTTTGCAACTGTGTAGTAGAGGAAGTCATCACACCCTAGTTCTATGTAGAGGCTATTGATGGTCATGTACTAGTAAAGGGATTTTATAATATGTGATTAGTTGGTTGTTCTAAGCATTTTAGGTGAAGTTATAGAACTTGAGTAGACCAATAAGACCCATTAGAGGTTCTTCTGTTAGGTACCAAATTTTGGTGGACCAAAAGCTCCTAGTAGGGAGGATTGATCCAGAGGTTAGTTAAAAAAAGGTCCTAAATTAGATCGAAGCTTACACCATCACGAATATCCCATCAAGATCTTTTTGACGGTATGTGGAACTTTAGAAATAGAACTCACATGCTCCTTGTATAGCTGGTCAAAGTTCTAGTCAAAATAGGTCAATAGGTAGTCAAAGATGGTCAACTAAAAAAATTGACCATCATGTAACATTTTAAATCTAGCTCCATGGTGTAGATCTTATTGAGAGATTTTTGGTAGATTTTATGGTTCAAAAAATGGAGTCTATATGTGCAAGTTATGACTAGTCAAATTTATGGTCAAACTCGATGAAATGGCAATATGGATTGACCCAGGTCATTAATATTTGTAAATTACACATTACTAAAGGGGGATAAACATAACCCATGTAAATTAGGAAATAATTATCACCCCATATTTTTAAATATAATGGATAATTTAAAATCCCATAAAAATTGGGTATGGGATAAATATAAAATTTATTAAAATAGATTATGGATATTCATCCCAATTAAAAAAAGTGGACCCATAATAATTATATAAAGGGGTCAAAGGTGCATTTAAATGCATTCAAATTGTTTTTTAAAGCTCTCAATAGAGCTGAGAGCCAAAGTTGAAGAGAAAGAACTGAGAGCTGAGAGACAGAGCTGAAGAGCCAATTTCAAAGAGTTGAAGAGCTAAGAACCAAAGCTAGAGCTAGAGCCAATTCCATCCATATGATAAGTGTCTATATTTGAGGTCATTTGATGTAATTTTTAATGCCTCAAAGTGAAGTTTTGCAGATTGTGTAATGGCCAATATAAAGACCAGTCTGTATATATCCTAAGTTTTGAAGGACTTAGAGAGCTTCTCAAAATTTGGAGTAAACTAGAGAGTTGTTATAAACTGCAATACAATTCCATCCATATGTGTATTCTCATGATTTTATTTTATTTTAACCACTTTTTAAAGTCTAAAATTAATAATTTTAGTGGAGAACTTCAAGAATACGAGATTGCTTTTAACGATAGGAAGGTAAAAGGTCCGTCCCTGAGTACCAAATTTTTTTAAAGGTCTATTACCAAATTGTATGAAATATTAGAGTGTCCATTTGAAAATTATGAGAAAATTCCATTTACTCACTTTTCAATTAAATGGGTCGGTTCATACTTTAAGTGAACCTAAAGACATAGGCATTACTGAACTCTATTATCACATGCTTGTCATGAGTTGATTCTATTTGTGCATTATTTTTACACATTTTGATTAATAATGTTTAATAATCACTATTTAATTCATAATTATCCAAATATGACATCTTAAAGAAGATTTTAAATTACTTCAAGTTTTGAGACAATATGATTTAAAAGGTCAAATTTAGTTTATTTCCCTTAAATATTTTTTGAGAAGTTAAATGATTTGATAAAAGGATCCAAGGTAAATTTTTTACATAGAAATTAGTGCTATTTTATATATCATATGTTCCATGTTTTCATTCCATAAAAATCACCTTACTTCCATGTTTGGTCTTACAATGTCATGAATTGATCAAGCACACCGTCATATCAAGTTCATAGTCAAATTTTTACTTGTTTCCAACTAAAGTCAAAGTGTGTTGTGTTCTTATCACGTTAATGGAGGATAAATGAGGTTTATAAAGTGGTTGAACATCTTATTAGTGTATGGTCAATCAGGTTAGACCCTCTAAATATCACTAGAAGGACTATGGTGATAGTTAATTGCTTATATATGTAGTCAGATATTAAATGAGCATATAAAGGTGCCTTAAGAGGATCCCATCACATTGAGAAAGAGAATTTTATTTTTTTATACTCCTTATGATTTAAGAGTTCCATTTTAAGGTTTTAAAGTGGTCTAAACCTCATTTTATGTTTATATACCATGACCACATTGATCATTCCACCTTCACTACCCAACAACCTAAGATATTCATCTATAGTTAATTATAAACAAAGAGTTAAAGTGTTGTTTACGGATTCTCAATCATGTTTTTATGTATTAATTAGGATTTAAAAATATTAAGAGGCCTTGAAAACCATTTATAAGGTCATAAGATGTGCCCAACCCACATTCCAATTTCACTGTCTTATGCTCTGTTGTGTGTGCATCTACATATTACCACAAAGAGGTGAAAGTGTTATTCAAGGGCATGTGAATGTGTTTTAAGACACTTATTAAGTTATTAATAGGTTAAATATACCTTTAAAATCATGTTTTAGGTCATTTAAGGGGAATAAATCTCAATAACCATGTTCAAAGATGGAGGGTCTGTGTTTAGGGACATTTTCACTAAAACACAAAAAATAGAGCACTCAACCCTTTTATTGATGCAAAATGATGATGTCATAGAGAGTTTTGATATATCAAAATGATTCTATATTACATACCTAGAATATATATATAACCTTGAAAAATAAAGAGGGCATGTGACTTGTAGAGAGTAGTGTTCAAGGACCTCCAAATTGTACTTTTGTCCATTATGATCATTCAGTGATTTCTATAGTATTGAGTATCAAATGACCTTCACACTCAAAGTTGAAATGAAAGAAAATGTATACGTATGTAAATTTATCCTATAAGGTTGAAGATAATATCAATGATTTCAAGGTAATAAAGAATGTTTTAATTGTAGGTTTTGAACCTTATCAACACCTATAGTTGTCATTTGCCTGAGATACTAACCTAAAACTAGTTGTAAACTCCTATATCATCTATGAGGTAAGTCTAGACATGGAAACACCAATAATTTTTAGTGAAATATGCATAAAAGAGATTAAATGGATGATAAATGATATGACCAAGTTTCAAGGTGGGTTATCACCTATAAGACCCCTATTTTACCTCAACATAGTTAATTATAGTTGACTACAATTGGCAGTGAGCAATAATTTGGTGTTAGGGGTATTGATTTAACATGAAAATGGTGTAGATAGATACAAATGAGTAAAAATTATCTTTTAGGACCTAATAAATATCTAGAGATTCTTATCAAGGCCTAAATCATGCAATTACACCTACAGGTGCCCTTTTAAGTAGGAAACATAATCTGCAGTCCAACACCATCATAATAATGATGATGTTTGTGAAGTTAAAAATCATGGAAACACATTAATAATGATGTTAGAAACCTATAAAAAACCTCATATCATGTAAAAAAAGTTTATAAAGGCTCCAACAAAGGCAACCTACATTCACATGTCAAAACATGCACACAATCAATAGTTTCCACATGTTTATCTTGGGTTTTGATGCATTTGGAGGTTCTAGGGATACAAAATGACCTTAGGATTTTGAAAAAAACATATATATTACTTAGATAATCTCACTAAATAATTTAATTTCCTATAAAAATAAGGGAAGTACCCTCTATTTTGTCTCAGACAAAGAGTACTCACCTATAGCGCAAATTTACAAAATTTGAAGGAAGAGGATAACTAAGTGAGCTAAGGGTTGGTTGAAACTTAAAATAAGGTGTGGAGATATGTGATATACATGGAAAATCATAAGTATTAGTGCATAGATTCATGAAACACAATACAGTGGTCCAAACCTATAAACATATAGAGATGCCTATTTAGACTTGATTAGGCCTAGTGCCTAATATGGTCCAAGTTTCATTTATAGAATTAGATGGGAATTAAAATCCATTAAATCACGTTTTTATGGATATATCAAATGTTTTTGATCTATTTATATTCAAATAAAACCTTTATAAATCTATTTCTTGGCTCCTAACACAATCGACATATTGTGAATGGAATGAAAATCTTGAATAGGCAATTTTAAATGCTCACATCTTCTTGGATACTTTGAATGGGAGATTAAGGAGCTTAGAAAAGTTGAAGAGGGTCTAGAGAAGGTAGATTTTGGATTTGGTTCATTTTTTCAAAGTCACATCTTTATGAACAAAGGCTAAGGGTGAAAATGGCCTAAAACCCTCCAAAACCCTGAATAATGCCTTGATTGGGAAATGAAGGAGAAGAGGCATCCAAGTGCCATATAATTGATTGGGAAATTGTTTGAGGTTTTATATAAATCTCTAGGGATCCTCTCAATCAAGCTGAGGTGTTCCCTACTTATACAAACATGGGGTAAATGAGGTTTTCTTGATTATTTTTGGTTTTTTGCTGGTATGGAATGGTTTCAAGAAGTGAAATCAACTTTTGGAGAAGTATTGGTACTTGAGATAACCCGTCATGTCAATTTATTTTATTATAAAATATCTTAAGGTATTATTTAACTACTCTCACTTTATCTATTCAAAACTGCCATAGTGAACAAGTTAGTTAGAGGGTGAAATTTCTAAGTGGGAAGCATTTTAAGTTGTGCATAAGGAATATAAGGATATGGGAGGTATTGAAATGGGTAATTAACTCATTTTTACTAATTTTCATGGAAAATTTAATCCAAACTTGATTCCAAGTGTGAGGGTTGAGGGAAAGAGGAGTTATATTGACTACATGTAGTGATAACTCATATCTAGAAGAATATTGATTATTAAAGATGCAAAAAATTCATGGTAAGATCATGTATACAACCCATAACAATTATTTAAATAGTAAATTATATCCCTAAATAGTTTTGGGACATTCTAAAGGGCCAAATGATGAAGGTATTTTTTTGAGCAAATAATGAAGAGTCTTATGCCACATTTCAAGAGTTTCATGCATTTGAGGGCCATTTATCATATCACACCTTGAATGGTATACCTTAAAAATAATTATGATGTATGTTTAACTCCTTTTATCATCATGAAACATGTCATAGTGTCTCCTAGACTACATTCTCTTCTTCTCACTCTCTCAAATTCTGTAAGTAGTAGCCATTTTAGCTCTTATAAGCCAATACCACACCATGTATGGTGAAACCCTAATGGAATTACATTGTATTTTTACTTTTAACATTAATTAAAGTATATTTTTGAGTTCATGAACTATTTTATAAGTGTGTAAAGTGATAATCTTCTATCATTTCTTCCCTTATCCTCTCATGTTTATGCAAGAGTTCCTATTAAAATAGGTCATATAGAGTGTATTAAAGTGTGTTAGTTTCATTTAAAGTGTAAAATTATTCTTGGAGTGTGCAATTTTCACTTTGTTTCACTTTCACTATGTTGTCTCATGCATATTAACTCTATGTTGAAACACTTATGTTAGAACCTTCTAGGAATTAGAAGTTAGTTTGTATGCCTTATTTTCTTAGTGAAAGAAGTATGATAGTAATGTGGAAATAATATTGGTGTATCAACCCATTATAATTGTTCCATTTCATTAAATTTATAATTAGTTTCCCCACAAGAAACTATCTAGTAGGTGATAAGCATTTCAAGATACATTTAGGGAGCTAGCCCTTAAACTTGGAGGTCTACTTCTGCCTACAGTATTCCCATGTTTCCAAAATATATAAGATGATTAAACACCCTCTTATAGGGTGAAATAGTTGGTGATAAAATTTATATCATGCTTGATGGTACCCATTAACTTCAATATAACTTATCAAGGTGAATGTTGGTCTTGACAACATCAGCTACAAACTAGTGTGGCACTCAACATTTGTTGATTCCATCAAGGTATAATCTATTTCAAGGCCATTATTTTATCATAAACTTACTCTCATGCTTCATGAGTCTTATTAGGTCATCATCTATAAGAATTCTCAATCCCATTGATCTACTTATTTATCTTGAACTTCCTCTTGAAGTTTAATAGCCTCATCCTAATCATCCCTTTGAAGACCATGAAGATTTTTATAGCCAAGAAAGTGAAGAGGTTGAATATATTTAAGAAAACATGGTTAGGAAACATGTCTTTCCTACCTTTAATACTGAAAATCCAATCCACCTTAAACCTATGATGACATTCCTCTTAATTCCACAAAGAGTGTGTCTACATTTAATGGTGAGAGTCATGTTACATCTAGTGAGCACATTAGGGACATATCATTTTTTTGTATTTTCCATAATTTCACTTAGGATAATATTTCCATTAGACTCCTTTCTATGTCCCTTAGAGGGAAAGGTCTTGATTGGTATAGGAATTTTCCCAATAGATGTATCACATAATGGGAAGACTTTGGGGTGTTGTTGAGTTCATAGATTAAAGATGAAAGTGACCATACCTCTCTCATACATCATCTCAATGTGATCAAAATAATTCTCAATAAAATAATGCATGACTTTAATGAGAGGTTCAAAATACTTGGTATATATTGCCCTTCCCATGAGACCACCTACTAGCTTTGTGTTCTCCACTTTCTTTAGATCCATTGGTATTGATATTATTGTCATGCTTCAATGTATGGGTGGTTTCACTCTTCTTGAAGCATACAAACTTTCCATTAGAGATGATAATGGTCTCTTTTAATCTAGAAGGTTTCCTCCTAAGGTTTTTATGTCTCTATTTTCTTATTCTTTTGCTAATACTCAAAATGTGGCCCAAGTTCCCAATGCCAATTCGAAGCCAAAGATTGTTCCTAGGAAGGTAAAAGATGATGTTGATTGGAGGGAAAAATTCCTAGCCTTAGAGGCTCAAACTATGCAGTCTAATGTGTAACAAGGTGATTATCAAAATACATATCCCTATCAATATAAATAAGGAAAATATTATGGGAGAGGAAGAGTTTGAGGGAAGACTAAATTCAATTGGCTTTCTAATGTGTATAATCTCAATTCCACTACCAATGTAAGGGAGATGGTATTTGTGCATAGTAACTTGGTTCAAGGATAAGATTGGAAAAAAGGATAATTCATGGATGCTATTGAAGGTAGAGAACAAGCTCTAGTTTCTCAAGGAGGATTAAATCCTCTCTTATTAGCTGAAGATGAGGTCATGATGCAAACCAATGAGAGTTAACAACCTCATGGAGAGAGCTTCACAAAAGTCTTGGTAGAATATACCTTTGTGATCAATCAAGAATCCTCTATTATAGAAAATATAAGGGCCAAGAGGAAGGATCTAGGAGGTTAAAATAACATTCCTACAAGTTCATCTAATATCCTTCTAATGCAACAAAGCATAGGTGTAAGCATGGTAGCTCTCAACACACCTACACCTCTTTCAAGTCAAAACATTGGAAGGTCTTCTCAAGGTGTCTCAATTTCTCAAGTTCCAAGAAATCCTTTAACTCTAAAGACTTGATATTAGGTGAGTAATATTTCCCTAAACATACTAGATTCCTTGAAAAATTCCAAAGCATCTATCTCCTTGTGGGATGTCCTTCACTTACCTGGCTAAAAAGATATATTACAAAAGCAACTATCCACTATCACTACTATTCCTTCATCTTCAAGTTAAAGTCATAGTCATGTTGTCCTTGAAAATTATCCTAACACTATTTTTAAACCATCTTATATGGTTGAGAAACCTCCATCATTCTACCTCACTCTCATAGTGGGTGATAAATTGGTCCACAATTACATAGCTGATAGCGGTGTTTCTACTTCAGTCATGGCCAAAGTTGTAGCTAATAAGTAGGGCCTAAAATATGAGCCTCATATTAAGGGATTTATCAAAATAAATGGTACACCTGATAAGACAATATGTATGAAAAAATAATTAAAGTTCTTCTTGCATGATTATCCTAGCTTTCCCATCCTCTAAGACATAGTTATTGTTGACCTTCCTACTCACTTTGCAATCTGCCTTTCAAGAGACTTTACAACCAAGATAGGTAGCTACCTCTCAAATAATTGGTCCTTATTAGCCTTTAGGACAAGGAATGGGACCAAGGTGACCATAATAACTCTATCTCTTGTAAGGTTTCACATTGAGCCCTACATTGAAACAAGTTATAATTTGCATTATGTGATCCATAAGAAGATAAAAATCAAATTCAGATGATGATGCTTATAAAATTAAGGATATTTATGTTTTTTTATTGGATGAGTATGGTGTAGATTCATATGAGAATGATCCTTATGTGTACTTTGAGTAAACTAACCTTGGTACTTATATCATGCATGAAGAGCCATTTAAAGGAGCTAAGGTAAGTGTCAAACATTCTCATGCTACTGAAGGTAACTACATGATTCATGAGTATGATGATGATATTTTTATGAATATTATTAAACACAATAATGGTAATAATGATGTCTTTATCCCTAATATTAATACACTCATGAGATAGATGAGAATAACTTATGGCAAAGATTTGATGCCATATGTTAAAATTTTGATCAGCTTGGTAATGTTACTTCCCCGCTTAAGAAGTTCATATCTAATATATGTGATGATAATTATAACAAACATGAGGTTGATAGCCTCACCAAGCATGGAGAAAACTTTCATGTTGTGAATGAAGAATAACGATGGCAAAGATTCAACACCATATACAAAGAATTTGACAAGTTGGGTAAGTCTCCCTTTGATCCAAGAGATTGCATATCTAATGTTGAGATTGCTAATGAAACTAATGATCATGTTGTCAACTTTCCTATAAAACATGAAGGTGAATGCCTTTATATTAATCAAGGAATGATATTCATGAATGAGCTTGATGTAGTTTCTATCCTAGAGGTTGTAAACATGGAGAATGAGGTCAAGGCATATTTTGTTATGCCTAAAGGGAATTAAAGAGATTTATTTGAGATTAAATCACTTATATAAGTATTGAATCATGAAGGAGAGGAGCTTGATTCCTTCAAATATCAAGCACATGCTAACCTAGAAGAGCACAAAGATGAGATAAATATCATACACTCTAATATTCATTTTTTTTAGATAATATAATGGATATGACATAGATCATAGTATTTTAAAATCCAATCAAGTATATTAGAGAGAAATAAATATCACTCATGAAGGTTTCAAATAATCCACTTGCAAGAATAAGAATATCCAAAGGTGATAGGCTTCTTGATCGCCTACATATACAAGTGATTGGTGATGAGCATGATCCTCATGCTCAGCTACCTTCATGGAGTGAAAAAGATGAAAGGGGAACTATTTTTGACCTTTATTGAGCTATGATCAGTTGTTTCACCTCAAGAGTGAGGTTTTGTAGATAGTAAATTAGTTATGTATGTCTTTCTTTTGGTTGTGTTATGTTTCTTTTGACTGCATTTTGTTTTGTGTGTATTTCCTTTATGTTTGGTGTTTTTTCAAAGGCAATCTATGTCAAGCCTATTTATAGGTGACTCCATAGTAAAATGGATAGGATTAAGCTACTGGTCATGACATATCAAACATACCACCCTTGGGAAATCACCAAAAATGTTGACCATTTTGACCACAAGTCAAAATGGGTTAACCCACTATAGTCAAAAACTTATATATGGGTCTATAATAATGTCATAAGGTGTTTCATAGTTAACTATATGTCATTTAATGTCATTTATCCTTAGTCGTGGTCTAATTAGTTTTTGTGTCATTTGATGTCATTTAGGGGTCATTTTAGAACATTAAATGCAAGTGATATGATTTTCCAAGCAAGATAACTATTCTAAACTCCTCCTTAATTTCCAATATGTTATTAAATGTTAGGAATATAAGTTTTTAACTGAAAATGTGTAGGTGATAATTGAAAATCAAGAAAATAAGTGGTAAAAAAGGAGTTTCAAAGGTTGTACATCCTATGAGAGAGAGTGTCACATGGGAGAAGGTTATGGGGTGGATATTAAAATTATGTAGACTCATTTACATGATTAACATGCTTTGGAAGTGACAAAATTAAGCTAAAACTATTCTTCTCTTCCATCACTCCATTATGCAAATGAAAATGGTCATCAAGTTTTTGGTTGTTATAGGTAGTAAGAGAACTTTCAAGTAAAATGAATTTGGCAGATGATAATAAACTTATATATATTCACTTTAATGCTTTGAGTGTAGATAATTGTGGATTATACTTTATAAACCATCTTTAAGAAGTTGACTATGTTGTTTAACCTATTATTTCTCACACCCTATAGGTTTTGATCTCTTTTGAGCTAGTTCATATAACTCACATTATAAATTTGATTATATATGATTTTGGGTTCCTTATATCATGTTTTCCATGATTGGTTTCATGTTTGGAAATGATTTCATGGATAAAACAACCAAAATTGTAGGAAGGTGTCACCATGTGAGGTTATAGTCAGGTTTTACTATTTGTAGAAGGTTTAGTTCTCTAAAAGGGTTTCATGTGAATGGGATATGATTTTATTGATGTTTTCATTCCATAAAAATCACCTTCCTTCCATTTTTTGTCTTATAACATCATGCATTGATCAAGATTACATTCATATCAATTATATTCAATTTTTTACTTGTTTCCAACTACAATCAAAGTGTTTTGAGATTTGATCACATTAATGGAGGAAAAATGAGGTTTATAAATAGGTTTAACATATTCTTGGTGTGTTATCAATCAAGTCAGACCCTCCAAATAGCACAAGAAGTACTATGGTGATAGTTAATTGCTATATACACATAGTCAGCCATTGAATGAGCATATACAGGTGCCTTAAGAGGAGTCCATCACATTGAGAAAGAGAATTTGATTATTTTTATACTACTTATGATTTAAGAGTTCCATTTGAAGGTTTTAAAGTGGTGTAAACCTCATTATAAGTTCATATATCATGACCACATTGATCATTCCACCTTCACTGCCTTGCAACCTGAGATGTTCATCTACAAGTGACTGTACACAAAGATTTGAAGCATTGTATAGGGATTCTCAATCATTTTTTGATGTATTCATTAGTATTGAAGAAGATGGAGAGGCCTTGAGAACCTAGTATAAGGTCATAAGATGTGTCCAACCCACATTCCAACTTAACTACCTTATGCTCTATTATGTGTGCATCTTAAGGTTACCATAGAGAGGTAAATGTGTTATTTAAGGGTATGGGAATGTGTTTTAAGACCATTATTGAGGTCTATTTTATAGGTACAATCACTGACAGGGGGATGGTGAGCTAGTGAGCCCAAATAATCTAACTTTAATTATGATATTTATAAACACTTAAATAGTTATCACAAGCATTCATGAAGCATACACATCATTCATAGCAATGAGCAAGAGAGATAATGCAAGATCAATAAAATAACACATGACATATGTGATAAACCATATTTGAGGGAAAAAATCACTAAAACCTATAATTATAATATTGTCTTATAATAATAAGAACCAATTTAGACTAACTACAATTGATCAAGGAACTACAATCCTTATTTAGTGAGACTACAATCACACAAAGTGATACAACACCTATCTAGCTGAGCTATAAAAACAACTATATTTTTATCAAGTTTCACCTTGTAATTAGGTTTTAACCACCTTAGATGATAATATGCCATAATAACACCTATGAACTATTTATTTCAACACATGATGATGGACCTCTGCTTATCACTCTTCATCTTCACTCACACTCAATCTATAAGAGCACTATTCTACCAATAAAATTATGACCTAAAAGTCATACAAATAGTCCTCAAACTAATATGATCTTTAACTCATCCATAGGGAACTCTACCCCTTCTTCTATCCATAAATCACACACACAGTCTTCTTTCAAATCTCTCCTAAGTATCACACTTAAGTCTAGAAATCACCATATTTGATTTCACTATTTATAGGGGAGCCATGATAATCAATACATTGGTTAGTAATTAGGCATGCCTTATCCCTTAACTTATCTATCACATGAAGACATAAATCAATACAATATTCATAGTTTGGCCATGGTATCTATGTGTCACCCTTAAGAATCTACACGTTTTAATAAGACCCTTGTAGCTCTTATAGGTCTCATAGAGACCTATTCACCCATTTATCACATCATCAAAATAACTAATAATATAAGACCACTTAAAAAAGAATAAACCCATTCCACAAGACCCATTAGTCATCCTCAAATGCTTTGTTTCATTATTGCACTCTTCTGTGCAAGATCAAATAACATTTTGTGCATACAATCACCATGAATGATTACAAAATAAAATTTTAAACCTTTATTTATATTAAATATTATTTTTCAAACCTTAATAATGAGCATAAAACATCCTCATGGAGTCTAAAACACTCCCTAATAGCTAATTAATCATGAAACATTGAAACAACATCTTCATAAGCTTAAATACTCTTCTCAGGTTACTTGAAGAATAAATACAAAAACATAGTCAAATTTGAACCTTAATATCTTTGACTGTACACACTTTTAGATCTTTAAATCTATATTTCTAGATGTTCCTTGGATTTCTCTACAACTTTTCTTTTTACGCCTTGAGAAAATTTTGTATAGATCAAAATATATAACAAAAATACATGGCATTGGTTTTTCATTTTCAAATTCAAATATTCAAATGCAACTAATCATACTTAAACCTTAAACACTATGCTCACATCTCATGTCCTCACAACTCACATCAATATCTCACTATCAGTCTTCTCTAAAATTTAATGTATAGGTGCTAATGTTCAAACATTAAATATCTAATATTTGACCTCATCTTGAGTTATCTAGAAACTTTGACTCAATGTTATCTATCGATATCTTATCTTTAGCTTAGTATTTAACAATGCTAAACAACTATCACTTTGACCTATTGACTTTAATACACACTATTGATCTTTATATATACAATCACCTACTCACCATTGATCCTTAGAAGAAGCTTTATCTTTAACTCTGCTTAGCATTAAACATCAATCACTTCCTACCATCTCATTGCTTCCTGACATCTTAGAGTAAATGCTCATTGTCAATCCATTCAATATTTTCTCAAACAATACCTTGTGAAAAATTTACTATTGGGACCATTGCAATATATTTGAGTATCCAACTTTGAACATGCATATCTTTTGTCATACTTCGATGCTTGACTTAAAAATTATCACAAATTAACTAGGCACAAAATTGAACAAACCCATATGATCACCTTCTCTTGAAACATCTATATGTATGAGATATAACTTCATCAATATGCTTACTTAGCTCTTCTTACCTCATTGCAAATTTGCCTAAGTATGGTAAAACATTATCAAAATGTCTGGGAGCCCAAATTTTCACTTGTATAGATTTTGACATGCTTTTGTGGTTGATCTAAAATTTAGTGAAAATTAACTAAGGAATAATATGATCACAAGCATATGAACAACTCCCCCTAACTCATCCATATGTGGCAATGGTGATGTCAACAAACTACCTACTCATATTTTTGGTCACTAGACCCAAAATGTCTACATGAAAACTATGGACAACTAGATGAATTCCACTTATGAACATAAGCACTCAAATCATATAAAAATATTATAAGGACCTCTTTCACATCCTAAAATCACCATAATCATCTCTGAACATCTCTAACCATGCCAAAATAAGAGATCAACCAAGCATACTTCAAGAATACTAGGACAAACACATTGCATACTTTGTCATTATCACATATACTATCAAGGAACTTCATCCACTCACCTAGACACCTTTATGACATCACCATGACATCACTAAAAGCTCTCCAACAATCTCCCCCTTTGTCATTGATTCCAACAACCATCATATATAACAATATACAACTCATCTTCTCTCTTCAAGCACTCTCATAATATGAACTTTCTCCCCCTTTGACACAATGATAAAGTGGGTACAATATGATATTAAGGACCTAAAAATACCATCAATATGAGAGGACCACCTTAAAATTAGGATACAAACTCCCCTTTACCTTGATCCAACCTCTTCTCACCTTGGCAACTTCCTCTTGCTCTATGCTAACACTCATCTTCAACCAAGTAATGCAACCAATAAACAAAAAGCACACAAAAAAACTAAAATATGATGGAACTCACTAAGAAACATCTGAGAGGGACTCCTCCATATACTTTTTAGCCATTACACATTTTTAGAATCTTTAGATCTCCACACACCATGAATAACCACCACCCATGCTTACTAGCCTTCTCTCTCAAGCTACCATAAGGACCACCTATATAAATTCATGTGACTCACCAAATAGGAAACATGTTCTTGAAAAACTTGAGAACTCTTCTTAAAACAAGAATACCTTGATATTTTAGAGAAATTAAGAAAAAATCACTCTTCTTCAAACTAGGCCTATCTAGCCTCCTTGTAGCCCTATTTGAAACTTAAAGATCACACAATTTTTAGTAGACACATTTTTAGGACCTCAATATCCATGTCTAGATAACTCTCATATTCCCTCTCAAGCACACCAATTTGCATCACCAAAATCATCATCTACAACATGCTTTCTTCACAAACCTACTAGCCAATTAGCCCTCCATATTGATAAAAACATGAATAATTTGAAAACCACAAACATTTAGATCTCTTTGAAGCTTGATTTTATAACCCATTTGGCCCATTCAACTTATTATAAAAATTTACATCTCAAATCACAAGGCAAGACATTTTTCTATTAAAGCCCAAAACACTAGAATCTTGTAACAAACAAAGTCAACAAATCTCCTTTTGGTTAACACACACTTCTAAAAATTCTTACACGCCTAGAGATATCCATCACATACTTATGGACCAAGATTTGAGCCTTCAAACCTTTGGGATTATTGACTTCCTATAACCCATTTTAGGCTTGCTTGCCTTTAAGCCAAAAACTAAGAAAACCAAGAGCATACAAAAATATCTTCAATTGGCATAAACATACCTTCAGACCACAAAAACACCTAGCACATCACAAATAAGTGCACAAACCTTTATAAGCACCAAAATTTACTCGACATTCCATCAAACTCATTATGCCATTTAGAAACACCATTCTGATCCTGTATTATAGGTTCTTCACAAATCTCTCGAGCAATCATGAAGTTATTGCTCCCCCTTAACCAAAGACCTTATCTGATTGGCATTATCATATTGAGCACATAATATTACTTCTCCATAAAAACTATCTCTCTTAAAAAGCCTAGGCAAAGACATACTCTACACCATAATGCTCCACCATGGTGTGAAACTAGGAGTTGCCCACAACTCCTCATATTCCTTCTCCTCCTTGGTCATTTAATACTTGTAGTTATTCTTCTTAAGATTAAGGGAAGAAATATTATCAAACACTAAAACATTATCCTTTTCTTCTAGAATTAGATTTATAATACATGGAGGCAAAAAAAATTCATGGCATACCTTTTCATTTGTAGAATCTTCCTTGTAGCTTGGAACCTCTTCATTAGTCATAAATAATTGATGTTTTTTTCATGATACATGCTCAACAATATTAGGATGTTCACTTGGATCCATACATACCTCAGGACTAACTTCAACCAACACCTTAGTATTCTCTTTGAGCTTGGTCTCTTTATTCTTAATATGAGTAGACAATGAGACCCCTTGGCACTCTTCAACTTTTGAAGCATTCTCCATCATATCAAAAGATTAATTGGACCTGAAATCTCATCATGACTCATACTTTTCACCATTAGCTTCCATGTGTTAACATTGCTTCTTTCTTTCACTCTAGGAGACTTATTAAACCTATTATAAATTGTATACCTTTTCTTGCATAACCTACAAATGTGACCTCTCTATTAAAAATTATAGCTCACCATACTTTTTGCAAGAAACATATCTTACCGTACCTTATTTGGATATAAATTTGAAATATATCCTATGTCGTAACAATTAAATCACTTAACTCTATTCATACATTTTGACTAATGACCCCTATTATAATCCCATGCAAATTCATTTCTAATAGGTCTCTTTCACTCTCTAGCCCTATGACCAAATTGATTACATGTGTCCTAATAACCATTGAATCTTGCATACCTCATGGAATTTGGATATCTAATTTTATTTATATTCATTATTCTAGCACCTTTAGTCCTTTTCTGATGATTTGTATTCAAATTATGATTGTCTTGGTTCACATGTTTGAAATATTATCATTGATGTCAAAGGTCTAGCATTACTAGTGATAAAAGCCCCATTGCATTTAATGGTGTTTTTAATATTCATATATTGGCTAATGTGTCTTAATATTTATTTAATATTAATGAATATATTTTTGGTTACATATAAGTCAAAAGAGGGCCAATGGAGAAGTCAAAGAGTCATAGGGTAAAAGATGAAATAGGAATGGGATGCATTTTCTCATGAAAAGTCATCTTGAGGAATTTCAAGAGTCACCATGTGAAGACAAAATAGGTATGGCTCATTTTTCCATGAAGGGACACTTTTAGGAATACAAAAAGTCACCAAGATAAAGGCAAAAGAGGAAAGGACACTTTTGTTTATGAATGGTCACCATATGACTTTTCAAATGCAAGGATACGAAGGGTCATGCAAGTTTGGTGCCATTTTCCATGAGGATTAAAGGGTCACAAAGGGTAAATGCCAAAGGTCATTTGGAAAGATATAAATAAAGGCTTGATAATCCATTTGTAATATGTAAGAGAGTGCATGGTTTGTGTTTTTTTTTAAGATAGAAAAGTAGGAGATATTGTAGAGTTCTATTATTTGTTGAGTAAGCAACATTTAGAGATAGTTGTGTTTTATACATAAGAGGGGTTGGTGCTCTTGCAAGTTGTGCTTATGAACTTTGTATTTTGAGTTGGTGCTCATTCATATACTTGAGATTGTTCTCAATAGTTTTTCCCACTTTGGGTTTCCACATAAAAATATGGTCTCTCTCTCTCTCTCTCTCTCTCTCGTGTGGTGTAAATTATTGTTTCAATTTTATTGCATATCTTGAATGTGTGATTAAGTGGTTAAATAAAATAAATCAGATGAAGTAAAAATATATATAATATACTAATTCACCCCCCTCTTAGTATATTTCATGTTTAATAATTGGTATCAGAGCAGGTTCCTATTGAAAACGTTTTACAGCTTGAAGGTAGATTGGGAAAGCACGATGGCAAGATCACAAGAAGGATTTTATTTAAATATGGCACCTTTGTTTGATGGGATGAATTATGTTTTTTAGAGTATAAGGATGAAGACTTATTTATTGGGCTTTGGATTCGACATATAGAAAGTAGTGGAGTAATATGAAGAACCATAGACACTTGAAACTACTCCAACAAAAAAGAAGGCAAGTGAAAATAATGCTAAAGCTTTAAATGCTATTTTATGTGGTTTATGTGAGTCAAAATTTGTTAAAGTTATGAAATGTAAATTTACTCATGAAACTTGGGTAAAACTTGAGAATATTTACAAAGGTGATGGAAAGGTTTATCAAGCTAAGCTTCAAACTTTTAGAAGATAGTTTGAGAGTTTGAAGATGGAAGAGAAAGAAAATATAGCAAGTTATCTTTTACAGGTTGATCAAATAGTTAATCAAATTCAATATCTTGGAGAAAATTTATAAGAATCAACTGTGACTCAAAAAGTTCTAAGATCTATACCATTGAGATATGATGCAAAAGTTTTGACAATTGAAGAGACAAAGAATGTAGCCAAGCTAAAGATGCATGAGCTTCATGGTATTCTTATGACATATGAGATGTGGACTGAACAAGATAAACCCTCAAAGAGAGAAAATTATTTCAAGACATCAAAGAAAGAGAAGGCTAAGATTCAAGAATCAAGTGATAGTTCTAGCAATGATGAAGATGACAATAGAGCTCTATTCATTCACAAACTGAAAAAGGGCACATGTAAATATCAAAGAAAGTTACCTTTAAAATGTTTTAATTATGGAAAGATTGGACATTTTGTAGCTAAATTCTCAAATAAGGGTAATAATGAAAATGAAAAAGGAAAGTCTACATACAAGAATAATTTCAAAGGTAAATTCAAGAAGGGATTCAAGAAGAAGAATTTTTATTCTAAAGATCCTAGCTCAACTGAAGATAGTGGAGTCAGTAATTCAAAAGAAGAAGATATTTTATTCATGTCCATACATGAAGATGCCTCTGTAAGCAAAAGTATAGATGATCAAGAAGAAGAATAGGATGAAGCTGAAGTGAATCTAGAAGGAGAGCTCATCTGTGCCTTAGAAGAGTTAAAAACTCTTAAAAAGAATATTCAAAGATTAAAGCTCCAGATCAAGAAAATTAAAATAAGTCAAAGGAAATAATTGAATATCTAAAAGCACACTTTGAAGAAGCCAAGAAGAATGAATAAGATCTAATGGCATAGTTGAAAATAGTAAGTAAAGAATGTTAAAGGTATGTTATTGAAATTACTTCTTTAAAAGCAAATCTTGAGAAAATAAATAAAGCAATCAATGCTAGAGTAGCCAATGATTTAAAATTTAAGAATAAAACTAATATGTTGATTAAGATATTAAAAAATCAAAGATCAATGTCAAATAAGATAGGTATTAGATTTGAAAAAGAGAAAGAGGAGGTAAGTACTTTCACAAACAAGGAAAAAGAAAAGAGTTATGCTAAATATCTTATAAAAGAAGAAATAAAAATGGAAGAAGTTAAGAATACAAAGGACATCTCAAGAAAATAAGGTTGGAGAGAATAGAGCTACAAAAACCAATCAGGCCAGAGATACATAAATAGGTCTTATTTTTATTGTTACTATTTTTATTTTAATAGATATAGTCATAAGAAAATATAATGTCAAAAAATGGCTAACAATTTTAGAAATAAGGAGAAGGAAATTTATGTAGAGTCAAGCAAAAGCCACAATTCTTTTGCTCCTCTATCAGGCTTTAATGAAGAGTCCATAATATGCTATAAGTGAAACAACTTCAGACACATAGCTTAGTACTATAGAAGCATGTTTGAGTCAGTCAAGAAAGACTAGAGTTTCAAGGCTCCATTCATCAAGAAGAAAGTTTAGACAGGTTAATGGCAAAAGAAACAACCTAAAAAATCTATGTTGGTGCAGACAACTTTGCATGCAAGAAATGAAGAAAATCCATGGTTCATTGATAGTGGATGTTTGAGACACATGATAGGAGACAAGAGAAATTTAGAGACAATACTACTACTAAAATTGTTGGAAAAAGTGCACTAAGTTTGGATAATGGTAGAACTAAAACTAATTTTTTTATATGTATAAGGTCTTAAGCATAATATTTTGAGTGTAAGTAAAATGTGTGATTAAGGGCACACACTAAATTTTTATGCAAAAGGTTATGAAATTATAAGAAAATATTTAGATGTGTTGGTTGCAGATGCTCAGAGAATAGGCAATAATTTATATATGCTATTAGACATCAAAGGTCAAATATGTTGTTTGAGTCAGATTGAAGAAAGTTGGATATGGCAAAGGAGAATGAGGCACATAAAATTTGACAATCTTATCAACATCAATAAGAATCAAGCAATCAAAAATCTTCTAAAGATTACAAAGCTATCTGACATGCATTGTGAACCTTGTCATCATGGGAAACATGATAGAAGGTGGTTCAAAACTAAAGAGTACTCGACCACTCAAATGCTATAGCTTGTTCACACTGATCTGTGTGGACCTATGAGAACTAAAAGTACTCAAGGTGAGAAATGTTTCATGTTTCTTATTGATGATTTTTTATGTATGACTTGGGTAATGTTTTTTAAAAAAAAATTAAAAGCTTTTTGACATTTTAAAGCATTCAAAGCATTAGTTGAGAATGAAACCAGTTTGAAGATTAAGTGTCTAAGATTAGATGAAGGAGAAGAATTCATGTCAGATCAATTTATTGAGTTTTTTGAAGACCATGGAATAAAGAGACATTATTTAGCATCCAAAACTCCACAATAAAATAGAGTAGTTGAACAAAAAAATTTAACAATTTAGGAGATGACAAGCACAATGGTAAGTGAATCCAAGATAGCAGATAAATATTGGAGAGAGGTAATTGCTATAGTAGTGCATATTTAGAATAGATTACTATTAAGAGTCAATAGTGAAAAGACTCCTTATGAGATATGGAAAGATAAACCAACAATAGTTGATTATTTCAAAGTTTTTGGCAGTAGATGCTTTATAAAAAAAACCGATGGAAAATATGGTAAGTTTGAATCTAGAGAAGATGAAGGTATATTTCTTAGTTATTATTGAAAAATTAAAACTTATAAATTTTATAACAAAAGAACCAAGAAAATTATTGAAAGTGCAAGTGTCAGGATAGAAGAAGATAGAACACAAAGAATCAGTGATCCAGTAGACGTTCCTAAAATCATTTAAGAGGAAGATTTTGAAGAATCAAATGAAGATGAGAAGAAGGATACCAAAACTCCATCTAAATATGTTCAAATAAATCATAATTAAAGTGACATCATCAGTGACATAAATGAAGGAATTCACACCAAAAGAATGATGGTAAGTGAATCTGAGCAAGTTAATTTCTCTTTATTGTTAAGGCTATAGATGAAGAATTAAATCAGATAGAAAAAAATGATACTTGGTAATTAGTGCATAGACCAAAAGATCATAATGTGATAGGAATAAAATGGGTTTATAGAAATAATTTGAATGAAAATGGAGAAGTGACCAGAAGTAAAGCAAGATTAGTATGTAAAGGATATGCTCAGATTGAGGGAATATATTTTGAAGAAACATTTGCACTAGTGGCAAGGTTAGAGGATATTAGAATAATTTTTGCATATGAAGTGTTTAAAAATTTCAAAGTATTTCAGATGGATGTCAAATCTACCTTCTTGAATAAGAATCTAGAAGAAGAGGTCTACATTAAGTAGCATAAGGGATTTATTCTCTCAAATATTAGTAGCCATGTATGTAGATTGAAGAAAGCATTGTATGGATTGAAATAAGCTCCCAAAGCTTGGTATGCAAGACTTGATAAGTACCTACAGGATCAAGGTTTCAAGAGAGGATTTATTGATAGTAATTTCTACATCAAAATAGAAGGTGAGCATCAATTGATTATTGTGGTACATGTTCATGACATCATTTTTGGAGGAAATATTGAAAAGATGATAAATTTTTTTTCTAATAATATGCAAAAAGAATTTGAGATGTCTATGCTTAGAAAATTGTTATTTTTATTAGGATTATAAATATTTTATTCAGATAAAATAATTTTCATATCTCAAAGTAAATATGCCAAGGAAATGTTGAAGAAATTTAGTTTTAAGGATTGTGCACTAGTTGGCACACCAATGTGTACAGGAAATAAGGTGAGCAAGGATGAAGATTCACCTATTATAGATCAATCTTTGTTTATATCTATAATTGGTAGTCTTTTATATTTAACAACATCGAGGCCAGACATCATGCATGCAGTAGGTATGGTTGCAAGGTATCAGTCAGCTCCAAAAGATAGTCATGTTCAGTTGGTGAAGAGAATATCTAGATATATCAAGGGGACATTAGATTATAGATTGTGGTATCCCATAGGTAGAGATTTCACTTTGGTTGCTTATATAGATTTAGATCGGGTAGGGTGCTTGGATGATAGAAAGAGTACAAGTGGAGGAGTTTTCTTCCTTGGTGATAGCTTAGTATCATGGCCAAGCAAGAAGCAAAATTTAGTATCACTTTCTATAGCTGAAGTTGAATATATTGTAGTGGTATTATGTTGTACTCAAATGCTTTAGATAAAGAAAACTTTGGAAGATATCAAGGTAAAGTATGATGAACCTATTTCTATTTTTGTGATAACACAAATGCTATTAATATTTCAAAGAATCTAGTGATGCATTTAAGAACAAAATATATTCCCATTAGATATCACTTCTTGAGAGAGAAAGTTGCAGATCAATAGGTTAAGATGGAATATATTAATACTATAGAGAAGATTGTAGATATTTTCACAAAGACACTACCAAAAGACACATTTGAGTATTTGTGAGAGAAGTTGAGACTAATTTATTTTACTTCCTACCATTGAGGTTCAACATTAGTTGAGGGGGAGATAAGTGTTAGCTCCAGGTAGTCCCTTTGCCATTGATGTCAAAAGGGGAGAATAATAGGTATAGGTATAGGTGTAGAAATAGGTAGAGGGAATAGGTATAGTTTGCTACAGTAAAGGGGAGTTATTGTATGTTTTTTAGATGGTAGTATGTGCAGGTTTTAGGATGTGGTAGTTTTAGTTTGAGGTTGCCATCAATGACAAAGGGGGAGACTATTGAAAATATTTCCATTGATGTCAAAGGTCTAACATTATTGGTGATCAAGGCCCCATTACATTTAATGGTGTTTTTAATATTTATATCTTATCTAATGTGTGTTAATATTTATTTAATATTAAAGAATCTATTTTTGGTTGCATATAAGTCAAAAGAGGTCCCATGGAGAAGTCAAAAAGTCATGGGGTAAAAGATGAAAGAGGAATGGGATGTATTTTCTCATGAAGAGTCATCTTGAGGAATTCCAAGAGTCGCCATGTGAAGACAAAAGAAGTATGACACATTTTTCCATGAAGGGACACTTTGGGGAATTAAAAAAGTCACTAAGATAAAGATAAAAGAGGAAAATATGCTTTTTCTTATGAAGGGTCACCATATGACTTTTTAAATGAAAGGATATGAAGGGTCATGCAAGTTTGGTGACATTTTCCATGAGGATTGAAGGGTCACAAAGGGTAAATGCCAAAGGTCATTTGGAAATATATAGTTAAAGGATTGAGAAGCCATTCGTAATATATAAGAGAGTGCATGGTTTATAATTTTTTTCAAAGAGAAATACAGGAGATATTGTAGAGTTCTATCATTTATTGAGTAAGAAATATTGAGAGATAATTATTTTTATACACAAGAGGGGTTGGTTCTCCTGTGGGTTGGTGCTTACAAATCTTTGCAAGGGGTTGGTGCTCCTATGGGTTGGTGCTCACAAATAATTTTTATGTTTGTTCTCAGCAAACGAGTTGGTGCTTGTACAAGTTAGTGCTTATGAAATTTGTATTATGAGTTGGTGCTCATTCATATACTCAAGATTGTTCTCTATGGTTTTTCCCACTTTGGGTTTCCATGTAAAATCTCTCTCTCTCTCTCTCTCTCTCTCTCTCTCTCTCTCTCTCTCTCACGTGGTGTGAATTATTATTTCAATTTTATTGCATATCTTGAATGTGTGATTAAGTGGTTAAAGAAAATAAATTAAATTAAGTAAAAAGATATATAATACACTGATTCACCCCCTCTTAGTATATTTCATGCTTAACATCACATTAGTCTTCATCTTTTCTTGAGTAACATTCTTTTGTTCTTATTCATATCCAAGACCAATTTTATCACTAACATGCTTTTGACCAGTCATAATATTATCTAGATCATATGAGCTCTTTTCAAATATCACAAACATATTCACCTTACTAGATGTATTTTCTAACTCAAATTTTAAATACTCATTTTCAGAAACATACCTTGAACATTCATCTTCTTTAACTTTTAGGCTTGTAAATATAATTTATAATTGATAATTGAGATGCTTGATTATATCTTCATTCTCCTTGGTGTCTTCATTCATTCTTACCTCATACACACTAAATTTCTCCTCATAGTACTTAAGTTTAAATTTCACCTTCTTATTGATTTTCTTCTCAATCTTCAGTTCTTCAAGAACATTCATTAATATAGTCTCACAGTCCACCTCATATTTATCATCATATGAATCAGTCCAAGTAGACTCCTTATGTGATGGACTTCCTTCCTCAACCATGAACAGGGCTTCATCTTTGAAAAGACTATCATCTTCATGATCACATTTTGAGTCACTTTATTCACTCTCATTTGATGAGCTACAATCTTATTTGGTGTAGAGACTCTTCTTATTTTTTAAGGACTTCTTATTATTATTAAACTTTCTAAATCCTTTCTTTTAGTGTGTCTTCTTATTTTCATCTTGACCTTCATCATGCTCTTCATAATTGTTTAATCATGCTTATGAGGGAACTTATGAGAAAAATGTCCTATCTCTCCATAATTACAACATTTGAAGGGTATTTTGGAATTATACTTCCCTGAGCATGTGTTCAATTTCATAGTAATCAAATCAATTGGTTCATCCTCATCAATATTAGATATATCATCCTCATTGGGTTTCTTACCTTGGAACTTCTTCTTTGGCTTAATTTTTATATTTAATTCTAATTTTTTCTTTGGTGGTATATCATCATTTACTCTCATCTCATATGCAGTAAAGGTGCCATGCAATTGATCCATATTCATCTATGTAATATCATGACACTCTTCTATAGAAGATAATTTTAGATCAAACTTTAGAGATAGATACCTTAATAACTTTTGGACTATAGTAGGCTCTTCAAGGTTCTCTCTAAGATCTCTATTGATGTTCACAGTCTCATCAACTCTCTGTAGAAAATATGATATAGAATCTTCTTCCTTCATCTTGAGACTTTCAAATTGCCTTTTGTGAGTCTGAAACTTAACAAGCCTGACCTCTGAATCTCCTTAAAAAATGATCTCCATTTGTTCCATATCTCTTTAGTATATTTACAATGTATATACTTGGTGTATTCAATTTTTGAAAGACAACAAGTGATAGCATTCATTGACTTAGAATTATTTTCAAGCAACTTCTTGTCTACAACACTAAATAGAGTAGTAATATGAGAAACATAACCATCTAGAATAGATTTCCATACATTAAACCCTAGGGACATAATTAATGTCCTCATTCTTTCAATCCAGAAAGAATAATTGGATCCATTAAACATTGGTGCTTTCTTAGTAGAGAAACATCCTTGATGACTACCCATATTGTACCTTGGATCACCTTTAAGCTCTCAATCTTTTATCAAAGGAACTACTCTGATACCAATTATTAGAGGTATAATCATTGAGAAGGTGTGGTGAATCAATGAGCCTAAATAATTCAACTTTAATTCTAATCTTTAAAAACACTTATATAGTTACCACAAACATTCATGAAGCATACACATCATTCATAGCAATGGGAAAGAGAGACAATGCAAAATCAATCACATAACAAATGGCATATGTAAGAAACCCTCTTCAATGAAAAAACCCACTGTAACCTATAATTGGATTATTGTCCTATAATAAGAAGAACCAATTTAGACAAGATATAACTAATCAAGGAATTAAAATCCCCATTTAGTGAGATGATAATCCCATAAGGTGCTAGAACACCTATCTAGATAAGATACAAAAACAACCAAACTTTTAGTAAGTTTCACCTTTTAAGGATCCTATAGCCACCTTAGATGTGGAGTTACCATAACAACACCTATAAACACATCCACCTATGAAATGATGTCTTCAAAACCTAATGATGGACCTCTGTTTGTCACTCTTCACCTTCACTCATACTCAATCTATAAGAGCATTATTATTCCAATAGAATTATGACCTATATGTCATAAAAATAGTCCTTAATCTATTATACTCTTCAAATCATCCATAAGGAACTCTACCTTTCATTCATTCCACAAATCACATACACAAGCCTCTCTCAATTCTCTCCCAAATCTCACACTAAAGTTTAGAAATCACCATCTTTGATTTCACTATTTATACATCAAACATGATAATAACTACCTTGGTCAGCCATTAGGCATGCCTTAGCACTTAAGGCATATCTCACATAAATACATAGCTCAACACAATATTCATACATTGGCCATAACATCTATGGGTCACCCTTAAGCAACTATACCTTTTAATAAGGCCCTTGTATCTCTTATAGGTATCATGGAGGCGTATTCACCCATTTAACACATCATAAAACAAACTAAGAACATAAGAGCACTTCTAAATGAATGGACCCATTCCATAAGACTCCTTAGTCATCCACAAATGCTTATATTCATTATTGTATTCTTATATGCAAGATCAAATAACATTTTGTGCATACAATCACCATGAATGAATACATAGTTAACTTCTAAACCTTTGTTAATACTACATATAATTGTTCAAACCTTGATACTAAACATAGAGAATCCTTGTGGAGTATAGAACACTCCCCAATAGATAATTCATCATGAAACATTGAAACAACATCTACATAAGCTCAAATATTCTTCCTGGGTGACTTGCAGAATAAATACAAAAACATAGACAACTTTAAACCTCAATATATTTGTTAGGTTGTGGAGCTAAAAGCTTCACCAAGATGCAAACAAGAGGAGTTACAGAGGTTGCAGAGGTTTCAGAGAGTTGCAGAATGAGTTACAGGGCAATTGATGTCAGTCTGATCAACCGACATCGGTCAGATAGTAGTGCAAAAGCAATCGATGTCAGTTATAATTTGGCCGACATCGGTTAGGGAGGAGCCGACGTCGGCAACCTGTGTGTGAGCATGCAGTTTGCATGCGGATTTTAGATAGTCTATTTTTTGGACTATCAGTTTCCATGTTAAAGGCTAATTATAGTCTTGGAGTTACGTGTCTAATTATTGTAATTAAGAATGTCTAATTATTGTATGCATGAGATCCATATAATAGACTCATGGGTTGTATTTTAAATTAGTGCTAGAGAGTAAGAGAGAAAAATAAGCTCCTTCAGAGAGAAGAGAGAAATGTTGTATTCCTCCTAGTGCCACAGTACCAAGTGTGGGTGCTGGTTTGGAGAATTAGAAGGGTTCTTCGTATATGTATGATCTTGGTCAGCAGGTGTGCATGACTATGTTTGGAGATCTACAATGGTGAGTAAGGTCTGGTGATTTGCAAGTGTTAGCAAAGAGTAGGGAGATCTACTTGGAGTACGATTGTGTGCTTGGTGTACTGGCAACGTGTTATTGACTGGTGGAGGTGAACATCAATTCTATATTTGAGTTGATTGTTGGGACTGTAAGAGAGAGAGGGAAGAAGTCCTTGAGGTGTGGCAAGCCTTTGAGGTGGAAGAAGAAGTGGCATCTTCTTTATTGTATTTTTTTCTAAGTGATTATTAATACAAGATTATGTATTATCTCTCATATCCTGTTTTGTTTCACATTTCTAGTCACTTATCATTTTGGTTAAATTCTGTGTTTAGTTGTTAATACAAGAGGTAATCATATATACTCTTATTGAGGAGTAGGATCTTGACAGTTGGTATTTGAGCAGGTTGAGCAGGATGACCAGGTTGGTACCAACTTGATAGTTGGTATCATAGCTTTTGGTTGGGTTACTAACAGGTGGTTTCAGATCTGGTTAGTGTTTGTTGATTACAGGGTACTCACAAGGGTTTTTGATTGAGTGGGAGTATAGCAATGGCAGAAGAAAGTAAGCTACGAATGGAGAAACTAAATAGCACGAATGGTCTGATTGATGGAAAGAAAGAGCAGGTAAATAAAGATTGCTGGTTGGTAGAAGATTAGTATGAAGAAAAGGGAGGAGTAGATGTTGCAGGTGATGTTGCATAGGATGTTCTAGATAAAGTAGAATCTTGGTTCACAGATTTTGTTGCCTCTTTCCATGTAGCCTAAAATAGAGCATCTTTTCATGGGTATGTCTTGGGAGAATTTGGAGAGATTTATTTAGGGGTTTATGAGCCTTGTCAAATTATTGACGAAGGGGAAGTGAAGCTGAAATTGTAGATGGATAACACACGGGTGTTGAAGAAGGTCATGCAAGTTCCAGTCTTGGAGATGAGTCTAATTTCTTCATGAAATTTGGGTGATGAGAGATGCAAAATAACTCTCACAGTGGATGCACTTGAATTAGATGGTGGTAAGAAAGTAGGTATCCTTTATCTATCTACTTATATTACCGATTCACCTTCTGTTGCAGAGACGTGGCTTTGTAGGCTTGGTCACATATGTAAGAGGGGAATGCATGTTTTTAAGTGGAGGTCAGATGTCTTTGAAAAACTTAAGAACTAGAAAGCCTTGGTTTTCATGGAAGAGATGGCAGATAGAGATCAGTTCAAGGGACTGAATTATTTTGAGCAAGGTTATGTTGATTTGAATAGGGTTTTGATCCAAAAGGAGCTCGCGGGTAAAAAGTCATCACTCATAGGCAAACACGGGTACCGGCATCGGTCAGATAGTAACTAACATCAGTAACAGGAAGACTAACGTCAGTCAGACATGAATCAATGTCGGTAGAAGGGATATCAGCGTCAGCCAGGGAAATGACGTTGGCAGTCAGGGTCAATGTAGGGAATTAACATCGGTCGAGTGCAGACTGGGAGATGGCTAAGATCGGTCACTGGAACAGATGGTGGGAGGATAGCAAGCTATCAAAAAGGTCTCAAACACTCATATCAAGGACTAAAAGGGTAAGTGAAACTCATAGTCATTATTCACCTTCTTTATATTGCTTACTGATGGTCAAGAACCAGGAAGATGTGAAGAGGCAATGTAGGTAGAATCCAAAAATAGTGGGAGCTTGGCATAGATGAGGAGTGTGATTCCTTGGAGAAGAACCAAACATGAGTTTGTTGGTGGAGTTGTTAGTTGGAAGAAAGCACTGAGAGAGGAATGGATTCCCAGGTTAGAGAAGAGAGTGGATGGACACGTGAGACAGAAGGCCAAGGTATAAGGTCTTGAGGAAGCTGCAGGATAGTGGTACAAGTTTTGATAGGTGAATGACAAAGCAGGGCTTTAGTCAATGTCAGTGTAACTATTGTGTTTGTCTTACCAGGTGGATGATGAGTCGCAACATTATCTAGTTACTGTATGTGGATGGTATGCTTGTAGCAGGTTCATACATGCAGGGATTTGCTGAGCTAAGGGTAAGGTTAGTTCAGAGGTATGTCAGGAAGAATTTGGGAGCAGTGAAATTCTTTGGCATAAGAGACATGGAAGATCACAGGTTGATTTTGTCTCCAGTAGGAGCTGATGTGAAGAAGGTGTTGGTAGGGTTCAATTTGCAGGATGCAGAATCAGTAAGCACACCAAGGGTTGGACAGTTCAAGTAGAGCTTAGAATAGTGTTTGAAATCACATGAGGTCTAGTATAGACCTGAGTTTTCCCAAGTAGTGGGAGTTGTCAGAAAGTTTGGAGCCAATTCAAGGAAGGAGTACTGGAGGGCAGTTCAATGGATTCTCAGGTATCTGAGAGGGACTAGTAGCAGGTTAACATGTAATGCAGGGTCAAGGTCTTCACTACATGGGTTTGTAGGTTCAGATGTGGCAGGTTACTTAGATGACAGGTGTAACATCACAGGTTGTGTGGTGGTTGGTCTTCAGGATTGAGCTTGAAGAGGGATATAAGCCAAGAAATGAATTAGATGGTGTACAGGTATAGGTACAGGTGCAGCTTTTTATCTCCAAGTGGGAGATTGTTAGGTTGTGGAGCTAAAAGGTTCACCAAGATGCAAATAGAAGGAGTTAAAGAGGTTGTGGAGGTTGTAGAGAGTTGCAAAACAAGTTGCAGGGCAATCGATGTCAGTCTGATCAACTGACATCGGTTAGATAGTAGTGCAGAAGCAACCGACATCAGTTACAAGTTGGCTAACATCGATCAGGGAGGAACTGACGTTGGCAACCTGTGTGTGAGGATACAGTTTGCATGCAGATTTTGGAGAGTCTATTTTTTGGACTATCAGTTTGCATGTTAAAGGCTAATTATAGTCTTGGAGTTGTGTGTCTAATTATTGTAATTAAGAATGTCTAATTATTGTATGCATGAGATGTATATAATAGACTCATGGGCTGTATTTTAAATTAGTGCTAGAGAGTAAGAGAGAAAAATAAGCTCCTTCAGAGAGAAGAGAGAAATGGTGTGTTCCTCCTAGTGCCATAGTACCAAGTGTGGGTGCTAGTTTAGAGAATTAGAAGGGTTCTTCATATATGTATGATCTTCGTCAGCAGGTGTGCAGGACCACATTTGGAGATCTACAATGGTGAGTAAGGTCTGGTGATTTGCAGGTGGCAGCAAAGAGCAGGGAGATCTACTTGGAGTACGGTTGTGTGCTTGGTGTACTGGCAACGTGTTACTGACTGGTGGAGGTGAACATCAATTGTATATTTGAGTTGATTGTTGGGACCGTAAGAGAGAGAGGGAAGAAGTCCTTGAGGTGTGGCAAGCCTTTGAGGTGGAAGAAGAAGTGGCATCTTCTTTATTGTATTTTGTTTTGAGTGATTATTAATACAAGATTGTGTATTATCTCTCATATCTTGTGTTGTTTTATATTTCTAGTCACTTATCATTCTGGTTAAATTCTGTGTTTAGTTATTAATACAAGAGGTAATCATATATACTCTTATTGAGGAGTAGGATCTTGACAATATTTTATTGTACACAATTTTGGATATTCAAATATATATTTTTATATTCATCTTGGAGTACTCCATAAATATAGTTCAAAAGATATAGCCAAAATATAGAGCACTAGTGTTTCTTTTGCAAATTCAAATACTCAAATGAAAATGGTCATAGCAAAACCTTGAACATTATGCTTGCATCTCATGTCTTCACTACTCAAATAAATATCACACCATTGATCTTCTTTTAAATTTAATGCATAGGAACCAATGCTCAAATGTTATATATCTGATAGTTGACCTCATCTCGTGAAATCTAGAAACTTTGAATTAATGAACTTTATTGATCTCTTGTTCATAGTTCAATCTTTAATAATGATAAATAGATATCACTTTGACCTATTGAATTTAATAAACACCTTTTATCTCTATCGATATGATCACCCACTCATAGTTGATCCTTGGAAGAAGCTCAATCTTTATCTCTACTTAGTGTTAAACCTATAACACTTCCTATCATCTTGCTACTTCCTGATATCTTGGAGCAAATGTGAATCATCGATTCCTTCAATATTTTCTTGAAAAATACCTTATGAAAAATTGAATAATTATGGGGACCATTACAATCTATCTGAGTAGACAACTTTGGACCTTAATAATGTTTGTTGTGCTCACTTGCATGCTCTTAAATTTGGATCATATGATCTCCTCACATAGGAGAATCCAATCATGTATCAAACTGCTCTTGAAACCCTCACACATGTGAGATATAATGACATTGAAATTCTCACTTAGATTTTTATGCCATATAACCATGCCAAAAACTTATTTGGAAGGCCAACTTTGAACATGCATATCTTTTGCCTTGCTTAAGGGATTGATATAAAAATAAGTGAAAATCAACTAGGGATAAAACTAAATAAATCCATATGATCACCTTTTATTAAAACATCCACACATGTGAGATATAACTTCATCAATATGCTTATTTGGCTCTTATTGCCTCATTTCAAATCTGGCTAAGTATGGGAAAACACTATCAAAGTATTTGGGAGCCCAACTTTGTACTTAAATATATTTTGACACGCTTTGGTAAATGATCTGATATTTAGAAAAAATAAACTAGAAAATAATGTGACCATAACCATATGACCAAATCATCCTGACTCATCCATATATGGTAATGGTGATGTCAGCAAATAACCTACTCAGATTTCTACCACTAGACCCAAAATATCTAGATGAAAACTATAAACAACCAAATGAGTTCCACTTATGCACACAAGCACTCAAAGCATATAAAAACATCTTAGGGACCTATTACACATATTAAAATCAAGATAATTATCCCTTAAAATCTCTAACCATGACAAAACATAATATCAACCAAACATACTTCAAGCATGCTAGGACAAACACATTACACACTTTGTCAATGTCACATAAACTATCAAGGCACTTTATCCACTCACCTGGACACCTTTATGACCTCATCATGACATCAATGAAAAATCTAAAATAATTTAAGAGGTTAAATATATATTTATAGTCATGTTTTATGTCATTGAATGGGAGTCAGGCTCAAGAACCATGTTCAAATTTGAAGGGTCTGTGTTTAGGGACATTTTCCTTAAAACAAAAAAATATAACACTCACCCCTTTTGTTGATTCCAAATGGTGATGTCATATAGGATTTTGATATATAAAAATTATTATATATTATATCCATATCATAGAGGTATAACCTTGTAAAATAAGGAGGGTGTGTGATTAGTGTTCAAGGGCCTCTAAATTGCATTTTTGTCCATTGTGATCATTTAGTGGTTTCAATAGTATTGAGTATCAAATGACATTCACACTCAAAGTTGAAATGCAAGAACATGAATAGATATGTAAATTGATCCTATAAGTTTGAATAAAATATCAATGGGTCTAAGGTCATAAGGAATTTTTTAATTGTAATTTTTGAACCCTATCAACACCTACAGGTGTCCTTTACCTAAGATACTAACCTACATCTAGTTGTAAACTCTTATATCATCCATGAGGTGAGTTTGGACATGGAAACAAAAATAATTTTTACTAAAATCTACCTTTAAGGATATAAAAGGGATATTAAATTATATGAAATAATTTTCAAGGTGGGTTCTCACCTATAAGACCCCTATTTTTTCTCAAAATAGTCAACTATAGTTGACTGTAGTTGGCAATCAGCAAGAATTTGGTGTTAGGGGTATTGATATAGCATGGAAATGATGTAGATAGATCAAAATGAGTAAAAAATTATTTTAGGGGCCCTAATAAATTCTCTAGAAATTTTTCTCAAGGCTTGAATCATGTAAACATGCCTATAGGTGCCCCTTCAAGCAAGAGCATAGTCTACAGTCCAAACCAGTCAAGTGGAGAGGTATGTAATGAGAAGTGTTTAGAAAGGTTTGTGAAGTAAAAAATAATGTAAAAATATTAATAATTTTTTTAGACACCTCAAAAAACACTAATAACATGGAAACAAAGTTTAGAAAGGCTGCAATAAAGGAAACCTATAGTCACATGTCAAAACATGTACACAATCAACATTTTTCACATGTTTATCTTAGGTTTTGATGAATTTTGAGGTGATATGGATACGAAATGAACTTGGTAATTTTTAAAAATTAGTTATGTGACTTATATAACCTCACCAAATAATTTATTTACTTGGGATAATAGGGTAAGTACCCACAATTTTATCTTAGATAGAGGGTACTCCCCTATGGTCCAAATCTATAAACTTTGAAGGAAGGGGATAAAAAGGAGAGATAAGGGTTGATTTAACCTTGAAATAAGGTGTGTATATATGTGAAATATTTTTAAAAACATAAGGATCATTGCCTATACTCTTGAAACACATTACAATGGTCCAAACCTACAAACATATAGATATGCCTAGTTGAACTTGATTAGGCCTAGTGACTAATAGGGTCCAATTTTCATTTATTTTATTAGATGGGAATTATAACCAATTTAATCATGTTTTTATGGATATATATAAGATGTTTTTGATCTTTTTATATGAAAATAAAACCACTATAAAGTTATGTCTTAGCTCAAAATGCATTAGGCCTATAGGGAATGGAATTAAAATCTCAAACAAGCAATTTGAAATGTTGACATCTTATTGGATAGTTTGCATGGGATATAAAAGAAATTTTAAAATTTTAATAGGGTCTTGAGAAATTATTTTGTGGAATTGGTTCATCTGTTTAATGTCACATCTTTATAAACAAAGGATACGAGTGAAAATGGCCTAAAACCCTCCAAAACCTTGAATAATGACCCAATTGGGAAGATGAAGGAGAAGAGGCATACAAGTGGAATATAATTTCTTGGTAAATATTTAGAGGTTGCATAAAACTCTCTAGGTCCCTACCTAATCAACTTGAGGTGTTCCCTACTTGTACAGACAAGGGGAAATGAGGTTTTCTTGAGTATTTTTGGTGTTTTATAGGTATGGAAGGGTTTTAAGAGGTGAAATAAAATCTTGGGTAAGTATTGGTACTTAATATAACCCATAATTTCAATTTATTATAGCATAAAATCTCCTAAGGGATTTTGTAAGTACTCTCACTTCAACCAGTCAAAACTACCATAGTGAACAAACTAGTAAGAGGGTGAAATTTATAAGTGGGAAGCCTTTTAAGGAATACCTAAGGAATATAATTATATGTGAGGTCTTTAAATGTGTCATACACTCCTATTTATGTATTTAAATTTAAAACTGAAGCCAACTTTGATGCCAAATGTGAGGGGTAAGGGAAAGAGGAGTTATTTGGACTGCATGAAATGATAACTCATAGCTAGAGGAATATTAACGATTATATATGAAAAAAATTAATGTTGTATAATTTATAAAAACCCTCTAAATAATTTCAATCATCAATTCTATACCTAGTTAGTTTTGGGATGTTCTAAAAGGGCCAAATGATGAAGGCAATTTTTTGAGCAAATAATGAGTCCTACGCCACATTTTAGGAGTTTCATGCATTTGAGGGAAATTTTTCATATAATATTTTGAATGGTATTTAAAAATTAATTTTATTTCATGTTTAACTCCTTTTATTATCATGTAACATGTCCTAATGACTCTTGGACTTCATTCTCTTTTTTTTTTCTCTTAGATTTTATAAGTAGTAGCCATTTTGGTTCTTATAAGCTAACACCACACCATGTATGGAAAATTACTACTAGAATGAAATTTTATTTTGACTTTTATAATTAATTTAAGTATAATTTTGAGTTCATGAATAATTTTATAAGTGTGTAATGTGATGTATGGTGATGCAAAGTGATAATATTCTATCCTTTCTTCCCTTATCCTCTCATGTTTATACAAGAGTTCCTATTATAAAAGGTCATATAGAGTGTATTAAAGTGTGTTAGAATCCTTTTAAGTGTAAAATTATCCTTTGAGTGTGAAATATACCCTCTGGTTCACTTTCCTTGTGTTTTCTCATGCATATCACTTCTATGTTGAAACACTTATGTTAGAACCTTCTAGGGCTTAGAAGCTAGTTTTCATGCCTTATTTTCATGTATCACCCCATTATAATATTTGTGTATCACCCCATTATAATATTTATATTTCATGTAATTTCTAACTCTTTTCCCCACATGGAACTAGTTAGTAGGTGACAAGCATTTCAAAATACATTTAGGGAACTAATCAGTAAACCTAGAGGTTTACTTCTACCTATAGGTACACCCATATACCTAAAATTATTCAAATGTTTCAAAAATATGGAAGAGGCTTGAACACATTATTCAAGGGTGAAAGGTTTTGTAACAATAGGAAAATTACTCTTTTCCATGCCATTTTATCTTTTTGGTCCCATTGTTTCCTCCTTTCAAGGGCCCATCACCGACCTTTTTTGCCAACCACTCCCTTGAGGGGGGAATACAAAGCTCATCCATTATAATTGAATTCATACGCATATAGTAAATTTTAATTGTTTTATAATTCATTATTGTGACTATATCTTGTATCATCTTACCAAATAGGGGCAAACTATAGACACCTAAAATTTGTCATAATTGGCTTTTAAATGGACTTTAGATCAATTCTTACCATCCATTATAAATTAATATTGAGAATCATTGAACATCCCAAATTTTCTTATGCATCATTCATTAAAGCTCAAAATCATGTTGAGATATCCCTAATTGGGTTATTCTACCATATACAACAATAACCTCTCATAGATTCATCCCTAATCACCTTGCAATATAAAACTATCAATTTGGCCTATGGACATATTATGTGGGGAACTTACAAACTTAATTAAATATTTAAAGAGCAAAAAGGATAATATAAATCAATTAAAACACTAAACAAGATTAAATGCCTATTTGAATTATCCATTTATAATTAATTAATATCTAAAAATAGAAATTCTAAAAATCAAATTATCAAAGCCTTTCATCATTGCCTTTATGAGTTGTCAAGCTCTTTGAAAAGATCCTAAAATATCTAATTTGAGATTCATGCCTAGTAATTACAAATCATAATTACTTGGAAACTATTAACTCAATTGAAGTTATTTTTAACTCACCTAGATTTAGTTTGAACCCATTCCAAGCCTAAACGCAATCTTAACTCACCTTAGATGAGATTTAATTCTTAAGGCTATAAATATAAGGTCATGCCTATTAGTTTCTAACTATTTTGGCAAATTTATTATACATAAATGACTTAAAATATTTGTTAGGAGTAGAGTTATAATGCCTAAATGTCATGCAAGTGAGCTTACCATTCCCAAATCTTAAGCTAATCAATCATAGCCTAGGTGCCAAGGTGAGAAGGATCCAAGAAAACTCCATTGATAAAGACTTCTTGAAGCACAATCCGAGAAAGCCATTCAACAAATCCATTTGGATCTCCAAGGAAGGTGAAAGAGTTGCATCTTTTATGTTTTTGTTGCATTTGCATTTATTTTTTATCACTTATACTCTCCCTATTGTCTAAGATAGAGGTGTTAGGAGTTTAGTGTGTTTATTTCATTTGTTTTATGAGACTAATACAAGACTAACCTCCCCTCTATGTCAAATTCCTAGTTTACATAAGTAACATGGATAACATGGTATTTAGAGTATCTTGAAGTGTCATGATCTACAAAATTTGTTGTGAATCCTTTTGAGAATAATTCATATTTTTCACATGATGAATTTACATTTGAACCTCATAAGTTTTACTCAATGTTTTCATCCAAGATGAGTGTATGGAGTAAAAAGCATTTACATGCTCATCTACTCTTTTTTTGTTTTTTCCCTATTTGGATTCAATTATATATTTTAAGGAAGTGGGTTTATTTTATATGTGCAAGAACCCATAGGTTTGAATAGGTTATATGACAAGTGATCATGTTGATCAAATATTAAGTTTCAAATTTTCTCATTTGTCATATCATAGGTTGTATCATCATCACTATCATATTAATCTAAAACATGACCATATTTTTGCTTAGTATTTACTAATAAAGGAAAATCAAATGTTTTTAGATCTTGTATTTTTATTATCTCATACTATAATGGTTTTATCTCCTTATGCATATCTATGTTCACCTCAAAGTTTAGTGCCTTATTTGCATATGGAGACAAAGGATCCATTGTACTTGACTCACCTACTTTATACATATGTATATACTCAAGAGGGATGCATTGTTTAAGTGGTACCACTATATGGATGCCATTAGTCTCAAAATGTATAAGTTTTAAAATTTTGAAAGGTTCACCATTAACAATCTATTTTACTCTATTTTTTTACTTTCTTAGTTTTAAAGAAGAGGATATAAAATTGAAAAAGAAGTGTAGTGGTTATGAGAACCTAAAAGAAGTGCACGTGTTGATTGGAATGAAGTATGAGAACTCCTCTTTGGCTAGGGAATAATGACCTACAATAATAAATAACTTAAACAAAACCTATTTTTTTAGATAAAGAGTAAGGTAGATTGCCTAGCGGGAGCTAGATCCAAAAAAGTGTGAGCTATCTAGGAGGTTGTCAATCCACCTGATTTAAACAATTAAGTTTATAAATGAAAAATAAAGTACTTGAATTAAATAACAAAAAATAAATAAAATTAAATAAAATAATGCTTGTTAATGAAATGACTAAAATAAAGCAATGGTTGGTCAAAACTAATGCTAAAGTTGGTCAAGTCAAAGGTGTGTTTTTTGGTTTGGTAATGTGACAAGGCTTGAGAAAAGATGGTTTGGTTGGGGTTGGTATAAGGTTAAGGTTGTAAAATTATTAAGATGTAAAAAGTGGTAAATGGTGGTCTAAAAGGCAAAAAGGGTAAATGGGGGTCAATAAGGAAAAAGGGTAATTAGTGGTAAAGAGGGCAAAAGGGGGTAAAGGGGTAAATGGTAAGAAGGTAAAGGTAAGAAATAAGGGTAAAGAGAAGAAGAGGTTATGGGGTTGAGGTTTGGAGGTCAAGGAAAGAAGAACACCAAGGGGTAAGTTTGGAGGTCAAGAAAAGAGAAGGCTAAGGGGGATAAAAAATTAAAATATAAGAAATAAAATAATATTACCTTTGATATTGCTTTAAGATGTTGTTGATGTTGATGTTGTTTTTTATGCTTTATGATGGATTGAAATTTTGGTAGAGTTTTGTTAGTTTAGGCTCCTATCCTCTAAATGAATGACCTCTAAAAATTGTAAGATTAAATTCTCCAAAAAAATACCTCCTTAATGGATGAAAAGGGGGTCATATTTATAGCATTTCATGCTAAGAAACATGACAAAAAAGTGGAATAGTGAAATGTGGTGTCATTTTTCAAGTGGGCTCAAAAGTGGGTTAAGGGGATAAGGGTGGTGAGACTCCCACTTCACAAAGTATGTCTTTCACTTTGCTAATATATATCCCACTTTGCTAATGTGTCCAAATTTAGCAGAGATAATGCCCATGGATCCATATGAGTCTAACAGACTTTCCAATAAGCTAATTTGTCTTTTATTAATCACATAACAAAGTTCCCCATAAAATTTGGCACAATTTTCCAAGTGGGTGCATAGATGAGTTAAGGGATAAGGGTGGTGGGACTCCCACTTCATAAGTGTGTCTCCCACTTTGCAAGTGTGTCTAAAATAGGTGGAGATCATGCACATGTGTTCATATGGGTCCAAAATACTTTCCATCACCCACTTTTATCTTTTCCCAAGAACTTAACAAGGAGACCCACATACTTTGGTTCTAATTTTATGCATAAATACAAAAGTACATGCTTTAGGATGGCCCCATAGGTCAAAATTCACCATAATTCCAAGGGCGGACCCAAATGGTGCTTAATGAGGTCATTAGGAACCTTGGATAAGGGTCCCAAGTGGGATATGATGTCCCACTTCAAGCCACCTCACTTTCAAGCCATGTCATTTGCCATATCACTTGCCATATAATTGTTGAGTCACTTTTCATGTCATCTATCATGTCGCTTACCATGTCACCATGAATAGTGACATGCCATGCCATCATGAATAGTGATACTGAATAATGAAATTGAATAGTACTTTTGAATAGTGACTTAGAATAGTGATTTTATATAGTACTATTGAATATTACTATGTGAATAGTGTTGTTGGTTAGGTTAAGAGGGTTGAGTAAGGGTCAAGAAGGTTTAACTGGTCCCTAGGGTAGGCTTGAGGCATTTAGATATCTAGAACTACTCGTGTGTAGTTTTCTAGTGTCTATATTTTACCCCTTTTTGTTATACAACTTTGAATTAATAAGCTACAAATTAAAAATGGATTGGTTAGTTAGAGGTTTGGTTGCTTTGAGTATGGGAGGAGGTGTTCCCCCTCAAATCAAGAATCGATAATGGAAATCAAAATTAGGTATAGGTTTGATAAGTGGTTGATGGTGAGTCACTAGGCAGTGATAAAAAAGGTTGGGTATTTAAAATGTAAACATGCACATAAAATGTGATTAAGTGCAATATCTAAGATCACACACAAACTAAAAATGCCAATTTTGGTAAAAATAAGGGTAAATTCTAAGGGACAAGTGACCAATGTACCACATGATCATAATAATGGCTGGGTACATTGAGTAGTCTCTTAGATAAAGTTGGTGTCATTCATAGGTATTTGAGCTAGGAAGTGCTCTTCTAAAAAAACATAAATGGTCTGCTTGGGCACTAAGTGGTGAAAATTTAAATGGTTAACATGGAAAAGTTTGTTGGTGTGGTTTGAAGGACCAAGGCATGGTCAGCGTAAAGTATATAAATAGTTTGGGGTTAAAAAAATGACCAACATTGAAGGGGATGTGGCTGAATGGTTGGTAGGTTGGGTGGTTTGCAAAGGTGTAGGTAGGGGATGTTTAAGCTGATTCTATATACACTAAGCAAGTAGACACTATTGACATAGTACCATGGATTTAATATCTAACAAAATGTTAGGCCAAATGTAGTTCTTAATTATTAGGGAAACTAGTGTTAAAATGCATTACCCCAATTAGAAGTACCACATGGTTGGGTTTTGATAAAGGTACATGGATGTGATTATTGTTATGATACCTAATTTGAAGCACATAAAGTAAGTTAGATAACAAACTTAGATGTGGGAAAAGAGGTAAGATTTAAGAGACATACGTCTACATGAACCAATGATGAGAGGATAAGAAGAAAGATGTGGTGCATCTTCATTTGGTAAATACAAAAGAAAACCTAAGGTTAGATTAGTTTAAGGAACATAAGCCTTGAAAATTCATCACATTAGCATGAATTTATTGATAAAAAAAGTGTTATGTTCATATCATGTCAAGTAAGCTCGAAAAGGGTGATAGGTAGTGTGAAGGGAGTAGTTGGAGAGGGACAAGATAAAAAGAGGACCCATGCACAACATACAAATACATTGAAGGAAGAAATGGATGTACTTTAAGTAGTGAACTTGACAAGGTTTTGTTCATTAAAGCAAGAGAGTGGAGGGCATGAGGAATCAAACATGGATATGTACGGAGAAGAAATACAAATTGGTGACCTTACTCTAATGAGTGAGGAGCTGGAGTAAAAATGGGAGAATATGAGGGAAATCCAACAAGGGTTGATGTGAAGGTGGACATGGAGATGGATGAATTAGGAGTGATAATATAATGAGGTCATAGATAAAGATGAAGTTGGATAAGGATGGAAAAATCTAGACATGGATAAAGAGGAAAAAAAGATCATGAAGCATAAGGAATGTATTCAAGGAGGATGAGAAAAATGAAATGAAATGGAGAAATGAGAAGAAAAATAAATGGTAGAAGATGGGGGTGTGAGGAATGTACTAAAAATAATAGATTGGGGAATTGAAAAGGAATGAGAGAGAAGGTTAGTAAACATGAAGGGGAAGGGGATGATTATAAATATGGTAGGACATAAAGAGATTGAAAAGAAGTCTAAAAGAGACCAAGGATAAAATATTTTGGTGATGAAAATGAAAATCAAGAAAACACACAAAAAAAAAGGAAAAAGGAGGAAAAAAGATTAGAATGAGGACACAAAAATGATGATAGGAGAGTGAAGAAGCTAGTGGTATCATTACCAAGTAAGCATGGATAAGAGAAGTGATTATAGGCAAGGAGAGGAATAATGAAGCAAATCAGGTGGTGGTGTTGGAGAGAATAATGGGATGGAAGATGAGAAAGGGTTTAAGAAAAATGAGGGGAAGCAAAGGATGGGTGGATAATAAGGTGAAGAGATAAGGTAGGTGAAAATAATCTTTTTAGAAGAGATTGACAAGATAAAAAGTGGCGAGGTGGCAAAGAAATATAGGAGAGAAAATGAAATATAGATGAGAGGAAAGGGAATAAGTGAAGTGATATAGAAACATAATGAAATGGAATGGGATGAAAATAAGAGATGAAGATTAGGGATGATAAGAAAAAAAGAAGTAAGAAGTAAGGGGGTTGGAAAGGATATAAATCATGGACACTCACATAGATGTAAAAGAGAAGTGTGGACAAAGATGGGAAGAGGAAAAGGAGAATGCAAAATTTAAAAGGATGGAATAGATTAAAAAAAGGGCAATTATGATAGGCATCTCAAAGGATAAATACCCAGTGAGAAGCTGGTTGTGGAGGAAGAAAGGAAGACAAAAAGGATGAAAATAAACCAACTAAGAAGAATGGAAAAGGGGAAAGTTGGGAAGAGTGGTAAATTGAAATAAAATGGTGGAACACATAAGAATAAAGGTGGGATGTAGAATAAACCAAAAGCATGCAAGATGTAAAATATGGGAAAGATGAAAACAAAAATTGAAAATTGGAATGAAAATGGCTTAAAATCAGTGGGAGAGAAGTAAGAAGGTCATTCTAAAGAAGATAAAGATGTAAAAATGTCCATCATTGTGTAAGGGAACATGAGGATGTGAAATTGGTGAGGAAAAGAGAGTGACAAAGCGGGTATGATAGATTGCCAAGGGCAAGGGGAAATGATGAGGATGGTGAAAGAAGACAAAGGAGATAGAGGGAAAGGTTGATAAGAAGAGGAAAGTGAGACAAAAAATAGAAAAAGTGGGTGGGGGAGTGAGTACTAAAGCAAGCACAACAAATGTAATTAAAGGTGATTGGGAGGCCAATGCAGTAGAGTAGATGGTGGCTTTATAGGAGGTAAGAGAGGTAGATGAGGAAGGTTGTCAATCCTTGTTTTAAAAGAGATTGACAAGTTGGAGGCAAGAAGATGGTGAGGAGATAGGTAGAGAAGTGGAGGAAGAGAGTTTAGGTGAGAAGGGAAAATAAAATGAGGGATGCAGTTGAGCTATCCTCAGTAATTGAGTGTTACCTATATATTACAAAAAGACCTCAGGCCAATTTAGTTCTTCTAGAAATGGGGGAAAAACTAAAGAAGTATTAGATGATGATAAAATATAAGGATGTGAAGAAAAATTCAAAGCTTCCTTGATGGAGGATGCCCTAAGCAAGAGGGCACTACTAGAATGGAAATTAATGAGAAGAAAAAGGGGATGGTAGTTAGTTGTTAGTGGCTAAGATATCTTTAGAAGTTAAGCAATGCCTACATATTTCATGGATATCAGTCCAATGCAGTTCAAGAAGAGGAGTTGAGTGGTGTGAAAATGGGTTGCCCCAATTTGATGGATTACTATGGAGGAAAAGGGTAGTTAGGTTTTGATTTAGGTGGGTTGATTGGGTTGGTAAGGTGGAGAAGGAAAGAGTTTAGATAGGGGGTGGCTAAGCTAACTCTAGATGCACTAGGTAAGTGGAATATACCTACATAGTTCCATGGATGTAATATCCAACAAGAACTTCAAGCCTAATGTAGTTCTCCAAGGGTTTTTTAGTGGTGTTCAAATAGGTTATCCCAATTTGATGTACCATTTGGTTAAGGATGGGTTGATGGAGAATATTTTTAAAATGGAGACTGCCATTTTTGGTGTAGGTGACAATGAGGGTGTTTGGCATAGATTACTTGAAAAATGGAAGGAGTGTTTGGCCTAATGGTGAGAGTAGTGGCTGGAGATCAATGAACAGTCACTAGAATGATCCCACACTCATTAGGATGAGAAAAAATGGATGAGAAAGGTAGAATAAATAAGATTCTAACACAATACTAATCACCACAAATGTCCTTCAATATATCTAAGCTAAAGAAGAGGTACTTTTATGAGGAGGCTACACCTTCTAAAATTGTGTGAGGGTATAAGCACAGTGATGGCATATATCACTAAGAGCCAAGTTTTAAAATATGGGTATCTATCAAGATTTGTATAGTCTCTTTAGCAAATGTTCATAATCACTATGAGTTATGTTTTATGGGTAGTAGAGAAGTTATGAATTGTAAAGATTATATTTGAAGGTTTATAAAATTCCACATGGTATAAAAGTAATAGTGTGGTGAGAGATAGAGGATGGAGTGTGCCTTACTTAAGATCTTCATAGCCAATTTGGTCAAAATGTGTCTATGTCTGCATTGTCTATCCCAATAGATTGGAACCAATAAACTATGTGTTCCATTAGAGTATGTCCTACTAGCAAGAATCTGCATGACCCAGGATATTATGTATATAGCTAGATAAGATGGGGAAAATGTGACAATGACTCAAAAGACTACCAGGGTTATGAGGACTATAATATGTGAAACAATGCCATTATATGTAGATCATAGGAAAAGGATATCAATTATGGGTGACAAAAGGAAATCATGATGGTGTATAATAACTTTATTGGGATGACTAGTCAGAGCAAGGGCTATGTGTCCACATAAAAAGGTAAGTAGACATGACCATTTCAAGTGATAAGACTATGTAATGGAGTCAATGACATCATAAGACCCACTTAGTTATTAGAATGGATAATCATGTCAGCAAGGAATAACACTTAGGTATTATACTTAAAGAATCATGTTAAGAACAAGTTCTCAATGTAAAGTCATTTTCTTTTGTAGGTTGTTGATAGTGTAGAGAGATGTAAAAGGTCAGAGATGGAGAATAATGGGAACAATGGAAATGAAGATGGAGATGATTTAAAACCCCCATGACCTAAAATAATCTACGTGGTTAATGTTTATATCTTGTAAGTACTAAAAAAATGTAATGGAAGTGTTGAAAGAATTGTTGAACCAAAGGCAAAGGGAAATTCACCCACAACTTGACCTTAAGCCTGAACTCCAACCACAATAGCAATGAAGAAGGAAAGAATTTTGTTGCACAAGATGTAAGGCTAGAGAACATCACCCTCCAACAGTCTATGGAGGGAATCCTCACTGTCTGAGGGGATACATATTGAGGCAATGATAGGTGTTACACATGCAAGTAGAATAACTAGAGCAGAGGGAGGAAATGGCTATGATGATTGAACAAGGCAAAAGACTTAGAGTAGAATATTATTCCCATACCATGGAGAAGAATGTGGAAGAGGGGAATAGAATATGCCCCCAGTGGCTATCAATATGGAGAATGTTGTTGAGGCTAGCTTAGTAAGAAATAAAAAGGAGCATATCTTAACACAAATTCATAGTCACTGGATAATCAACACAATGCCTAAGTAGTAAAGCTATGTATGTATGCACCTTAGGCAATGTGTGTGTAATTTGATGACTATGTATGTGCCATGCAACATCTCACACCCTAAATAAAATATTGCACAGTTTGATGTTATTATGCTTATGGTTATGTAGATAATCATGATTATGGTTGTTGTAATCTTCTTTAAGGTAAAGCATATAAGGTAAGGTAATGAATAACACTAGATGGTAAAGTGAAGAATATAATCAAGAGATAAATGTCGTAATGAAAATATTAACTAAGCATATTAGGATAAGAAAAGGGCATGATGTTTCTTCTTTGATAAGGACTAAAAATAGACCCGAAGTGGGATTGGCGTAATGAACATAATCCCTTCAAATACTTTGCATGAAATGTTATTAGTTGGTTGAAAAGTTTCTTATCCACATAAGGTTAAGTACACTCAAGAATCACTTACATATAGTGTAAAGGGGATATGGGTGAAAATGTAATCCTATTATGAGACTAGCATGCCTCTTTTATAGGTGCCTAAAGAGTCAATTATAAACAAATCTATGCCAAAATTATGTAAATTGATTGATGCAGGAAGTCTACTTATGAAATTTGATTACTGGTTCCACCTTATTATGTTAGTTGATTATGAATTTCATGATATTTGCTTTTGATTTGATTTTGATAATGGGTCTCTTATTATATTATTGTACATGGGAAGCTAATCAATGCAGAAGTTTCCAAGAAATTGCAATGGTTTTTGGCAAATACTTGACTTAGCCATCCTTCAAGGGAGTGGTCTAAGTTTATATGATTTTTTTAATGATTTTGATATCTATCTTTCAAGGGAGTAGTCTACCTTATATTTCACAATTTCAAATAAATTTTTAATAGTTTTCCTTCAAGGGAGTAGTCTGTGAATGCTAGGAATCATCCATGATTTCTAGTGATATGAATTATATTATTTTTATTTGATTATACTTGGCATAGACTTGCTTAAGATGACTTAGTGGCTCACCTTTATGAAGGAAAAAATATAAGCACAAGAAGGTGGACTAGGCATTAAAAAGATTTAGGTGACAATGATCATGGGGATCTACCTTGAAAAGGGGTGGAACGTACCATGAGAATCATGCCATGGGTAGATCCATGATACCCATTATTCAAGATAAGATTATGTCAGTGATAGATAATCACATGATTAAGTTTTAATAAGTTACCCCTAAATTAGGGAGATGAATGTAGGTGGATAATAAAGATTGAGCTTAAGTTAAACAAAAGGTAGAATTGATGCTTCTTAACAAAAGAATGGGCATATATGCAAAGCATTTATGGGCTCAATTTTTAGGTGGCCTTTGAGAGAAGACAATTGTTAAGCTCTTGATCTATACTTGTGGGTTATGATATAAGGTTTGAGCCAATTAAAAGCAAAATTGCCTCACTTGCTTTTCTCTATATTGGTGACATGTTGATTTTACTTTAGGATGAGGTCTCTAATATTGAACTCTCACACTTTGAGGCATATTTTATAGGTGTGATTGATATGCTCTTGATAGGCATGAAGATGGGTAAGGTCTTCTAGATGATGCTCATCAAGTATATCAAGCTAGGCTAAATGGTGTTGATGATAATCATCCTAAAAAATAATATCTTGCAAAGATATGCAAAAAGAGGGAATTTGGATTTCAAGAGGTAAGATATCCTCCACTCCAAACATAAGGAAGAATGGTGTAGCACCTGTAGGGGTTATAATGCTAGTATAGTAAGCCCATAAAGAAAAGGGAATGTGACAATGCCAATACTAACTAGATTCATTGACCATTTTAGTGAGCATTTTATTAAGAGTTTTGTTATAGGCCTCAGCCTACCCATTAAATTGAGGGAAATAGGGTAAGGATAAAATTAGCTTAATTCTAAGTGCATCACATAGACCTTGGACTTGCTTGTTCTTAAAGGATTTACCATTGTTGATGATAATTTTATGAGGAATACAATAGTGATAGATGATATGGTGATTGATAAAGTCAACAGTCTTCTTTGTTTTGGTCAAGATGAGAGGAATAGATTCTACCCACTTGGTAAAATATTTGGTGGATATGATGATCAATTTATGACACTATGAAGAATGATGATTTATTTACCCAATGAGATCAAGTCCCCATTATGAGAAATGCAAAAAGTCTTTAGATACTTGGAGGCTATTGGCCATCATGTGATGTAGATTAGCATGTTGTTGAAACTTAACACACTTCTTTACATAATCACAATAGCCTTGGTTGAGTGTGGGCCAATCGTATTTGAGGTGAAGGATACGTTTAGTGATAGGTAGACCACTAAAGTATCCCCCACAAATCCCGTCATGTGTTTCCATGATAGCACAATAAGCTTCATGGCTACATAGGCAATAGAGAAGGAGACCGTCAAAACCACATTTATAAAGGATTCCTCCTAGTAGGGTGTAATGAGAGGTACTCTGAACAAAGGCTCTTTGAGAATTATTAGAGAGGATGGGAGGAACAATGTCGATGTTAAAGTAGTCAAAGGTTTATTGGTACCAAATGTTTGATGGGAATTATTTCACACTACAAATGGTAGGGAGGTTGGATTGGTTATAAGAGGGTGTGCTGAAATGTTGAATGGTAATAAATATTTTAGAATTGTAATGTTGAGAAGGGATCTGGGAAATAAGAAAAGCCATTGTATTAGTGAATTTATTGGTAGATCAAGGAACATATTGGATATGGTAATGATCAAATGATGTTAAGATTATATCTATTAACTAGTTGTACTTTTATAAGACATCATTATTACATTGATAGGAGCTATTCACCTAGTGAAAATGAGTTGAAAATAACCAAAGACATTGATTGTCTTAATTCACAAGACTAGAGTGGTTTGAAGACCAATGACTAGAGATTCATACTCAGCCATATTGTTAGTACACTCAAAATCAAGCTTGAAAGAAAGAGGAAGTGCTTCACTATCAAGGGGAATGAGAATAATCCTAGCACCCCCACCTCTCTAGCACTTTGATCCATTGAAGAACATAGTTATTTGGTAGGTTATGTCCTCTTAGAAAAGAGTAGAGATGGATTCATTTATAAATGCAAGAGAAAGTGGTTAGATGTCTGGTAAAGGAGCATCAACCAATTGGTCAGCAATGACTTACCCTTTAATCAAATTTTATTGGAGGGACTCAAGGTCAAACTTAGATAGGAGCATGAGCCACTTAGCCATACATTGGTTTTGGTATGGTTTAGAGTGCATATACTTAAGTGGGTCGGTATTAGTGATGATAAAGATCTTGTGATTGATAAGGTAATGACATAGTTTAGAAGCCAAAAAGACTAAGGTGAGGCAAATTTTCTCAGTATGGGTGTACCGAATCTCATACTCTTTAAGTGTTTGACTTATATATTAGACAACTTGTTCCTTATTCTGTTTGTCATAGTGAGTGAGAATTTCCCCTAGTGAATAGTTAGTGGTGAAGATGTAAAGGTAGAAGGGTTGATCCTCTTTAGGAGGGATAAGAATGAGTAGAGAAAGGAGATATTATTTGAGTAAATTGAAGGCTTGTTGGTAGTCCTTGGTCCACTTAAAAGAGGTATCCTTCTTAAGAATATGGTGAAAGGGTTAACATTAATCTTATAATTAAAAGATGAAGTGACAGATCAATTAAAGATTTCCCTGTAGGCCATGGAGTTTTTTAAAGTGGGTTGGAGGTGGCATTTCAAGAATTGCTTTGAAATTGGTGGGATCTACTTTGATTCCTCAAAAAGAGATGATAAATCCAAGAAGTTTTCCTGAAAAGACCCCAAAAACACATTATTAGGGTTTAGTCGTACATGGAAATGGATCAGGTGCTTGATGATAATGGCAATAAATTTTAGATGATCTTTGTGAGATTTGGATTTTCCCAAGAGATCATCGATATAGTCCTATATGATAGTGCAGATGAGATAATGAAATATGTAAGTCATGACTCATTAGTAGGTTGCACCAGAATTCTTTAAACAAAATAGTATGACCCTATAGTAGAAGGTTCCCCACGGGGTGATGAAAGAATTTTTATGTTGATCTTTAGGAGCAATCAATATCTAATTATATCATAAGAAACTAATCATGAGAGATAACATCTTGTGGCCAAATATAAGGTCAATAAGTTGTTGGATGCTAGTGTCAAGATACGTGAAACACCGAAAGCATACAGTTGATTACCAAACCAAGCAACTTAATATGCAGAAATTAACCAGAATCACAAGTAACTAGAATTCAGAATAACACATGATATGAGAGACAATACACAACTTGTATTAATACTTATACAGAAAAGAATACAATAAAGAAGATGCCACTTCTTCTCCACCACCTCTTCAGAGGCTTCCCACACCTCAAGTGAACAGTAATTCTCTCCTCAAAGCTCTCTCTCTCAGGTCCCAACACACAACTCAAACACAGAGTTGGTGTTCACCTCCTGTGCTCCACGCACACCACAAGTTCTCCACGCACTCCACAAGTACTCAACGTACTTCAAGTAGATCTCCCATGAACCTGTAATAACTTGCAATTCAATAGATCATACTTATGGAAGGAACTCCCTTGCCTTCCTCTTTGCTCTATCTAAGTACACACCTGTACTCCAAGTAGATCCTGCCTGATTCTGCTCCCTATTGTGTTACTGTCCTATCTAATCTGGCACACCTATAAATCAACCTGGTTCTGCACACCTGTGAACCTTGACCTTGCACACACATACACCTGCAAATCAACGATCTTACTTACCATGCAGATCTCCTATATAGGCCATGCACACCTGCTGACCAAGATCCTACACCCCTAAAGAATCTTGCTGACTCTCCAAAACCAGCACCCACCTTGGTACTGATGTGGAACTAGGAGGAACACCCTTGCTCACCTCACACACAGAAGGAGCTAACTTTGCTCAACTCAAACTAGAACACTTCTCCAATACAACCATGAGTCTATTAAATAGATCTCATCCAAACAATGATTAGACATCTAATTACAATAATTAGATCTGTAGCTCTCAGTCTAAAAATAGCTCCCATCATGCAAACACTTGGTTCGTTAGCTAACTGCCTGTAATAAACTCGCAGTCAAACCACATAGGCGACCGATGTCGGTCCTTGTCCGCCTAGAGGTGACTGACGTCAGCCGATCCCTGACCGACATCGGTTTCTTCTCTTCACTATCCTGTCGACATCGGCTGATCAAACCGACACCGGTTGCTCTGATTCTCAGCAACCTTCAGCAACCCCTCTAATGGCCTTCTCCATGTCTGCATCAGTGAAGCTTTTAGCTCCACAACCTAACAATCTCCCACTTGGAGATAAATAGCTGCACTGTACCTGTGCCTGTACTCTGTCTAATCTGTTTCCTGGTTTGTATCCCTCTTTAAGCTCAATCTTGAAGACAACCCACCACACATCCCATGGTGTACCACCTGTCATCTGAGTACCCTGCCACATCCAAACCTACAAACACATGTAGTGAAGTCCTAACCCTGCATGTATACCTACTGCTGGTCCCTCTCAAATACTTGAGAACCCACTTCCCCGAATTGGCTCCTAACTCTCTGACAGCTCCCACTGCATGGGAATACTCAGGTCTATAACAGACCTCATGTGATTTCAGACACTGTACCTGTCCATCCCTTAGTGTGATCTGGCTCTACATCCTGAACCTCACCAACACCTGATTCACATCAGCTCCCACTAGAGACAAAATCAACCTATGATCTCCATGTCTCCCATATCAAAGAATTTCGCTGCTCCAAACTCCTCATGACATGCCACTGAACTAATCTTACCCTTAGCTCAGCAAAACCCTGTATGTACAAACCTACTAGCTAGCATACCATCCACATACAGCAACAGAATGATGTTGCAATCATCATCCACCTGGTAAGACAAACCATAGTAGTTACCTTGACATTGACTGAAGCCATGCTTCGTCCTCCACCTGTCAAAACCTGTACCACTGTCCTACAGCTCCTCAAGACCATATACCTAGTCTTCCGTCTCACGTGTTTGTTCACTCTATTCTTCAACTAAGGAATCCATTCATCTCTGTGCTTTCAAACTGGATGGAAATCCTACCAAAACTCCCATTTGGTTCTTCATCATATCCCTGCCATGCTCTCACATGTTTCCTGGATCCTTCCTGCTCTACAATCAGCAACGAGTATAAAGAAGAGGAACAATGAATTTGAGGGCCTACTTACGTCTTCAGTCCTCTGTATGGGTGTTTAAGACTCCTTGACAGCGTGCTGTCCACCCAAAATCCATTATAGTGACCGACCTCAGTCACTCCACAGTCTGCATCTGACTGACATCGGTTCCCATGCGTCTGTCCCTAACTACCGACCCTACCGACATCAGTGTCCCTATTGCCGATGTCGGTCCTCCTGACTGACATCGGTCTTACCTGCTACCGATGTCGGTCCTAATGACCGATGTTGGTCTTACCTTGCTCGACATCACTGGCTTCGGTCTGCACATGACTGACATCGGCACCTGTCTGTTCGATGTCGGTTCCTCCTGATCGACATCGGTATCTATGTTCGCCTGTGAGTGATGACTTTTTACCCGCGAGCTCCTTTGAATCAAAACCCATGTCCAAACTGCCTTGCTCAGAAGTATCCAACACCATCCACTAGTTTTTGTCTACCATCTCCTCCAAGTACACCAAGGCTTTCCAATTCTTAAGCCTGTCAAATATATCTATCTTCCACTTAAGAACATGCATCTCCTTCCTACTCATGTGACCAAGCCTACGAAGCCACGTCTCCGTAACGAAAGAAGAATCAATAATATAAACAAGTAGATAAAGAGTACCTATTTTCTTACCACCAGCTAATTCAAGTGCATCCGCTATGAGAGTTCTTGTGCATCTCTCATCACCCAATCTTTCTAAAGAAATTAGCCATATCTCCAAACCTGGGACATGTATGACCTTCATCAACACTTGTGTGTTGGCCGCCTGCAATTTCAACTTCACTTCCCCTTTGCCAATTCTTTGGCAAGGCTCACCAGCTCCTCTACCTGGGGCTGCATGGAAAGAGGCAACCAAATCTTTTATCCATGATTCAAATTTATCCAAGAAACCTCCAAAAGCATCCTGTGCAATAACACCTGCAACATCTGCGTCTTCAGTTCCTTCATGCTGATCTGCTACCAACCAACAATAATATTTTACCTTCTCTTTCTTTCCATGGGACCGTAAGTAACCATCTGTGCTTTTCAAATCCTCCATTTTTAGCTTACTTTCATCTGCCATTGCTCTACTCCCACTCAATCAAAAACCCCTAAGAGTGACCTGTAACCAAACACAAAACCTGCTCCCTGCAACTTGGCTCTGATACCACTTGTCAATGGTATCAAGCTATGAGCCAACAACTTGTGCTCTGATACCACTTGTCAGAATACATGAAACACTGGAAGCATATAGTTGATTACCAAACCAAGCAACTTAATATGCGGAAATTAACCAGAATCACAAGTAACTAGAATTCAGAATAACACATGATATGAGAGACAATACACAACTTGTATTAATACTTATACAGAAAAGAATAAAATAAAGAAGATGCCACTTCTTCTCCACCACATCTTCAGAGGCTTCCCACACCTCAAGTGAATAGTAATTCTCTCCTCAAAGCTCTCTCTCTCTCAGGTCCCAACACACAACTCAAACACAGAGTTGGTGTTCACCTCCTGTGCTCCACGCACACCACAAGTGCTCCACGCACTCCACAAGTACTCAACGTACTTCAAGTAGATCTCCCATGAACCTACAACAACCTGCAATTCAACAGACCATACTTATGGAAGGAACTCCCTTGCCTTCCTCTTTGCTCTATCTGAGTACACACCTGTACTCCAAGTAGATCCTGCCTGATTCTGCTCCCTATTGTGTTGTTGTCCTATCTGATCTTGCACACCTGCAAATCAACCTAGTTCTACACACTTGTGAACCTTGACCTTGCACACACATACACCTGTAGATCAATGATCTTACTTACCATGCAGATCTCCTATATAGGCCATGCACACCTGCTGACCAAGATCCTACACCCCTGAAGAATCTTGCTGACTCTCCAAAACTAGCACCCACCTTGGTACTGATGTGGAACTAGGAGGAACACCCTTGCTCACCTCACACACAGAAGGAGCTAACTTTGCTCAACTCAAACTAGAACACTTCTCCAATATAACCATGAGTATATTAAATAAATCTCATCCAAACAATGATTATACATCTAATTACAATAATTAGATCCGTAGCTCTCAGTCTAAAAATAGCTCCCATCATGCAAACACTTGGTTCGTTAGCTAACTACCCGTAATAAACTCACAGTCAAACCACACAGGCGACCGACGTTGGTCCCTGTCCGCCTGGAGGTGACCGACGTCGGCCGATCCCTGACCGACATCGGTTTCTTCTCTTCACTATCCTACTGACGTCGGCTGATCAGACTGACGCCGGTTGCTCTGATGCTCAGCAACCCCTCCAATGGCCTTCTCCATGTCTGCATCAGTGAAGCTTTTAGCTCCACAACCTAACAGCTAGGTAAAGGGAAGTCATATTTTGGACAAGCAAGGTTGAGGTCATGAAAATAGATAGAGGAAAAGCCCCTGGATAGATTTGGTTATGGGAATAATTTTAGAAACCCATTGGGGATAGTCAATGGGTTGGATGAAATTGATAGATAAGAGGAATTAAATCTCTTTCTTGACTAGAAGGGCAATGTGAGGGTGCATCTTGTGAAGTTTTTGCCAAATAAACTTAACATCAGGATGAATGACAATGTTTTGGAAGGAAATAGAAGGATCGATTTTGGGTATATCCTGATAGGACCAAGTAAATGTTATGCTTCGATCATGAAGGAAAGAAGGAAATCATGTTGTTCTATGGAATTCAATGATTGACCTATTTTGACAATGTGGGGGTTATCCTAAGTACCTAAGTTGACATTAATAGTGGATTCATTCAACATGGTTTGGTTCTTGTGAGGAAGGGATTTATGGATAAAATAATCCCCTACATCAAGGTAGGTAAGAATGGAAGCATCATTCTGATGCTAAACAATGTTAATGGTAAGAGAGTCTTTCTCTATCATCTCAAGATAGGTCAAAGGAATGGTGATGGTTACCCCCTTATTTTGACAAGTCAAGGGTCCAAGGGTGATCATGTTGATGACAAAACATTTGGGTGGTATGATGTCATCATCCTTGCTGGGTGAATATTTTGTCGTCCACTAACTGATGACAAAATGGGTATATCAACCACAACACAGGGAGATTTATGCCACATAAAGTGTGGGTTTACCAGATCTGAATGAGGTAAATCTCTCCTCTCATCAAGGGGAGGTTACCTATAAATATTTCTATGCTATATGTATATATAATTAAGCAAAAAATAATACTCGGGGTGGTATAACAGCATCCACCTCTCTTTTTTTAGAGGTGAGGTACAAGGAACAAAAGAAAAATCTTGGTCATTGGCCAACAACATTCCTCTTCTTTCAGGTATGGTATCCAGCGTAGAGTAGAAAATGACCTGAAGTAACAAAGTTCACAAGGAAACTTATGTAAGCACAAAGTCTTGCATTGTCTCCTTTGCTGATTCGAAACAAGCGTAACCGTAGAGTGAAATGAAGCACAAAGTCTTCACCTGAAACTACAAAAGATAAAAGAATCACAAAGATAAAAGTAGCTCAAAGTCTCTCTTTTATCTTTTAGAAATGCCCTCAGATAATATCAACACACCCACTTTGCTTATTAAATCAAACAAATAAGAGATTATCAGGAAAGAGGACATAAGAACTATTTCTTAAATAACACAGATAACTTCAACACAAAGTTAAAATAAACCTGCTTCTCATTCATTTAACAAAATATGATTTACAAGTTGAGCACAAAGTCTCAAGAAGTGTCTCAATTTCAGCAGAGTTTTTGCTCTCAATTATCAAAGATATATTTACAAAAGAGGTCTCCACTATATATAGGGAGAAAATCTAAAAAACTAGAAAATATTAAAATACAAAAATATCTTAGTCAAAGATGACTCATCTTTGAATTTGAGATATTTTTCTAGATTTTTTACATGTAATTACACATTACAAAATTGCATGCACTTTTTTCATGACAAAAGTGCATAAGGAAAGAAGAAAGAAGGGAAAAAAGTTTCAGCTCTTGCCACCAGACTTCTTCAGATGAGCATCATACATAGAAATGCATGCCTGAATTGCTATACTGTCTAGTGCAACTGTGTTCTTGAAGATGACCCTGGATCTAATTAAAGCATCCTTCAATGCTGTGATTGTCTTAGCATGACTAGTTAACCTGGATCTTAGATTATCCAAAGTTAATTGAGTATCTAAAATCTTATCCACAGAAGTCATTGAGAAGGTTTTCTCTTCAAAATCTCTTTGAATCATACCCTTGAAACCTTAGATCATTTCTTCAGCTGAGAGAAATTGGTTATCCTTGGAAGTGAGGTTGTAAGGTAGTTCTTCTAGTCTATTCAGCAGGCTTGTGTTGCTCTTCTCACTAGCATCCTTAAAAGATTTTGAGATCTTCAATCAACTCCTTGAGTACCTGTATCTTGTATATCAGTGACTCCTTGATCTCAACATAGAAATCTTTACTGGAGATGATACTGATAGATATCAAGGTGCTTTTCTTCAGATCCTTCATCTCCCTCCACTTGCTAAGATATTTTTTTGTACTGTTAATGTCCTGAGGGATAAGAGAGACAAGGTCATCTAAATCTGCCCTCACCTTCTTCATCTTGTCTATCTTTTCTGCAACCTCTGTAAGTAAGGAAATTACCTGAGTATGCATTTTTTTAACGTAATCCTCTAGCACTTTCCCTTTCAAGTAGGTTTTCTCTGCCTTTTGAATGATAGGGTTGTCTATAGAGAAGGCCTCTAGAGTCACCGCTTCAGGGAGAAGAGTGAATTTCATTATTACCACCATCAACTACTCCATCTTGGCCTTATAGTAGTCTTTCATCTCCTTTTTCTATCAAATTTTTGGACCATGATGTCCATTGCAGACTGTAGATCACTTTTTGCACCTTCGTGACTAACTTTGCCAAGTTCAACTTGAGAGATGGAATAACTGCTCATGTTAAAACCTTCAAGGGTTGCGTCCTACAAAGGCTTAGCTATTTCCAAAAATTTATGCCCCTTTTCCTCAACCAATTTTGAAAGGATCCTTGGCCTCTTTGGAGCCTTAGCTTTCACTGGCACTATCTTGCCAAAATCAAAGTCATCTGTAGAGATGGCTAGCTTCTTTCTTTTAGGCATGAACACTGACATCTAGGGCAGGAGAGAAGTAATTACTGTGGCAATAGCTCCCACAGCTAGTGTTACCATGGTAACATCTGCACTGCTAGTAGTAACAGTGGTTGTAGTAAGAGTAACAGGTGAAACTGTATCGATCATTGATTGATCAAGGGCAAAACTTTCTCCTAGATTGAAGGAAGGAGATGCCAAATTAGGAATAGATCTAGAGGAGCGAAGAGTATCTCCAAAAGCACTCTGAGGATTACCAAATATAACTTTGAAAGGGGAGGTAGCTCCAGAAGAAGGAACACTGATAGGAGATAGAGGTGAAGGAGATGCCATTTGAGACTGAGGTGGAGAAGGAGAGATGTTTTTAAGCAGTTGTGCCCCTTCCTGGGAAGGTAGAGGTTTAGGCCTTTGCTATTCTGAAAGCTTGTCATCTATCTCCATTTGTTGAGCTGCTTATTTCTGGGAGCTTTTTTTGGCAACTCCCTTGGCCACTGATTCTGGCTCTTTAGTAACCTTTGATTTTTTAGAAACAAAGATGATTCTAGGCTTGTGAGGCCTAAATGAGGAAGGAACATCACCTTTGTTCTTGGTCCTATTTTCTGCCTTCTTCCTCATTTTTACTTGAAACTCAGCCTCTGATCCTGTAATAAACTCTTTTAGTATGATCCCTTTGGCTACTAACCAATCATTAATGTTAGCGAATATTGGCTCAAATCTCTTCCTCAAAGAAGTTAGCTCTTTTTGAGACCACTGAATTGGAAGAAGAGGGGAGTCAACAATTTTCTCGACAAGGTACCTACTATTGATAATGCTCCTATCATCGACTAGATTGGGGGGAATCTCTGCAAGCCCCAAATATTTGATCTGCTCCAGGGTCAGCCTATTGTAGTCCATCCTCTTGATTTCTTCAGTTGTCCTCAGGTTTACCTAGATGTCTTCAATCATAGGCTCATGGAATTGAGTCTTTCATCTGATCATGTCCTTGACACCCCTATAGTCAAATTTGTCCCTTCTCTTGAATTGTTTCATAGTGGCCAGCTGCATCTCTGTTTCCATGACTTTGGCTTTGGCTGCTGTCAAGATAGAGTATCTGCCAATTTCAACTGGAAACTTGAAACCTAGCTTTTTCAGCTCCATCTGCCTAGTATGTAAGACATCCATTTATCTACATAGCTCCATCAGAACTAACTTATCAGAAGGAAACTTGGGGAGCATATAGGGATAGCCTTGATAAAGGCCAACCTGAAGATAATAAAAGGTGGGAAATTGAAGGAACATACAACCATAGTCATTGACGACCATCCAAGCCTCATCAGATACTCTCTTCTGTTCGAGCTGAGGGTCAAAGAGGCATAAAAATATGGCAAAGAAATTGTCATTTAGGCTTTTAAAATGGCAAATTAATCCTTAAAGTGTTAACTGGGGGTAATATGAGTAGACTAGGGTGGTCTTTCTATTCCCTTCAGTTGTCAAATATGGAAAGGTTCACATCAAAGTAGTTATGTACATGAGATACGAAGTCATATAGAACTTTGAAGAAGTTTTTACCTTAGTAAGTTGCTTGTGAAGGGCATTACTAATCTGTTCACCCCAAAAGATGACCTGCTTACCTTAGAGGATGATCTTGATGAATGGGTACATCCACTCATGGAACTGTGAGGAAGACGGGAGGCCTCGCACTCTACTGAGAAGGGTGATCAAGTCACCAACTTCTTCAATGAAATCACTCCTTGAGAAGTTTCACGGCCACCAAGATAAATTAGTTTTGGGGGCCTTCAACCACCTATTATTCATTACTTTCTTTTCCCTCTCAGGGTCCTTGTCATACTCTTGTGCTTCTATGAATTCAATCCTCAGCACTTCAGTAGCAGGAGGGCACATGAATACTTTATTAATAAATTTAGGATCTAATTAAATTATTACATTGCCACTGGCATCTGAGACTAATCTGGTCTCTTTGTTATAAAATCAAGTGCACTGGAGGATAAACTCTATATGATGTGCTACCACTGGGAAAGCGGCAATTAGATGAATGTTGCTTTCAATGATTCTCTTCATTTTAGAACTCAGGTTCATTGCCTTAGTTCTGGTCACAAACTCGGCCATATCCACTTGGCCAATCTCTGTATCTCTAATGTTGTCAACATTAGAGGTGACTGAAGTGATTAGGAAGATGCCTTGGTACTTGTAATTCATGGCCTTTGAATTTTTGGGAGAAGTTTTAGACATCAAAACTGGCCTTGGTTGAATGGCTGCTAACAAGCAAGAATCTTTTGAAAGTACTAGAGAACCACGCACACTGTGAGCACAAATCTACAAAAATGCACTTTAACTCATTTGTTGGATCATCCAGAGGCAGAGGATAGGAGGAGAGGAGGAATGAAACAAAAGAGGGTTAAAACTGGATTATATGGGGCAAAAATTGACCCCAACAACTCGATGCACATGGTAATAAATGCCATGCATGGAAAATAAGGTGATGCAGGGGCGACGGAATTCACCACCCTTGTAGGTCAAAATGTAGGGGTGGAAAAAATTGCTGCCCTTGCATCTCAAAGGTAAAAATGCACTGGCATAAAATTTTTCCACCCGTGCATAAAAATGGAAGAAAAGAAACACTAACTCTGAAAGAGGTAGGTTTTGGTCTCCTGGTCGCATCGAGATTGTAACAACCTTCACGTTTCAGGGAAGACATGATAAAAAGACATTACAAATTTTTAAATGTGCAGTTGGACCAAGATGAGAATGAGAAAAACCTGTCTCGAAAACAAACTTAGAGAGATGAAAAATGAAATGGACAAGTTTCGTAGGGGGTTGTTCCCAAAAATGAGCTAAGCTAATTTTGGAAACAATAGCTGGCTCTTATTGGGGAAATTCTATTTAATCAAATCGATCAACATGAGTAGAAACTAGTCTCTAAGTGCCTTCATCCAAGCCATTGGGTTACGGAGTCAAGCTAAAAATGAAAGAAAAATAGACAAAATGTAAAAATTGTACATATATACAAATGGACCCATCTAAGCTTCAAGGATTGAATAGCTTCAAATGTTGCCCACTGTGGGGTAGTGCAAATGGTGTTCCATCTTGGTATTCTAGCAAGAAGCTAGCCTTACCATAGAGTTGTCGAATGGTGAACGGGCCTCTCCATAAGGAGTCAAATTTGTCGTGCATCTCTTTTGGTTCTCGCCTCTTGTCCTACAACAAGACTTGATCTCCGACTTGGAATTCATGAACCTTAGCTTTTTTATCAAAAAATTTCTTCACCTAGTTCTGATGTGCCGTGATCTGATCCACTACCATGGTTTTCCACTCATTCAGATCGGTCAGACACATGATTCTTTGTCGACCAAACTTTTGAAGGTTGAGTCTTCTATTGCTTTGGTTAACTTGAGTGCTGATAGTTCAAGGGTGATGGGAATTTCTACATTAAAGCCATATAGAAGTTGGAAAGGTGACATACCTATAGCCTTTTTAAGTGTTATCATATCCACCCATAAAGCATCATATAATTCTTTGTGCCACATTCTCTGATTTTCATCTACCAACTTTCTGATAATAGTGACCAGGTTCTTATTACTCGATTCTACTTAGCCATTTCCTTGAGGGAAATAATCTAAAGTGTGGGATAGAGTAATCCCATAATAAAAAAAATTGAGTAATTTCATGCGATGAAAAATAGGCCACATTATCTGTTATAATTTTAAGTGGGACCCCAAACTGGGAGATGATATTTTCTTTGAGAAAATTACACACTACTTCAGAGGTAGCGTGCTTGGTTGGGATGGCCTCCACCCACTTGGTAAAGTAATCTGTTGCCATGAGGACATAATCATGTCTGACACTTGAAGATGGGTTGACTATGCTAATGAAGTCAATACCCCACTACTGAAAAGGCTCTTTGATTACTACTGGCTTGAGAGGCAATGCAGCCAGTTTAGGCTTCCTAACAAACTGTTGACACAATTTGCACCTACGCACCCATTTGTAGGCATCCTAGAACAACATGGGCCAATAATATCTCACTCACAAAATCTTGTGCACTATCATTGGTGTAGAGAAATGCCCTCCATAGGCTCTTGTTGCACCTTATCAACACAACAAAGAAATGCTCCGTCTAGGTTCCTTTTATACAGATCATTATCCCATAGAACATAACTAGCATCCTTTAACTTAACATTCCATTTTTCCTTATAAAAAAATGAGTGGGACACTCACCATATGTCAGAAAATGGGAGATATTGAAATACCACTCATCAGTAATGGCAACAAAGAGGACCGTAGGCACGCCTTCAATCTCTATTTCTTCACTTTCTACTTCATCTAGAATGTTGTTGGCGATCAACTGGCAAAGACCTTTTTCTCACGAGTTTGGTAGGTTTGATGTCCAGATCAAACTCCTGAATCTTGGTGATCCAATTACCCCTCTTCATACCAAACTCCTGCTGAGTCAAAATGGACTTCATTGTTGTATCAGGTATGAGAACTTTGGTGTGCGAGTTCAAGATATAAAATCTAAAATGCTTGACTGCCTTGACCACCGCGTATGCATGCTTCTCCATTTTAGAATATTTTAGCTCATGAACCTTGAGTGGACAACTCATGAAGGAGATAGGAGATTCTACACCTTCTTGGTTCAGTTGAATTAAAATAGCTGAGAGTGTATGTTCAGAAGCATAACTGTATATTTTAAAACTTTTAGTGTAATCTGGACAAATCAGGACTAGTGCACAAGCGATTGCTCCTTTGATGTCTTTGTATGCCGATTTTCCCTCTATAGTCCACCTGAAGGTAGCATTACCTTTCATCATATTGACGATGTGGCGGGTCTTCTTAGTGAACTCAGGGATGAATCTTTGAAGAAAATTCACCTTTTTGAAGAAAGAGTGAACCGTAGTTTTGTTGGTAGGTAGAGTAAGTTCCTGGATGGACTTGACTCTTTTTGAGTCAATCTTAATACCTTCTCGAGACACAATGTGTTTGAGAAGTTTCCCTTCAGTCACTCCAAAGACATATTTTTTGGGTTAAGAGAAATACCATTCTGACGACAGCGGTCTAGTACTCTTTGTAAATGGTGGACATGGTCAGAATGATGCTTTGAAAACACTATCAGATCATTCAGGTACAATACGATAAATTTTCCCATTTCATCCTTGAAAGCGAGGTCCATCACCCTTTGAAATGTGGCACCTACATTTATCATACTGAAAGGCATTCTTTGATAAGCGAAGGTGCCCCAAGGTGTGGTAAAAGCAGTCTTATGCTGATTTACTTTTCCAACTTTGACTTAATTATACCTTGAGAAACCGTCCAGCATTGATAACATTTCTGAATCTGTTACCATTTGCAAGACTTAATCCATGATAGGGAGAGGGTAGTTATTTTTTAAAGATAACTAATTCAAGTTCCTAAAATCCACACAAATTCAAATTTCACCATTCTTCTTTTTGACAGGCACTATGTTGGCAATCCATGTGGAGTGATGGATTGGGAAAATTATCTGGGCATCAAGCATTTTTTGTATCTCAGCTAAAATAGTAATTGAGATTTTTGGATTATATTGCTTGGAATTTTGCTTATAAGGTATAGAGTTTGCCTTAAGAGGAATGTCGTGGAAGATGTCATTCGGCCTGAGTGATTTCAGATCATCATAAGAATAAGCCAAGACATCTATATGTTGGTGAAATAGATTGGCAAGCTTAAATCTCTCCTCAGGAGTGCATCATTTCCTAATGTTTACCATCTTAAGATCTCCCTCGATTCCCAAGTTTATCTGATTAAAATTTTGAGAGGAGTTTGAATCTGTTCGTTGTTGTTTAATAAACTTGTCATGGTTATCAAACAATTTCTCTAGAGAAATCAGGCCTTTGGGGATGTTATTCCCCTTAAGCTGCAAGAAATCCTCACCTGTGTTTGTGTTTGATTCAAAAGTTGCTTCACATTCTCAGAGTTCACTACCTTCAAAATGCAATTTTTTGAAGCTATCTTTTTGCTCCAAGAAGGCAATGATTTGATCATTGTTGTTAAATACTTGCCAATGGCTGGAATTATCAGGTACACTTGGATGAAAGACTAGTTCAATAGTGTACTTATCTCTTTTAAAATTTGGATGAGGAACCAAGAGAGTAGCAGAGACAGCCAATGCATCCACCTGGTCATTGAATTCTCTTGGAACTGTAGAGATGCTGATAGCATCAAAATTTTTGATTTGGTTCCAGACAAGATTGTGATAGTGATGCAATCTTTCATTTTTGGTCTGATAGAGGTTTTTTACCTAATAAACTACTAACTCAACATCCCCTTTAGCATGAAGTAATTTAATTCCCTTTTCTCTAGCAGCCTGTAATCTAAGTAATAGGGATTCGTACTCAGTCGTGTTGTTGGTATTGCTGAACTACAATTTATAGGATAAAGGAACAATATCTCCCTGAGGAGATACCAACACAACCCTGGCTCTCAAACCGGTAGAAGAGTAGCTGCCATCAAATTCTAAGGTCCATACCTCGTTAGACATCACTTTTTCTTTGAAAACTTCTTCATTTGGGGGAAGAAGTTCTTCCATGTGTTCATTTTGCTTTGTTGATTCTCCCACTGTGTCAGCTAAACACAATTTCAAGTTATCATCTATAGGAGTTTCATCAGATGCCTCATGGACCTTGTCCATAGATAAGAAGTAATTTCCCATGCCTAAAAACTCAAATAAAATTTGAGCTTTCGATGTTGACGATCGAGTGACTACATACCTTGCCTCTTTTTCAAGAAGCAACCTCTTCATAACACCTTGAATTGGGATCCTTCCTTTCAACAAGTCCATACTTAGCTCACCTCCAACATTTTTGTAGAAATTCTACCCAAGCAAGATGCTGTAAGAGGCTAGAACATCGGCCACTAGAACCATCATTTTTATCTACTTTTTTAGAAAAGCTGCGAAAGCAAATTGGGCATATTTTATTTGACCAAGGAGTGGAATTTTCTTATTTTCTATAGAAAAACACCTTCCAAAAGTTTTGGTCAAAGTTAGGCCAAGGGAATCTGCCACCTTCATGGGCATGACATTATTTGAGGATCTAGAGTCTATAATGCAATTACTCAGTTTGTAACCATTTATTAGTAGGGAAACATAAAAAGGTTCTATCTTCCTAAGAGCAACAGGAGGAGTCACAACAAGATTATTTTGGGTGGATTTATCTTTGGGGCGATCATGAATGGCCTTTAAGGAATTTTTTTCTATAGGGATAGATTTATTTTTCACATATTCTGTCAACTTATCAAATTTTTCTGGGTTAGCTCTCAAATATTCAATCTCTATCATTTGAATTTTAGTCTTTCTAGCATGATCAATTATATCAAATAATTGAAAAGAATTTGAAACAGAGGAAGAGAGTCCATCATCTAGAATTTTAGTAGGTGTGGCACTAGTCTGAGAAATAGAAGTGGAAGGTATGGGGTGGTTGGAGGTATTTACTTTTTTGTGAATTACATGATCTTTTGATTGAGGCAATGGAGTCCTTCATTTAATGATGGAAACTACTGGCCAGGGTTCTTCTTCTACCTTTCCTTTATTAGTCTGTAGAGCTGACTGGTTTTGAGATCTAGTGAAAATAGCATAGGATCCATCCAACCCTTCTCCTTTACTTCCAGCTTCATCCTGGTAATTTAGGAAACCAATATTAGAGTCACCAGCTAATTCTTCTTCCTGCTCATTAAAGAGATTAGCTTCATCTAGTTGGTCCAACTGAGGTTGGAGAAAATAGTCGTGTTCAGCCTCTAAGTAACCGACCACTAAATTGGTAGGTGCTACTTTAATGGCCAATTTCCCTAGAGGGGGAGGCAGGCGATTTGATTACCCTTGGTTCTGGGGAGCATTACTCTGATATTGCTAATTCTGGAACATTTTCCTGGGCATATCTTGATAGGTGGGAGCAGACATACCTTGGGCCATTTGTCTCTTCAAATCTATCAGTTCATTCATCAATTTTTGCACCATAGGATCTGTAGTGCCTGTAGAAGAGCTTTTAGTAGATGAGGAGAATCTATTTTTACTAGGGTCTTTTCTAATCTTATCTATCAAGATAAGATTGTCCTTAATCTCAGTAGCCAAATTTTGAGCCAATGCTAGATCCATAGGGCCAGCTCACCTCAATAAGAAACTTACTTTAGGAAGCTGCGAGTTGATAAAAAAGCACTTGAGATTCTCCAGTATGGGTTGAGCAACAGTTGGAATCTGGTTCCTTAACTTGTTGAATTTAGCTATGAAATCCCTCATGGGTTCCTAGGATTCTTTTTTCATTTGGGTTAGATATGCTAACAAAGCATGTGCATCTTCAGCAGGTTTAAACCTAGCTTCAAATTTGGCTTTGGAAGTGTCCCAGTCAGTCGCTGACCTGGCTTGTAGGTGGTAGAACTAGTTTGTAGCAGCTCCTTACAAATTTTCTACAAAAAGTCTCACTGCTACATCCTCAAATTCCACACCAATTATGCCACATGATATGGAGAAAGTGGCAATATGCTCGTCGGGATGAACCTTCTAGTCACCAAAAAAGTTCAGAATTTTTTTTCTAGAACTACGAGGTAGTTCATACAAGGGTGGCGTCAAATTAAGAGGACCAAAGAAATTTCTCCATGGACCTTGAGCCATTATGATAAGAGGATTAAATGGTGGGATAACGAATCTTAGTGAAGTGTTTATAAGCAGGGCCTTATTAATAGCAGGAAAAGAAGCTCTACCTTGCATTAGTGACTCGATAAGGTCAGGAGGAAGACTCCTAGACTGTTAGAGGAAAGGTGGTGGAGGAAATAGATCAAAATTGCTCTGCTGTGCCAACTCAAACACGGGGTCAAAAACACTCTTAGCTCTCTGGCTTCTTGTGTAACGTGGAGTTGCCAGATTTCAAATGAAAAAGGAATTGAAACTGCTTCAAGTTGAAGCTTGAAGCTTCAAAATGCATGTTTGTAGTCCCCAGCAGAGTCACCAAAAATTGTTGGGTGAATATTTGTCGTCAACTAACTGATGACAAAATGGGTATATCAACCACAACACAGGGATATTTATGCCATGAAAAGTGTGGGTTTACTAGATCTAGATGAGAAAAATCTCTCCTCTCATCAAGGGGACGTTCCTTATGAATATTTATATGCTATATGTATATATAATTAAGCAAAAAATAATACTTGGGGTGGTATAACAGCATCCACCTCTCTTTTTTCAAAGGTGATGTACAAGGAACAAGAGAGAGGAATCTTGGTTGTTGGCCAACAACATTCCTCTTCTTTCAGGAATGGTATGTAGCGTAGAGTAGAAAATCACCTGAAGTAACAAAGTTCACAAGGAAACTAGCATAAGCACAAAGGTTTTCATTGTCTCCTTCACTGATTCGGAACAAGCGTAACTGTAGAGTGAAATGAAACACAAATTCTTCACCTAAAACTACAAAAGATAAAAGAATCACAAAGATAAAAGTATCTCAAAGTCTCTCTTTTATCTTTTAGAAGTGCCCTCAGATAATATCAACACACCCACTTTGCTTATTAAATCAAACAAATAAGAGATTATCAGGAAAGAGGACATAAGAACTATTTCCTAAATAAAACAGATAACTTCAACACAAAGTCTAAAATAAACTTGCTTCTCATTTATTTAACAAAATATGATTTACAAGTTGAGCACAAAGTCTCAAGAAGTGTCTCAATTTCAGCAGAGTTTTTGCTCTCAATTATCAGAGATATATTTACAAAAGAGGTCTCCAATATATATAGGGAAAAACTCTAAAAAACTAAAAAATATTAAAATACAAAAATATCTTAGTCAAAGATGACTCATCTTTGACTTTGAGATATTTTTTCAGATTTTTTACATGTAATTACATATTACAAAATTGCATGCACTTTTTTCATGACAAAAGTGTATAAGGAAAGAAGAAAGAAGGGGAAAATGTTTCATCTCTTACCACCAGACTTCTTCAGATGAGCATCATACATATCAATGGATGCCTGAATTCCTATACTATCTAGCACAACTGTGTTCTTGAAGATGACCCTGGCTCTAATTAAAGCATCGTTTAATGCTGTGATTTCCTTAGCATGACTAGTTAACCTGGATCTTAGATTATCTAGAGTTAACTAAGTATCTAAAATGTTATCCAAAAAAGTCATTGAGAAGGTTTTCTCTTCAAAATCTCTTTGAATCATACCCTTGAAACCTTGGATCATTTCTTCGACTGAGAGAAATTAGTTATCCTTGGAAGTGAGGTCGCAAGGTAGTTCTTCCAGTCTATTCAGCAAGCCTGTGTCGCTCTTCTCACTAGCATCCTTGGAAGATTTGAGATCTTTAATCAACTCCTTGAGTACCTATATCCTGTATATCAGTGACTCCTTGATCTCAACATAGGAATCTTTGCTGGAGATGATGCCGATAGATATCAAGGTGCTTTTCTTCAGATCCTTTATCTCCCTCCACTTACTAAGATATTTTTCTATACTATCAATGTCCTGAGAGATAAGAGAGACAAGGTCATCTAAATCTTCCCTCACCTTCTTCATCTTGTCTATCTTTTATGCAACCTCTGTAAGTAAGGAAATTCCTTGAGTATGCATCTTTTCAACGTAATCCTCCAGCACTTTCTCTTTCAAGTAGGTTTTCTCTGCCTTTTAAATGACATCGTTATCTATAGAGAAGGCCTCTGGAGTTTCCGCTTCAAGGGGAAGAGTGAATTTCCTTATTACTGCCATCAATTGCTCTGTCTTAGACTTATAGTAGTCTTTCATCTCCTTTTTTCTGTCAAACTTTTAGACCATGATGTCCATTACAGAGTATATATCACTTTTCACACCTTCGTGAGTAACTTTGCCAAGTTCAACATGAGAGATGGAATAGCTGCTCATGTCAAAACCCTCAAGGGTTTCATCCTATGGAGGCTTGACTATTTCTAGAATTTTATGCCCCTTTTCCTCAACCAATTTTGAGAGGATCTTTGGCCTCTTTGGAGCCTTAGCTTTCACTGGCACTATCTTACCAAAATTGAAGCCATTTGCAGAGATGGCTAGCTTCTTTCTTTTAGGTGTGAACACTGACATCCAAGGCGGGAGAGAAGTACCTATTGTGGCAATAGCTCCCACAGCTAGTGTTACCATGGTAATGCTTGCATTGCTAGTAGTAATAGTGGTTGTAGTAGGAGTAATAGGCAAAATCGTACTGGGTATTGATTGATCAAGGGTAGAACTTTCTCCCAAATTGAAAGAAGGAGATGCCAAACTAGGAATAGATCTAGAGGAGTGAAGAGTATCTCCAAAAGTGCCCTAAGGATTGCCAAATATAACTCTAGAAGGGGAGGCAGCTCCAGAAGAAAGAACACTGATAGGAGATAGAGGTGAAGGAGATGCCACATGAGACTAAGGTGGAGAAGGAGAGACATTTTTAAGTGGTTGTGCCCCTTCTTGGGAAGGTAGAGGTTCATCCCTTTGCTATTCTGAAAGCCTGTCATCTATCTCCATTTGTTGAGTTACCTATTATTGAGATCTTTATTCTGCAACTACCTTAGCCACTGATTCTGGCTCTTCAGTAACCTTTGATTTTTTAGAAATAAAGATGATTTTAGGCTTGTGAGGCCTAGATGGGGAAGGAACATCACCTTTGTTCTTGGTCCTATTTTATGCCTTCATCCTCATTTTTGCTTGAAACTCAACCTCTGATCCTATAATAAACTCTTTCAGTAAGATCCCTTTGGTTGCTAACCAATCATTACTGTTAGCTAATATTGGCTCAAATCTCTTCCTCAGAGAAGTTAGCTCTTTTTGAGACCACTGAATTAGAGGAAGTGGGGAGTCAGCAATTTTCTCAGCCAGGTACCTACTATTGATAATGCTCTTATCATTGACCAAATTGGGGGGAATCTCTACAAGCCCCAAATATTCGTTCTGCTCTAGGGTCAGTCTCTTGTAGTCCATCCTCCTGATTTCTTCAGCTATCCTTAGGTCTACCTAGATGTCTTCAATCATAGGCTCATGGAATTGAGCCTTTCATCTGATCATGTCCTTAACACCCCTATAGTCAAAATTTTCCCTTCTCTTGAATTATTTTATAGTAACCAACCGCATCTCTATTTCCATGACTTTCACTTTGGCTGCTGTCAAGATAGAGTATCTACCAATTTCAACTAGAAACTTGAAACCTAGCTTTTTTAGCTCCATTTGCCTAGTATGTACGACAGCCATTTGTCTACATAGCTCTATCAGAACTAACTTATTAGAAGGAAACTTGGGGAGCATATAGGGATAGCCTTGGAAAAAGCCAACTTGGAGATAATAGAAGTTGGGAAATGGAAGGAACATATAACCATAGTCATTGACGACCATCCAAGCCTCATCAAATACTCTCTTCTATTCGAGTTGAGGGTCAAAGAGGCATAAAAATATGACAAAAAAACATCATTTACCCTTTTAAAATGGTAGATTGATCCTTAAAGTGTTAACTAGGGGTAGTATGAGTAGACTGGGGTAGTCTTTCTATTCCCTTCAGTTTTCAAACCTAGAAAGGTTTGCATCGAGGTAGCTATGTACACAAGGTATGAAGTCATATAGAACTTTGAAGAAGTTTGTACCTTAGTCAGTTGCTCGTGAAGGGCATTGTTGATCTGTTCACCCCAAAAGATAACTTGCTTACCTTGGAGGATGATCTTGATGAATGGGTACATCCACTCATGGAACTGTGAGGAAGAAGGGAGGGCTCACACTCTACTAAGAAGGGTGATCAAGTCACCAACTTCTTCAATGAAATCACTCCTTGGGAAGTTTCACGGCCACCTAGATAAATTAGTTTTGGGGGCCTTTAGCCACCTATTATTCATTACTTTCTTTGCCCTCTTAGGGTCCTTGTCATACTCCTTCTGTGCTTCTATGAAGTCAATCCTTATAACTTCAGTAGCAGGAGGGCACATGAATACTTTGTCAATAAATTTAGGATCCAGCCAAATTATTACATTGCCACTGGCATCTGAGATTGATCTGGTCTCTTTGTTATAGAACTGGGAACACTAGAGGATGAACTCTGTATGATGTGCTACCATTGGGAAAGCGGTAACCAGATGAATATTGCTTTCAATGATTCTCTTCATTTCAAAACTCAAGTTCATTGCCTTAGTTTTGGTCACTAACTTAGCCATATCCACGTGGCCAATCTCTGTATCTCTAATGTCATCAACATTAGAGGTGACCGAAGTGATCGAGAAGACACCCTGGTACTTGTACTTCATGGCCTTTGACTTTTTGGGAGAAGTTTCAGACATCAAAACTAGCCTCGATTGAATGGGTGATGATGAGCAAGAATCTTCTAAAAGTACTAGAGAACCATGTGCACTACAAGCACAAATCTACAAAAATGCACTTTTAACCCATTCGCTAGATCATCCAGAGGTAAAGGATAGGAGGAGGAGAGGAGGAATGAAACAAAAGAGGGTTAAAACTAGATTATATGGGGCAAAAATTGACCCCAACAACCCAACGCATGTGGTAATAAATGCCACGCATGAAAAATGAGGTGATGCAGGGGCAGTGAAATTTGTCACCCTTACAAGTTCTGATGTAGGGGTCACAAAAATTGCCGCCCTTACAGGTCAAAATGTAGGGGCGGAAAAAATTTATGCCCTTGCATCGCAAAGGTAAAAATGCACTGGTGGCAAATTTTTCCACCCGTGCATGAAAATAGAAGAAAAGAAACACTAACTCTGAAAGAGGTAGGTTTTGGTCTCCTAGTCACATTGAGACCATAACAACCTTCACATTTCAAGGAAGACATGATAAAAAGACATTACGAATTTTGAAAGGTGCAGTTGGACCAGGATGAGAATGAGAAAAACCCATCTTGAAAACAAACTTAGAAAGACAAAAAATGAAACAGGCAAGTTTCGTAGGGGTTGTTCCCAAAAATGAGCTAAGCTAATTTTGGAAGCAACAATCCTCACACACAGGTGGAGGTGAGGTTGGTGAGGAAAGGGTATCATCCTTAACAATGATAATGATAGGTGGTTTGGGTTACTTCTTGTTGGGTAGGATGAAATCAAAGACATGCATCTCATGAGTTTTCCTAGTCTCAATGGTGACCAACTCATGCAGGCCCTACTCATATTGTCTAAGGCCAAAGCCTTTCCAAGCACACCAATGAAGGTATTATGTCTTAGTAAAGCTTGGTTTATCTAGGTAATAAAAACTAGTGGTAAGTGTCTAAGGTGAGGAAGGGTGATAGAAGCATCAAGGGGTTTGTTGAGTTCCCCATAGACAAAATGGGTCTAATGGTTGGGAGGTCCAAATGGAATGATAGTTATGATATTGGGGTCATATCCTGGCTAGTTGGTGAGTTTACCATACTCGTGAGGAGTAAAGAATATGTCAAGAGCTAAAAGGTGATACTCCCCTAATGAGAAACATTGGAATATATATTTCAAGGGTTCCCCTATGGGGATTTGTGAAGAAGGGATGGATGATCTAGTTGATGCTTTGTTGATGGTTAGTAGTTGGGGTGTAACTATTGAAGGTGTGTTGGATGGGGGTATGAAGACATCATTAGGGTGATAGGTCATGTTGCATGTTGAGAAAGGACTTGGGTCTACTTTGATGGTGATGACCTAACCTTCACACCCTAATTTGATGCAATGATGGAGGGTAAAGGGAACACCTGCCATGGAATAAATCCAAAGTCATCCCAAAAATTTGTATTAGAATTCCTCTTCCAAAACATATAAGAGTTTGGGGAGGGTACAATTTCTTACATGGATATGAAGGATGATAGTTCCCAAGGTAGTGGCCATGGTATCATTGAAAGAACAAAGGATAGCCGAGGATTTAGACATGACATTATCTAGAAAGTTGAGTTGGTTTTAGGCATGAGAAGAGATGATGTTAATGTTATCTCCCCCATAAATCATGACTCATTTAATATGGGTTTGGTCAATGTAAGTGGTAATAAAAAGTGGGGGATATATGTCTTCAAGGTGGATGGAATGTATTTTTAAATCCTTGAAGGTGATAAGGTTAGAAATTTGAAGGGCACCAACAAAGGTGGCTAGAGGTTGAGGGTCATCGAGTTGGACCTGTGGTAATGGGGAGAGGTATAGATCAACTCATACAATATTATTTTTAAGAGGGTTTAATGAAGTTTCTTGAGGATAGCTCTCTACATTCATATTATAGTGTTAGATTGGGGGGCACCTAAAATAGACACCTTGTGTCTAGTTGAAGATGGAGACCATTGGATGTGGGTTGGTTGGGAGTTGGAAGAGGGGTAAGTCTAGGGAATGGAAACCTTAGCCTTCCTTTTATCTTTTTGCTATGATATAGTGACCATATTGATAGTATGGATAGAAGGAGAGGTTGAGGTAGTAGAGTGGTCAGATTCATCTTCAATTTTAGGTGAGAGTTAAAGAATGGGTAAGTGTTCATCATATTTGGTCAGTATGGATGATGGTTGGTTTGGTATGGGTGACATAAGAGGTTCATCTATTAATAAATCATCATCATCATCATCATAAATCTAGTGGACAAGTGTTTAGAGAGTTTTATAGTTCTTTGTATCATGTCCCAGTGTCCTATGGGATAAGAAAATTAAGTTGTCATTGAACCACAATGGTTTTGGGAATGAAGGGTCAAAGGGTTTTATGGGTGGTAGGCTTAATGAAGTGTTTTACAACAACCTTTATAGAATGGTTGAATAGGATTAAAGAAAAGTTGTTAGAGGTGATAGGTTTTTAGTTTTAGGGGTTGTAGCCTTCTTAGAAGTAGACTTCATCATGGGAGTTATTGGTGGTAGAATGATTTTAGTAGGTGGTTTTGGATGTGATAGTTTGGTTATGGTTGGTTTGGAGGTGGATGGTTTAGAAGTCGAGATTGAATGTTTAGTGATAGGTGGGAAGGTAGAGGTAGACTTGTTAGTTAAGGATGATGGGTAGTTTGATAATTTGGTGGAGTCAGGTATAGGTGGAGAAAAAGGATAAGGTTTAGTACATGAGGAATAGGTGATAGGGATAGTATAGGAATGGGGTCCTAAGATTGAGGGTATGAGGGAAGGAAGTGGTATGGGTCTAGTTTGAGGTAGAGGTTTGGGTAACACCACTTTCTTGGTTGCTTTGGTTGGTAGTTTCTTTGGTGGACTAGATGGAGTTTGTAGACATGTAAAATTGGCCACCAATAACCTCCAACCAAGATTTTGGCCAATTTCCACTTAAAATACACAAATTGGACTAAAACCACTAAAGCACATTAAAAGATTAGAAACTAACATATTAAAATGCCAATTCTAGCCAAGGTATCCCTAAATGGGGTAATGTAATTTATGGGATAGCTAACTTTGAATAGATCATTTTGAGTCAAAATTCTAATTTTGCACCTAGGTGTTTTGGATTGCTCTTTCCTATAAAATCTATTGCACTAAACATATGCCTTTGTTATTTATTGTCAGTAACCTCCTAAATTGGATAATAAATCTAATGCATTTGACATTGCCTTCCAATTCTAATCCAGTCAAATTTTAGACCAATAACAAGGCATTCTGATCAATTTGAGTAATTTGTTCACAAAGTGATTAAACATGCTTAAGAGATAATTAATCCAAATCAAAGCCTAATTAATAATTCCATGGAAACTTTGAAAAATTTGTTTTGGAAATGAATATTGAATATCTACATCATTAGGTGACCTCATTTCTTGGGGAAGACATCTCTAGGCTATAAATACCACAAATATTAGGATTCATACCCTCCATGCCTCATCAATGCCTTCCATGATGCCCTCCATGCCTTTTAAATTACCCTTCTTCCAATGTCATGGTGAGGATAATTATAAACTTAATTATAAAAATTAGATTAATCCTTAGCCACACATCTTAATCTTGAGATAGACGATTCAGGTTGATTTTGATTGATCTTAAAAATCTATAAATAGGAGGCCTTATCACATCATTTCTAAGCTTAATTTGTGCAAATTTATAATTTAAGACTAGTTTTAAAAGCTTCATGCATCTAATTTTATCATGGAAAATTAATTTGAAGCCAAGCCAAGCCATAAGCCAAAGGTTCCAAGGAGAGATGGAGGTAGCCAAGCTTCCATTGCGAAGGACTTCATGAGCACAAGCTGAGCAAGCCACTACCACAAGAATTTTGAAGCATCCAAGGGAGGTAAAAGAAGGTTTCTTTTGCATTTTAGTTTTGTGTTTTATTCATGTTTGTTAACTAAGCTCTTCCTAGTGTCTAGGCCTATAGATGTTATGCTAGTTAGCATGTTTCTTTCATTTTGTTTTCATTTTGAAACTAACATGATACTAACCATCCTCTCTTGAGTCAAATTATTAGATCACATAGGGCACACTCGATGGGACTAGATGCACCCCACACATGAAGAAGATCATTATGCATCTTTAAAATCTTCATTTGGATCGTTAAACCTCTTGAATTTGATTTTCTAACTTTGTTTTGCTATTTTTATTTGTTACAAGTTTACACACTAATTGACTTCAATTAGTAAAAATGTCATCAATTAGATAGCTATCGTCAATCACTATTGGTATAACTAATGTTGATTAGATAACTGTCATTGGTTAGTAAGTGTAACTATCATCCACTATAAAATTGACATCAGTCACTATGTTTTTCTTAAAACACAAAACTGAGAGTTCTTTCTTTGAACTTCATTGTTTCAATCCCAAAATAGCTTCAAGGATAAAGGACATGCTAATGTTTTTGTTGTAGGACCAAGCTTGAAATCTGCTTAAAAAATGTTTAGATCACCTTTTTCATGCTTAAAATGAATTAGAAACATTATTTTGGTGCATAAATTAACATTTAATGTGCTTAAATAAGTTTTTTTTTAGAATTAATTCTTAAAGTTACAACTAAGACCAAGGGGTCAAATGAACACCACCTTATTTTTCAAACTTGGGCCTAAAATTGAACACACTTATCATTTTTGTCTTCAATAGTTGCTTGATCTAATTTTGTTTAGCAAAAAGAGGGGTGTTCCATGTATGCTCTTCTATTTATCCCATTTAGGGAATCCTTGGAATCAAAAGTACCATTCCTATTGCACAAAGCCTAGTCCAAGACTTAGAAATAATTTCATCTAAAGCACTCCCCAGAAACTCATCAAAGTTTGGGTGACTTAGAAAATGACCCTAAATCTTTTTATTAGTCTTTTATTTTCATACAAACTTGGCTTCGAGGAATACGTCATTACATCCCATAATTTATTTAGGGAAGCTTTGACCCAGGGTTTCATCTCCTGACATTGACTTCACTTACTCCTTTTTAGTTACACACAAGATGTATATGCATTTGGACATTTCACTACACTGAGAGAACAATGAGATGTAGTGGTTGTAAAAAGGACTAGACCTTTTTACAACTAGAAAATCCCATGGTCACCCAATTTTCATGATTTTATTTTTCATTGTTTGAAATGAAAGTCATTGCACAATTTATTACCCTAGAAACATTTGAAATCTTTCTAGTTTAGTCAACCCCACATTGTCATACCCTTGCTAGGATTTGGATGATTATACTTAGTGTATTTTGGTCATTTTTGATTGGTGTGTTTTGAGACTAAAAATTGTTTATTTGTTCATAAGCCATGTCAAAACCAATTTGTCTATACATCACTATTTTGTGTAAAGAGGTGTTATGCTAGCTACTTTACTCCACACTTGTGCATTGAATTTTTTGCTAGACTTGTTTGTGTGTGTGTCATTTAAGTTGCAGAAGGTAGTGTTATGCTTCCCAAATCATTTCAAAACCATTTTGACTTTTAAGTCTTTAAAACATAGCATATATCACATAGTTTGAGTATGCTTACACTATTAGGCTACTCAATTTATTTCAAGACTAGTTTACTTTGTATCAAAAAACCATTTGGACCTTTGTCTTATACCATCATGCAGTCCAATCTTGTCTAGTTTGTTTGGTAAAATCCTACTTTTTAATGTTGAGTTTTCAATTAAACTTGTTAATTTTGGATCTAAATGTGATTTATTTCTATTTAAGCCTTAATTCATGGGGCTAATACATAGATATTTCTCTTTTGGGCTGCATAACTTTGGTTAGTCAATTACCCAAATTTGGAAACTATTGATGGTTAGTTTTTTCAATGCCTATCCTCATCATTATTTGTGCCTTTATTTGGGAGAACACAACCTTTCTCAAAGAGCCTTTTGTCTTATTCATTATGCCAACTAATCATGTTTATGTTTAATTCCATGTGCCAAGTCTATGTCAAAGTTGTTTCCAAACTTGTTAGATTGAATCAAATCACATTAGCCTTTGTTTCACAACTACATTTTAACATCGTTTGGACAAAAGTCCTAGCATATGACTATTTGTTTGAGCCTAGCTTTTGACTTCATGTTTGGATAAAAGACCTAGTCACTCAGCTTTTCCCTTTCCTAGTTTAGACCTTGTTTGGTATACTTTGACCTAGACTTTTGACATCATGATTTTTATTCAGATGCTTGACATTTTGTGTGTATGACATTTGACATTAGACATTTGAGGTTAGACTATTTGATGCAAAGTCTTATCACAACCCATTTTGGAGATATAACTCCACTTTCAGACCATATTGGAGATATATCTCCACCCTTTCGACCAAGTTAGACCAATTTTGAACCATTTATCCTTTAGACAATTTTTTAGAGTTTGTAGAACTCTAAGCCTTTTTGTTTTATAGATTTCATCATTTACACAAATATGTCTAGTTACAATTATGGTGGAGTTACTTACAATCCAACTAATGATATAATGGCCACAAAAAATGACTTTAATGACTTTATCCAAGACCCCAATGATGCTAATATGGTTTGTGAGATAGATTTCTATCTACCTCATATTAATCATTCATGGGAATAGAGTCATGAAACAACTTATGATCCAACTTGAGACCTTCATTGGTATGAAGAGGCTTGTGAAGAGGAATTTGAAGACCTAACTATAGATAATGTTATTTTGGATACAGATCCATACCCTCTTTACAATAATCAGTACATGGAACACAATCAAGAATCAACTCATGAGCCAACTCATGACTAGGATGATATGGTTTATGAGGAAGACTTGGATGCTTTGGCTTGTGTGAGTAATAATGATCCACCACATCATAACATTTCTATTCCAAGAACACAATGTCACACCATTCCCATACCAAAACCTCATCTTTTGGTTTGTGTAAGTAATGAAGTTCTAAAATGCCAAACCATTTCTATAGTAGGACCTCATCCTTTGGCTTGTGTGAAAAATCAAGCTCCACAATGCCCCTTCATCATTCCAAGACCTAGTCCTTTGGATTATGTGAAATCATGCTCCAAACCACCCTATCATTACCATTTTAGGACTTCATCCTTTGGCTAATGTGAGAAATCATGATACCTAATGCCCTAATATTATCTAACCATAAGCCATTCCTCATCCAGAACCAATCCCATCCAAACCTCAATTGATCCAATCCTTTGAAGACCAAGCTATGTTCAAAACTAGTATTTTCCAACTCATTGGAAACCAAAGCCAATAAAACCAACCAATCCAAGATGTTTTTATTTAACCAACCATTTTTTATAAGTCAACCTCTAATGAATCACCTATTGATCCTATACTAGTTGTCAAGGAGGCTCACACTAATGATCAAGTCTTTGTTGAGTCACTTCTTAATGATTACAACCACATTTGGTAAAATAATTTCCTTGACCATGTTCCTATTTTTCAAGATCCTCCTATTGACAAGCTAGTCTCTGAGGAGTTGTCTCTTGACATTTTTCCCATCCCAAAGGAGTCTCACTCTAACAAACTAGTTTTTTATGGAGCCCATTATGACATCACATGTTGTTACTTATCCAAAACTAAATATTCAACAAGACACCATTGTAATATAGTACCAATTAGATGAAGAATTAGAGTTAGAGTTAGGTTTTATTCTTGAACTAACATAAAATTTAGCATTAGAATTAGAATCAACATTAATCTCAACATTGGATTTAGAATCCCTTGTGTTAGAATTAGATTTAGAAGAAGAATATGTTCATGGTTGTTATAAAATTGGTTATGCATGCCTTATAGATCAATTTTAATACATTTGTGATCCTTATACAATTTTTGAGGATGAGTGCTTTAGCTTCGACACAAGTTCTCCTAGTATCTTCTACAAGGATTGTGATGCCAACACCCATTCCATTACCATTCTATAGGCCATTACCATCAACCAAGATAGCCATATTATTGACATTCTATCTCCTATAGGTATCGATTAGGATTGATAAAATCACACTTTATTAAACTACATACATGGTGATAGAGTAGTTGAATAAGATCAAGGAGGCTAAGACCACATTTATGTAGTAGAAGAATACTCTCTTATTGAGACCTTTTTAGAGGCAATAGGGGAAAATCAAAGTCATAACTCAACATATTATAGTGAAACATTTTTGGAAGCACTAGAAGACAATCAAAGTCAAAAGTCAAAATTCCTTAGTGAAACCTTTTTGAAGGTACTATGAGACAATCAAGACAATTTCATTGGTGAAAATCTCTTTGAGGCACCAATAGCTAAGTACAAAAGTTCTTCACTACTTGATGAAGACAAAATCAAAGATCAAATCAAAATAGCTTCCAATATATAGCCTAATTGGACGGTATCTACTTTCAAGATCAAACAACAAAAAAATATTATGTTCCTATCAAGAGAACAAGTCTTCGGCCCTACCACAACCAAAATTATGTTAAATTCAGCATCAAAAACATTATGTGTGACTGAAATTCTTGATCTTTATTTGCTTCCCCACTATTATACATTCCAATATCATCTACCATTCCATTTCACAATCAAACCTACCATCCATTATTTGTCCTTATTTACCATTTATGGCCACACCTTCCTTTGTAGAGGATAAAAAGATACCTTATCCTGATGCTTGAAGGAATCAAAATCAATGACCAGTGAAGATCATAAAAGCATTTTTGATAAACAGATATACAATAAGTTCTTGATAGAGTAGTTATTCAAATGAGGTGTGGGATAAAAATTAACATGATCAAGTATTTTTTGTATCATTTGTTTATTAGGATGTGAATCTCCCCATCAATAGGAACAACACATAAAAAATAATAATCACCTAGGCCAAAAACATGTACCATACCATTTCATTGTCATGTCATTACCATTGTTACATATCCTTATTCCGTTGTCACATATTCTCACCATTTACCCCATCACTTGGGGGTAAACCCTCTTACCATTTTATCCATCCTATCATTCCATTCATATCTATACCAAAGCCTATTTTTAGTCATCCTATCCAATCCTGTTTTGATCTTGGTTCATTTGGTTCTTCCTACACCTATTGTGAGGGGATTCTAATCAAGTTTTAAAAATTAATCAAATATTTGTTTATAATGACATTATATGAAATTAGTGTGACAATTGATCTGACATGATATCTTTCATCTTATCAAGTTTATTTATGTGAGCTTGATTATAACTGCTTATGGGCAAATTAGTGTTTTATCAGTCTTGCTACTAATTATAACCACCTATAAGCAAATTAGTATCACTAATATATACCATTGTATCCTAGTTATAACTACCTATGGATAAATTAAGGAAAACACTTTTTTATCATGCATTGCTGCATCACCTTGCCATTATTTTTTTCATTTGACTAGCCATTTGTTAGATTTGAAAACTTTTTGGGACCTAGTTGGTTTTTCCTTGCCTTTTGTGTGGATGGAATTACTATGACTTGAGGTCATTTTGGGACTATGTGGGTCATACCCAATTCATGTTTAGGTCACCTTAGTCCCCCTTTTTATATACTCTCAACATTTTATGAGCAACCTAAGCTAAATACTCTCACCATTTTGTTAACAGGTATCTTGTCATTCTCTAATGAGTTCAAATACCTCAAAATACCAAAAACATTCATAGTATTTTAGAAGTCCAAAAATATTTGTCCTCTCTAAGCCTAGTTAGTTATCCTCGATTTGCCTTACTAGGGCATGGTCATTGTTAGGATGTCTTCTTTTGCTTTTATTTTTAGGCTTTCTATTTATTTATTTATTTTAGGTTGTTTGTTTGTTTGTTTACTTATTTATCTGTTTCTTTACTTTTAGCAATATTGCCTTGATTTGGTTTATGTGTGTTCATTGGGTTATTCCTTGTCCACACTTATACTTTAATCCATTCATATTCATATGTCAATATTACCATCATAGTTTTTATCCTTGGTGTATTGTTTTCAAGTGCTTATTAGATTGGGAGTTAATCCTTATGTATATTTTGGGATAGTCTTTATGGTGTTTTATCATGAAGACTACCATCACATGATATAGTAAAAATTAGCTTCAGGAAGGTCTATAATCAATGGAGCCATAGAATTTTCTCCTTGGTACCTTGGCAAATCTTTCCATCCCACCCTTGATCAAATTAACCCATTGGCCATTATAGTTATATAATTTCTAATTAGGATAAGCATCTCCTCATTAACAGGTACACTTGAATCATTTTTATTGATCAATCTCATTCCTCTATTCATCTATTTCATCAATTTGTGCTTGCTCATATTTTAATCTATATTCCAGGTTATATCCTTGAGTTATGCTTGCTAATTAGCCCTAACTCAGGAACCATCATCTTTATCTAATCTAGGTCATCTTAATGATTATAACCACCTATGGGAAAATCATTATTTTTTACTTTTTATTGATTATATCTACCTTTGGGAAAATCAACATCCTTTTTAAATCAATTCATGCAAACATTTTCTCATTTGGATTAATCTCAACCATGGGTTAATTCCACCTTTCTTCTTGTTTCTTTTTGAAGGACCATCTATCAACAAATGTAATGGCCACTCCCTCAAGGGGGCATCATCATAAGCTTCTAAAACATAATTTGGAGCTTTGTTACTCAATCATCATCTTATTTTTAACATATAGGCCATCTCTCATTATTTGAGAATACATTTCTTTGCCTACATTTTGTAACATCTTCCCAAATAGGGGCAAACTATAGACACCTAAAACTTCCCACCAATAACCTCCAACTAGGCTTTTGGCCAATTTCCACTTAAAATACACAATTTGGCATAAAAACACTAAAGTACATTAAAATATTTTAAACTAAAATATTCAAATTCCAATTCTAGCTAGAGTATCCCTAAAGGGGGCAATGTAATTTATGGGCCAACAAACTTTGATTAGATGATTTCGAGTCAAAATGCCAATTTTGCACCTAGGTGCTTTGGATTGCTCTTTCCTATAAAATCTATTGCATAAGACACATGCCTTTGTTATTTATTGTTAGTAACTTCTTAAATGGGATAATGGATCTAACACATCTAACATTGCCTTCCAATTCTAATCCAATCAAATTTTGGATCAATAACAAGGCATTCTGATCAATTTCAATAATTTGTGGACAAAGTGATTAAACATGCTTAAGATATAATTAACCCAAATCAAGGTATAATTAATAATTCCATGTAAAATTTTTGAAAAATTTGTTTTGGAAATGAATATTTAATATCTACATCATTAGGTGACCTCATTTCTTGGGGAAGACATCCCTAGGCCATAAATACCACAAATATTAGGATTCATGCCCTCCATGCCTCATTAATGCCTTTCATGATGCCCTCCTTACCTCTTAAATTCCCTTTCTTCTAATGTAATGGTGAGGATAATTATAAAATTAATTCCATAAATTAGATTAATCCTTAGCCACACATCTCAATCCTAAGATGGATGGTTCAGATTGATTATGATCAATCCCAAAAATATATAAATAGGAGGCCTTATTACATCATTTCTAAGCTTAATTTGTGCAAAGTTATAATGTATTATTGGTTCTAAAAGCTTCATGAAACTAGTGTTATCATTCCAAATTGATTCCAAGCCAAGCCAAGCCATAAGCCAAAGGTGCCAAGGAGAGATGGAGGTAGCCAAGCTTCCATAGCCATGGAATTCATGAGCACAAGCTGAGCAAGCCACTACAATAAGCATTTTGGAACATACAAGGGGGGTAAAAGAAGGTTTCTTTTTCATTTTAGTGGTATGTTTTATTCATGTTTTAAAACTAATCTCTCCCTAGTGTTTAGGCCTAGAGATATTATTTTAGTTAGTGTGTTTCTTTCATTTTGTTTTCATTTTAAAACTAACAAGATACTAACCATCCTCTCTTGAGTCAAATTCTTAGATCATAAAGTTAGGTCTAACTTAAAATAGGGATGATTATGGCTAAGTGTATGATGTATTACTAAATCCTTGATAGGTTTTATAAGAGAGTCATGAAATGTTTTTATAGGTTTGGGTGGAGGTGATTTAGATGGTTCTCCTATGGTTTTGGTAGATCTGGTTAGGGTGATAAGAAAGGGCTCAGATACTTAGGTTTGGTTGACTTAAGTATTTTAGGGTTGGTTAGTTTGGTTTAGGTTTTAGATTTTTGGGTGGAGGTTTTAGTTGGTTGGGTAGATATGGTAATAGGTTGGTCAATAAAAGTGGTAGGCTAGTCTGCTAAAGAGGGGATTGGAGGTTTTGGTCTGGTAATATAAGGCATATATAATTACTACTAGAAGGTGGCTTGATCCATGTCAGGGATGGAGAGAAATTCCAATTTTTATACTATCATAAAGAAGGATTCATAAGTTGGTTTGATTCCTTAAATGGTGGATCTAAAATATAACCCCTAGGTGGAGACATAAGGATGGTAACCTTATCCTCTTATTTAATTGAAAGATTCAAGGTTGGGATAGGTGGATCCTCTATGAGAGGATTAGACATAAGGATTTCCTCCTCAAAAATTATTTCCATGGGAGTGGTGAGTTTCTTGGTAATTGGTGAGGAAGGTAAGATGGGTAAATGGTCTAGTATGTTGGTCGAAGGGGAGGTTGCTGACTCCACTACCTCGATGAGTAGAGGAGGAAAAAGGGGTATTTATTTGGTTTGGGTTCTCAAAATGGGATAAGGTAACTATAATACCTCAATAAGTAGAGAGGGTGAGGGATAGGTAGGTTGGTGAGTGGATTCTTTATCAGCAAGTGTGTCAAGAACCATGTTAATAGTGTGGGTATCATGAGAGCACTCAATGTTGTTTCTCTCATTCTTGGTAGGAACATGGTTTGGGAAAGGTTTATTAAATATATCAAGGTCTTGGTTTGGTGGTGCATTGGGGTTGTCTAATGTAATCTCCCCCTTATCAATGAGGGATTGGAAAAGGTTATTAAAGGTATTGCACCTATTTATATCATGTCCTATCACATGATGGAAGGCACACAAATCATTATCATTATACCAACTAGGTATAAGATGAGGAGAATCAAATTATTGGGGTGGTTTAATAAGAGGAATTTGAATGATATTAGATTTTAATAACTTCTCCAAGATAGAATCATAAGATTCTCCAAGCGGAGTTAATTACTTCTGGTTATTCTAGGTTTGGTTCCTTAGGTTTTACTTTGAATAATTGGAGGAATTTATTTGGTTTGTGGATGGTGGGGGAGTATCTTTAAGGAAAATTACATTCACAGTTCCTTTTCCCTTAGTATTGATATTGGTTTAGTTGTTTGTTTTAGAAGAAGATGCCTCATTAGTTTTGTAGTTGGAGATTTTGTTCTTCAATTTTAGCCTCCCTTCATCAATGGATTTGTTCTCTAGCTTACGTGCCATGGTAAAAAATTCATCAAAAGTCTAGAAGTTTTAGACATGTATCATGGAGGAGATATGTTTGGCACATGCCCAAGAAAATACCTCTATGAGTTCAATTTGAGGCATGGAAAAGGAAAGTTGGTTAATTAGGCTCCTCTAATGAGCCACAAAATTGAAAATATACTCATCCTCAAACTATTAGATAGAATAGAGGTTGGTAATGGAAAATTTCTTGGATATGTTAATCAAAAAGTGATCTAATAAAGTTTGGGCCAGTTGGGTGAGGGAGATGATGGAATATTTGGGTAAGTCACTATACCAATCTGAGGCTGGGCTAGCTAGAGACATGGGGAAAGTGTGGAGAAGAAGGGAATAATCATAGGTAATGAGATAAAAAGCATTCCTAAATTCCATAAGGTGTTTTTTGGGATCCTCCTTACTTTGAAATTTAGATAGATTGGGCTGTTCCTATTGGAGAGGATAAGATTGGATAGGGACAGATGGGTGAATGGGTTCATTACTAATTTGGTCATAGGATAAATGGTTATGAGCCCCCAAAATAGATGATTCTATATTAGACATTTTATCCATTAACATATTAATCAAATCAATTTGATGTTGGGTAGCTACATAATTGATTGGTAGTTTCGGTTGAGGTTAGGTGGCTGAAATTTATGGATAAGAGGTGGAAGGTTGAGAAAATTCCACATATTGGTTTGTGGTCATTGAAGGTTGGGATGAAAGTGATATGTACCCTTGTGGGTTAGGAACATATTGGTATGATGTTATAGCGGTTTTTTGATGGATGGACATTGGTTGGTTTGGAGTTATGGTTGAAGTGCTAGGTTGAGGTTGAGTGGTAGTCCTTGTGCTAATAGGTGGAAGGGTAGAGGGCATGGAAAGTACTAAACTGTAGAGTGGGGTGGAAATTGGTGGGTTGGTAGTAAAAAAATAAGGGTATAATTTACCCATATGGTATATGGGTATAAGTAATAAGAGGTAAGGTTATCCCTATATTGGAAGTGTTGGTTATTGTAAGAGGGGTTTGGTTATATGTAGGAATGTTGGATTAGGTTTTGATGGTGGTAGTGGTTGGAATATTGGTAGAGGAAGAGGATTTGGTGATCAAATATTGGGTAGAAGTAACACCAAACATAATAGGGGGGCATGTCATATGGTGGATCTATAAGAGGAATTGAAGCAATAGGGGTACGATGAGCTAAAGTGTTAAGGTATTATTGAAGGGTTGTGGGGTTGTTGTCAAGGAATATGGAAAAATGCACATTACCTTCAAAAAATATCCAAGGTATGGTAGGAGTGGGAGAATGTCAAGGAGAACCCTCAACATCTAAAATATACTCCATAGAGGAGGAGGAAGAAGAGGAAGGTGGTCTTTGGTTGGTCTGATTTCTTAACTGCTATCTAGTAAAGACCATGCGAGAAACTAGGAAAGAAATGATACAAACTCACACCTCAAACATAAAATAATCCAAAAAAAAATTAAATAAATTAAACCATATACTAATATGCATTAATTATTAGAGTTTTAATTATCTTTCTTTTGACTTATGCCTTAGAAAGTGTGAAGAAGAAATTTGGCTTGTAGAATAAGTCCTAAAAATAAGTCTATGTTTGGTTTTAAGTTTTGTTTAGGTTATCAAGAGAGAGAACTATATTAGATCAGGTATGTGGCCTAGTAATTATGGATTTTACCCTCACTTCATGGTCCTATATTAGAGTTGGGCACGTAGTTGATATACCATTTATACAAAGTTTAAACTCAACTAGAGAGCTGATTTAGTTATCCCCTCAATGATTAAATCCAAGCAAGATTATTGGGAAAGGGTAAGATTACCACTAGATGATGAAATCATAGTCAAGCCTAGTCTCAATTATGTTAATGTTTGATTTGATGAAAATGTTTTAGTTTGTGTGTGATAAGAGTGTTTGCTATGATTAATTCACCATTCAAATTTAAACTATTTGAACTAAACAAATAAGTAAGAAATGGATGCAAGGTTTATTTTAAACCAAAAGAAAAATTTCAAAGATTTTAAAAGTAAATAAGAAAAACTATGACGCACCTAAATTAAGTATGAATATGAAATCCTAATCCTAGGATGAGTGTTTTTTTATTTTTATTTTTGGAATGCAAAAATACTTGCAATTAATATTTTTTTATTTGTTTTTTTTAGAAAGGAAGAATTCAAACTAAGATTTGCAATTTAGAAATTGAATAAAGAACATTTAATTTGAAACTAAATGAGATTTCACTAATGCAACTACAATGTCTTAAAATAACTAAGAACCCAAGAAAACTCTAGGGTCCCATCGGGTGTGTCAAAATTTTTTACTCTAATTTTTCATTTTTTTAGTTTTAAAGAAGAGGAGATAAAATTGAAAAGAAGGGTAATAGTTATGAGAACCTAATAAAAGTACACACATTGATCTAGATGAAGTATGAGAACTCCTCTTTATCTAGGGATGAATGACCTATAATAATAAAACACTTAAATGAAACATATTTTTTAGACAAGGAGTAAGGTGGATTGCCTAGTGGGAGTTAGATCCAAGAAAGTGTGAGCTATCTAGGAGGCTATCAATCCACCTGCTTTAAAAAATTAAGTTTACAAATGAAAAATAAGGTACTTATATTAAATAACATCAAATAACCAAAATTAATACAAGAATGCTTGCTAATGAAATGACTAAAATAAATCAATGGTTGGTCAAAACTAATTCTAAAGTTGGTCAAGTCAAAGGTGTGGTTTTTGGTTTGGCAATGTGATAAGGGTTGAGAAAAGATGGTTTGGTTGGGGTTGGTAGATGGTTAATGTTTTAAAATTATTAAGATGGTAAAAGGGGTAAATGGTGGTCTAAAAGAAAAAAAGGGTAAATGGGGGTCAACAAGGCAAAAGGGTAATTGGTGGTCAAGAAGGAAAAGGGGGTAAAAGGGTAAATGGTACGAAGGTAAAGGTATGAAATAAGGGTAAAGTGAAGAAGAGGTTATGGGATTGAGGTTTGGAGGTCAATAAAAGAAGAAGTCCAAGGGATAAGTATGGAGGTCAAGAAAAGAGAAGGCCAAGGGGGATAATAAATTAAAATATAAGAAATAAAATGGTATTACCTTTGATATTACTTGAAGATGTTGACGTTGATGTTTTTTTAATGCTTTTTGATGGCTTACAATTTTAGTAGAGTTTTGGTTTATTAGGATCCTCTCATCTAGGATCAATGACCTCTAAATCCTGTAAGATAAAATGCTCCAACTAAAGACATCCGTAATGGATGAAAGGGGGATCATATTTATAGCATTTCATGCCAAAAAACATGATAAAGGAGTGGAATAGTGAAATGTTGCACCATTTTTCAAGTGGGCTCATAAATGGGTTAAGGGGATAAGGGTGGTGATATTTCCACTTCATAAAGTGTGTCTTTCAGTTTGATAATGTGTTTCTGACTTTGATAATGTGTCCAAATTTAGTGGAGATAATGCCTATGGACCCATATAAGTCCAAAAGACTTTCCATCAAGCTAATTTGTCTTTTGCTAAGAACTTAAAAATTTTCCCTATAAACATTGGCACCATTTTTCAAGTAGGTGCATAGATGAGTGAAGGGATAAGGGTGGTGGGATTCCCAATTCATAAGTGTGTCTCTCACTTTGCAAGTGTGTCCAAAATAGGTGGATATCATGCCCATGTGCTCATATGGGTCCAAAATGCTTTCCAGCACCCACTTCTATCTTTTCCTAAATAGTTAATAAGGAGCCCCACATACTTTGGTGCCACTTTCATTTATGAGGACAAAAGTACATGATTTAGGATGGTCCTATAGGAAAAAATTTACCATAATTCTAAGGGTGGACCTAATGGTGATTAATGAGGTCATTAAGAACCTTGGATAAGGGTCCCAAGTGGGGTATGATGTCTTACTTAAATCCACCTCACTTTCAATCCATGTCATTTGCCATATCACTATTGAATCACCTACCATGTCACCTACAATGTCACCATGAATAGTGACATGACATGTCATCATGAATAGTACTTTTGAATAGTGACTTGGAATAGTGATTTTAAATAGTACCATTGAGTAGTACTATGTGAATAGTGATAGGTGAATAGTGGTGTTGGTTAGGTTAAGAGGGTTGGGTTAAGAGCCAAGAAGGTTTAGGTGGTCCCTAGAGTGGGCCTGAGGCATTTAGAAATCTTGAACTATTTGTGTGTATTTTTTAATGTCTACACAATCATGGATAATAAGGTCCCCTCATGTATTAATTTTACACATTGATGAAGTGTAGATAGAACAACTTCCATTAAATGTATCCAATGTTTACACAAAAGTAAATTATAATTTAAAAATTGAGATATGACTTAAAAAGTAGTTGAAATCATTTTTGGTCCTAAGGTCACATCCAATGTAATTTGACCAACTAGAGAGATACGTGAATTTTCAAACCTTTTTATGTGCCTAATTGTGTTTTGAAGAATATTTGTGTTAATACCCATGGTGGTTAGGAATTGTATGAATAAATGTTTAGGCCCAATCCATTATAAATGAGTACCCTTTTGGTACCTTTATTTTGAATAATAACTTATATGAACAAATAAACATTTTGGTGAACAATATCATTGGATGGTAAATCTGTTAGATCAAATGTGATGAACTTGTTACTATTCTTGAGATCTTTCATAATATCCTCAAAATAAGCAGGCTCAATATCGATTGGAACTCGTGTCTCATAAAATGCCTTGAAATTTATATAAGATTTACATGTAAATTTCAAATAATTTATATACTTAACTCATTTTAATGTCAATATAGTGTTAGATTTAGTATAGGTGAAAAATAGGATGTAATATGATTTTAGAATAGATGCCAGATTCTAGATTTGATACTTTTAGATCTCTAGACACTAACATCATTTTAGGATGGTTAAATTGATGTTACTATCTAGGTTAAATTAAAGTTTCATGTAATAAATATAGGTTTGAAAATGATGCAACCACCTAGATGATTTTGGGTTTGAATTCATCTTATCTCTAGTGTATTCAGATCTAGGTCATGAACTATCACTTTTCATGAATTTGTAAAACCCTAGTTTTTCATGTTAATGGTGACCTTGGTAAAAAATGGGTTAGTAGGCACATGGTGTTTATTTGACCCCAAATACCCCTTTCTTAGTGATCATTTCCTACATAATAAATACTTTGAATAGGGCCTTAGATTAATTTAGTTAACTCCTACATGTTGGCTTGTATGTGAATCATGCAATATGTGAAAAGTAATTACAATAGTGACCTATCTTGTAATTTGGAAAATCATGCTATTGGGATGATCCTATAGTACTTCATACTTGTATATATATATTGTTATTATGACTGGTATGGAGATAAGAAAGATTTTTATAGTTTAATTCTTGATAGAGTGTTTTTTATAAGTTGCCTTGGTCTCTCTTGGTCTTTTCTAGGTATTGTTAGGTGAGGAATGAATGAGGGTTAATCTTGTATTTATATTAAACCTTTTGGATAAGTAACTCAGACTAAATCACTTAGGCTAACCATTAGGATATGTTTCATTTGAAAATTTTATGATTGTAGGGTATGTTACACTTGTGTCAGGTTAGGACACTAACCTCGATATTATTATCTATCCCAAACATTAGTGTACATGGAATGGGAAAGTAGGTATAAGTTTAAAACTTGAAAATATGGAAGATAACTAAATTTTAATCATTATAAGGAAGATATAATCCATGGGTCATCAACATAAGACTATTTAGACTAATATATAGGCCAAGAGGCACAAGATAGAGCAGATGGGAGACTTACAGAAGTGAGAAAAGATTCAAAACTAAGAGGAACAACCAAGGTCTATGTTTACCAAGTGTGCAAGGTTGAGGCACTATATAATCCATAAATGTCTACATTTTTTTATTATATGTCATTATTGTTTTTTGTTTACATACATGTTATCCTTCTCAAAAGTATCCATACATGAATAGGTTTTCATTAATGAATAGATTAAATGTTTAGCTTTCATGAAATTGATGTGATGATGTTATAATGAACATAATGAAGTTATTTTCTTATACACATGTGTGGTATTATTATTTTTATCTATGTGTAATGGTTTCTTAACATTATCTTAGTATTCATTAAATAAATAAAGATACAAATAATTCATATTACTATCCACAAATGACCAAAACTAGGTCAATGGCATTGAAAGAAACAACCATTAGAACTAAAAATTATAGGAAGAGAGAACTAAAGAAATAAAGTACAAAGACATTTTTATTTTTTATATCACTAGATTAATTTTTAGTTATGAAATGTACTATTCATATAATCAATAGATCATGTACTAATAATTACAAGTTAAGCAAATATAATACTCTCCAAACTGACATATCACTTAATATGAATCTTAAGCATTCACCCAAGGTTTAAGAGAGATCACCTTGTCCCTTATTATGATAAATACAAATGAAGGTCACTCTTAATTATTAACTCTACAAAAAAACTATGGAATTTAACAAGATTCAAACCCTAACACACATAATTAACAATAAGACTTATCAACTTACAATATAAGCTTTGATTCATCAAAATTGTTAAGATCTCATGTATTCATAACATGTGCATATAAATATAAAATAGTTCATTATAATAACCTTAATTAATAAATAATAACCAATTATTATCTTCCTTGATCAAAATCTCTATTTTAGAGCTGTTAATTAACAACATATATAACAATCTATATCTAACTCTCAACTATGAAAATCTCCCTCTACTAAGGGGAAGGTAAAGGTGAAGGTTGGGTTTATAAATATTTATCCACTTACCTTTCCTTATACCATAAATTTATGGTTGGATACCTTCTAAAATATTATATAAGTTTTATTTTTATATCAATGTGCACCTCAAAGAAGAAATCTCTTAATAATTGATTATATCTTATGAATCTCAACTTTACAATATTCCATGGAGCTCCTTTTTGTTAGTGACTTGTGCTTGAGTAAAGATGAGTGACCTTGTCATGAGTATAAAATTATTTAATTTAATTACCTTATGTTATGTGTGTGTTCATCCTACATAGTATGATACTTACTCAAAAACCAAGGATTATATCTTATTTTGCATAACCTTGGGGTCAACATTCCACCATACTACATTTTTATTTATCAAAAAATAATATTAGGTTAGCTACATTCTCAATTATTTCACCTTCATGTGTATTCAAAACATATATGACATTATTGAATCTATTTTTAAAAATTATTCCATCACTCAAATGATATGATTATATTGTTCTTAATTTTTGAAGCATTATCAAGGTAAATATCATCAAATGTCTCTATTTGTTTGTGACTGATGTGTAGGAATAATATATTTGTTAGAATGGGTCACAATCAAGGATAAGCTAGATAGGTTTGAAAGCATGAGGTTGAATATATATGTAATAGTGAAATATAAAAAATAACTCACATGAAGAAAAAACTTGTCTTCATGATAAAAAATTGTATTAATGAACTTTGCACAAAAAGTACATAGGAAGGTGCATTGTATAGTGAGTAATCAGGTCACCCAAAAATGTAATTAACTTAACTCATAATTATAAAATGGCTTAAAATTACATTTTACCTAATGACCTATTATTAACCTAAGTAAGCTAATAGATAGTGTAGGTAAAACCACATAGTGTGAAGAAACCTACACTAACACCCCCCTTAAGTGTAGCTTAGGTGGGTAGAAGAATTAGGCCCCTTAATAAAATATTGATGAGGTACCCAATTACATAGAGATGATTCCACATATAATGAAGAAGATGGAGCTAACTAAACCCCAAGAATATCCCACAAATGAAGGTACTTGCTCCCAATGAAGGGTTTGGTGAATATATCAACAACTTACTCCATTGTCTAGATGTAATGGATATAATGACCTTATCATGGATGATATACTAAATCAAGTACATGTAAATATCTATATGCTTGATCTATTTATGGAGGATGTGATTCATGTAGATCTAGATTATGCTTTAGTTGTCTCAAATAATGATTTTTGGTCATCTAAAATGGATGCCAAACTTAATGAGAATACCCTAAAGATAAATAGACTCAATGGATTAATTAATAACTCCTTCATATTATACCTTAGTATAAGATAAAATAATAACATTTTGATTCATTCTTGACCTATTAATTAGACATGAATCGAGGGAAAAACTATAGCCCAAAGTAGACTTACTATTCTAAATATTGCTAGTCCAACCTGAATTTGTATAAACAATCAAGCCAATGTCAATGCATGATATATGGTGAATATAAAAACTATTAGTACCCTAAATGTAGTGGAGAATCCACTTATCTACTTTCCATTACATCTCATGTGGTTCTTGCATAAATATAGAGACTATGCCCACTACATATGAAATATCAAGTCTAGTGTTCATAAGGTAGATGACACTACCAATAATTTGTTGATATGAGATATCATAAACCAAAAGAGATGGAAAATAAAACTCAATATTCACACAAAATAGAAAAGGAGTCAGAGATATTTTACATTCAACCATGTTAAACCATGTAAGAAAATCAAGATTATACTTAGAGTGTGCAATATTGATCCTAGAGTCATATCAAGAAATTTCAATCTTGAGAAAGTAATGTAACAAGCTCAAGTTAGTCATTGAAAATATGTTATACAAATAATTTTTCACTATCATGATGGTTGATGAATAACTCCCTATGATAAATAGGTCATCCACATAGAAAACCATAATAAGAAATGTATCATCTTGCCACAAATTGTAGATATTTGGATCAAAGTGGAATTTGGTGAACCTAATTAAAAGAAGAAAGGAGTATATCTTGGCATACCAAGCTCAAGGATCTTGTTTGAGTCTCCATATATGTATTTTAAAAGTTTTAAAACTAAAGAAGAATCTTCCATAAATATTTGTGGTTTTTCTATGTACATTGTATAGATGGATTACAAAGATGGTTAAATCAAGCATTAGTCATGAAAAACACAAATAATGCATAAAGAACTAATAACCTAAGCCAACCTATTGAATGGGGTATGCAAATGGAAATTAATAACTCAATTAAATAAAGAAAATATCAATTACCTTCTCAAGAGCATCCCACCATCCATAAGCAACTCAAAACATGATTTTGCCCTTAATTTGGTGTTTTTGTCTTTGTCAACAATGGATGCCAATCTCCTCCATCATCTCAAAATCACCATGTATAATCTAGGCTCATGATATGAAATCACTAATATGCCTATCAAATGAATCTATCTTATTGTAAATAAATCATTTATCAAACTACATAAATTATTTATGGACATAATCTTGCATTATAAGTTTACATAAATTAAGCTTAATAAAAGTGGTCTTGACCCTCCTATTTATAGGATTTTGGATTTGATCAGGATCAACCATGACCATTCATCTCAAGATGAAGATGGGTGGCCATGAATTAATATAATATTATATAATTAATCCATAAATATCCTCATAAATATTTGGGAAGAAGAGGTATTAAAGAGGCATGGTAGCCCATAAACTTGATATTTATTGCATTTATGGATTATGGATGCCACCCCATTGATCATGTCATTTGATGATGTAGATAATAGGAATCAATTTTCAATAAATAAATATTCAATAAATTCCATGTAATTATTACTTAAGCTCATAATTCATTCAATTTGCCTAAATAAGATTAATCAATTTTAATGATTATTTGGAAATTGATGCATAATTAATCAAATTGGTCAGAATTTCATATTATTGGGTCATAATTTTATTAGAGAAAAATTATAAGAATATGTTAGTTATGTATGAACTGTTATCCGATTTAGGATGTCTCTAACACAAAATAACACAAGCACGTGATGTGTGCTTACAAATTAGAAGAAAAGAGTGATCTAGATCACTAAAATGCAAAATCATCATTTTGACTCAAAATAATTTAATAAATTTTAGGAATCACATAAAATTCATTTCTCCATTTAGGGATACATTAGCCTAAGTCCATACTTGTATAGGACAAGATCAAACCATTTAGCACGTTTAAGTGATTTTGGCCTAAATTATGCATTTGAGTGCATTTTGAGTAAGATTGACAATTTCAAAATAAATGGTGATAGGAATTGAATGTCTACATTTTATCCTTATTTGAGGAGGCAAAATGAGGCATTTAGGCAAGGAAACATCTTATCAAATAATTGAGTTTTCAAAAATAAATTATAAATGATTGATGATGCCCCCTTGAGAGGACATACTAGGATGAAAGAGAAGGATGGACTCTTGAAAAGAGAGGGAAAGTGAGATTAACCCATGGATCAAATTAAATCCAGATGAGCTAATGCTTGTATGCATTGATACCATCAATGATCAAAATATAATTAGAGAAAAATAGGCCCCAATTATGGGGGAATGAGAAGGATATAGTCCAAAAAATAGAAGTGACACACTTTGAACACTCCCAAAGCCAAGGTATAAGTTGTGTGCTTTGGAATTGATCAATCTTGAGGCAAGTTACACACTAAATTATTTCTAGAATGAGTGAAAAAATCCATAAAGATTAGAATTAGAAGAAAAGGATAATGTTGTCTCCAAAGATATAATAAATAATGTACTCCATTAGAGAAAATTTAATCATGTGATAAATAATTTTTCCCCAGTAGGGCTGATTTTGATCATTGATAAAGAATGGCTTGCCCCTGTAGGGATGATTTATATTTGTGAACCAGTTTAAATGTTGTGCCCCAACATGGGAAAATTGGAAGAAATAGATCAAGGAGATAACCTATTATATAAATTAAATGTGAGTGGGTAAAAACATAGATGCAATGGTGTCATGGATACAAAATCCATAAAAACCAACCATATAAAGATGCACAAAGTGATGAAAGAAATGAAAATAAGAATGAAGGTGGTCAAGCTAAGCTGAGATACATCATATATCCAAGCATTGCCTACATAGTCCATATGGACCTCAATCTAATGTAGTTCACCCAAAATTGGGAGAGAATGGAATGAAAGATGAAGAAAACTGTCCAGGATTCGATTAGACTCATGATATATGCCAAGACATACATGTCTTACATAGATTCAGAGTGCTAAACCTATTGAGCCTAGTTTATAAAGGGTGATCTTGAGAGTTATTCATCAGAGTTGTATTGATGTTGAGACTTGAGTCTAAAGCACAAAGTGCTTGCTATAGCGAAAAGAAATTAGGCATTATAAGTATGAGGAACTTATAATGACATTGGATTTCAATTGCACTGAGTCAATTCAAATATGAATACCTATAACTAAGGATAATGGTAAAAAATGACCAAGACCAAAGTTACATCTATTTAAATTCAAGCAAAAAAGTAAAGACAAATAAAAATCAAAACATAAATGAACCTAAATTAAAGTTGAGATATGAGCAATCAAGATTTAAGAAAGAACAATAATGTTTAAAAATAAAGAAAGAACAACTTAAAAACATGAGATCAAGATATGAATAATCAAGATCCATATGGACCATGAAGATGTGTTTGGAAAATAAAAGAAAATAAAATAACAAGACCAAATAGGAAAATAAAAAACCATAAGGGAATACAAAAGAAACAAACAAAGGAATGAGATAAAATGAAGATACAAGAAAGCACAATAAAACACTAATAAAACACAAAACACCAATAAAACACAAAACACAAATAAAACATAATAAAACACTAATAAAAATCAAATAAACACACACAAACAAAAACCAAGTCAGTGCAGTTTAAAAATAATTGTTCAAGAACATGTAATAGAGGCATTACTATCTAAAATAGCATAAAATGAATAAGGACACAATGTTTTACCCAAATGATAGGGAAAAAACATAGAAGAAATGGGAGAAGAGAAGAAAAAGAAGGGGGTGGCCAAGTTGACTCTAGATATACAAGACAAGTGGATGCTACCTATATAGTTCTATGGATGCATGGTCCAACATAAACTTTAGGACAAATATAGTTTTGTTAGGAAGTGGGTGAGAGGATATTCCTACAACAATTCAATGAAAATGCATGAAATAACAAAATTACAAAATGAACAAAAGCAATGAATAGATTATATTAATCACACACCACTTTGATAGGGAAACCTCCTTTGAGCAAGATTAATACAAATAATTTGTGGATGCCTTCAATGGCCTCAACACTTATATATTAATTATAATCTAAGAAACTACTAATTCCCATGAATGTGGGATAAAACAAAATACTCATTGGATGACTTAAAAAATATATGCATCAATAGAAACTATTAAACTAATAAAGTAAAGAGAAGAGATATCATGGGTTCATAATATCCCCTCCCTCTTAGAAAAATATTTGTCCTCAAATCTTCAGATGTGGGAATTGGTGTTGAATCTAAAATAGTGGTTCCCATGTTGCATCCTCTAGTTTCATTCCATGCCATTGAATTAAAACATTGGTTATGAAATAGGAGTGAAGTTGGCATGTGTGCCTATCTAAGATTGCCTATGGCTTAAGAAGAATAGATCCTTCATTATCAAGTTTGAGTAAAATAGTCTACACTCTAGTGTTTTTGCTAAGAACTTTCTTTAGACAAGAGACATGAAATATGAGGTAAACTTGAGAAGAAGTTGGGAGTTCCAAATTATAAGCAACTGACCCAATCTTCTGAAGAACATTATAGGGCCCATAGAACTTGGGTGCTAGTATATAATGCCCTTTGCATTTTAGGGAGAATTAATTGTAGGGATGTAAGCAAAGAAAAACCATATCACCTACTTGAAAATTTCACTCTTAACAATGTTGATTTGTATATTTTTTCATTCAATTTTGTGCCATATGAAGATTTTACCATAGGGTATTGAGGATTTGATCCTAGGTTCAGAGGATTGTGTTGACTGATTAAACTAATGAAATATTAGGGTTGTATCAAAGGATCACTGGTGGTGCTTGAACATAGATTGCTTTATATGGAGTCATTTTTTTTGAAGTGTGATAGGATGTATTGTACCACCATTTGATGAAAGGGAGCCACTTTGCCCATTGATGTTTTTGTTCTGAGGTGAAGCAATGGAAGAAATTTTCCAAGCATTTGTTAATAATTTTAGTCTACCCATCCATTTATGGATGATACCAACAACTCATCTTCAACTAAGTGTCATTATATCAAAATATTTCTATCCAAAAATGGCTAGTGAAAGTTTCATCATGATCTGAGATAATGGATGAAAGAATGTCATGAAGATGGAAAATCTAGTCTAGGAAAATTTGTGCAACTATGGAGGTAGTATAGGGGTGGTTGAGGGTACACAAATGACTATATTTGGAGAGGTGATCAACCACAACCAAGATCATTGTTTTCCTTTTAGATTTAGGGAGCCCCTCAATGAAATCTATATAAATATCCATCCAAATCTTGGTAGGGATGGGCAAGGGTTTGATAACCTAGGAATGAGTGTTTTTTCACCCTTATTACATTGGCAAGTATCACATTCAACCACCATCTATTGAATTTCATTTTTCATTCCCTTTCAAAATAAGTTTCATCAAGCCCAATCATAAGTTTTGAGAAACCATAAGTGTCCTATAGAGGGAGAAGAATAGAGTTCATAGAAGAAAACATAATAAAGATCTATGTTCTAGAAAAACACCAAATGACCCTTTTATCATAGAGAAACACCATCCCAAGAATAATGTGGTAAAACCAAGTAGTTAGTGGCCAACTATTGAATGATTTGAGATAATGAGGAGTCATTAACATACCATTATTATACAGTGTCCAACTAATGTGGAATAGGCATGGAAATAACTAAAAGGAAAGCTTGATCCATAAATGTGTAAGATAGAGAATTAGCCACAATATTATCTTTACCCTTCTTTTAAGTTATCTTATGGTCATAACCAATGAGTTTGCTAACCCATTTATATTATGATGGGGTAGAGACCCATTATTATAAGAAATATTTTAGACTTTGGTGATCAGTTTTGAAGCAAAAATGATTAGCTAATAATTATGGCCACAACTTCTATATCACATGTACAATGGCCATCATCTCTTTCTCATAAGTAGATATCACTAAATTCTTTCCAAAATTTTTTTTGCTAGTGAATGTAATGGGGTGTCCTTCTTGGATGAGAACAACACCTAATCTATTATTGTAACCATCACTCTTGATAGTGAAGGTCTTGGAAAAATTTGGCATAGCTAGGATAGGTGTAGTACACATAGTTTGTTTTAATGCTTTAAATGCACACTCAGTAACTTATGTCTAAGTAAAAGCATCCTTTTTAAACATAACTATCAATAGAGCTGCAATCTTCCTATAATCCTTGACAAACTTGCAATAGTATCTAGTGAGCCCCAAAAAACCATAAAGACTCTTAAGTGTCTGAGGATGTGGCTAATTTGTCATAGTAGCTATTTTTTAAAGATCCACCTGAACCCCTTAGGATGAAACAATATGCCCAAGATACTCCACTTCATCCTATCCAAAAGTACATTTGGACTATTTTTCATAAAGATGATGGTTAAAGAGAAGTTTTAGTGTGATCTCCAGATGTTGGAGATGCACAGACCATGTTTTACTATAGATGAAGATATCATCAAATAAGACTAGAATGAATTTCTATAGGTAGGGCCGGAATATTTTATTCAGCAATGCTTAGAATGTTGAAGGATCATTAGTTAGGCCAAAAGGCATGACTAAGAACTCATAGTGGCCATCATGTGTGTGAAAAGATATATTAGGGATATCATCCTCATGAAGTCAGATATGGTGATATCTAGAGTGGAGATCCAATTTGGATAAAAATGAGCACCATGAAGCTCATCAATAATAGGGATCAAGAACTTATACTTGATTATGAGGTGATTAAGTGCACAAAAATCAATGCATAGATGCCATGACGCATCTTTTTCTAGACAAAGAGAATTAGGGAAGAATATGGGTAGGTACTAGGGTAAATAATACCTTATTGTAATAGGTCTCGAATGAGGATCTCAATCTCAATATTTTGATGAAATAGGTTATGATAAGGCTTGATATTGGGAGGAAAACTTCCCAAAAGGAGCTAAATATGATTCTCCTTTGTCCATGAAGGTGGAAATACCACTGGTTCGGCTAAGACATATGCATACCATTGCATAATGGTTTGTAGGTCAAAAGGAGTAGTGGAGATTATTGATGGTTGTATTTGAATGGAATGGAGCTAAGAAATGATGCTGTATGAATTATTTTTAATAAGATTTTACATATAATGTGAACTTATGATGCTAAGATATCTGGGTTTTAATCATTTCAATGTGTGTTTTTGCCCATTATCTAAAATTTGCATCTAAAGTTTAGCAAAATCTCATAAGATGGGTCCAAGTATGCGTAACCACTAAGATCCCAAAATAATATCACATCTACCTAAGGGTAAGGTAAACATGTTGGAGCATAAGTTATAATCTCCAATAGAGATACACACATTGTGACACTTCCCTTTACAAGGTAATGCACCCTCATTGGCAATCATGACTTCAAATTTAGAGCAAGGATGAATAAAACAATCAACTTGTTTGGTAATTTGAGGGTCAATGAATTTATGAGTCATACCTAAATCAATGAGTATTATAAGAGGGATATTCTTGAAGTAACCCCTAACCCATATGGTTTATGGGGTAGTGACTCTAGCTAAGGCATGGAGAGAGATCTCTAGTTGGTATTCTTGAGAAGTAGGTTCCACAATCAACTGAGCTTCTTTTAGATCATCTATTGTATCCTGAACATCTTACAAATCTTTAGGTTTAGGTGCAGAGTTCACATCTAATAGGTAGAAATTTTTCTCAACACATAGATGCATTTGAGTGAATTTATCATCATAGTTATAACATAGTCCTTTTTCTCTATGGGATTGAATCTTTACTTCATTTAAACATTTGCTAGGAGTGGTTTTGGGGGTTGAAAATGTTTCAGAGAATTGTGGAGCTATATTATTAAATGGAATAAAATTAGATTTGAATCATTGTTGAGCTATGATCTTGTCCTCTATCAACTTAGCCAACCCTAAGTCTTCCATCATTATGTTGGGTCAAAACATTTTGAGCTTAGATTGAATTGCATCCTTTAGTCCACAGACAAAGCAACTCCTAAAGAATTCATTAGACAATCCCTATATGTGATTGGCTATATTTTCAAATTTAATTTGATATTCTCTCATTGTTCCTATTTGACAAAGTTTACTAAGTGCTCTAGTGAAGTCATCAAAAGTAGTAGGGCCAAACCATTGTAAAATGAGAGTGTAAAAATCGGTCTATATGGGTTCATCATGAGCCTTGGTATACCAATGATACCATTGAATGGCTTCAAGTTCTAAGTGAAAGGATGCAAATGGAACCTTGTTAGCATCAAAAGTATTATGCAAAATAAAATATTGTTCTTCATGATAGATCCATCCAGTTGAATTTGTACCATTAAATTGAAGAAAATTAAGCTTTGGCCCATGATAATTACTAGAATAAGAAAATGAAGTATCTGAAGAAGACTCTAGATGTCATCTACTGTTCATGGTGGTATGTTGAAGACTAAGGCCAAGAATTTTTTCATCAAGATATTTGATGTGGGACTTGAGGGTGGCAATTTCATCCTCCATGTTTTTTACTCTTGTTCGAGTTACAACATGACCCAAATAACATATTTCTTTTTTTTTGAAATGGATAGGAAAACTAGAGTTAAGACACATTTAGTAAGGAATGTTTTGAAATTGGGTGAAAATGGAAGGGGTAAAGGGGATTTTAATAAATTTATTTTATGTAGTGGGAGTATGATTGACGAAGACAAGGGAAATTTTAGGAATGAAATGAAAAAACTAGAAAATTGGTCAAAGAGAGACAAAAGAGTAGAAAGAGATGATAAAAATAGTGGAAATTTTTTGTGGCCAATAGACAAAAATAGAAGCTACGAAAAAACCCACAAAAAGGGAAAATTGTAATTTGTGGGAATTAGGAGTGAAATTGGGATATGGGACCTCAGGGAAGAAAATGTAGAGAATGAAATTTTAGGTGTCTAGATGAAGTTTGAGGATAAGTCCTCTAAAATTATGCTAAGACTCTACGAAAAATTTGTAGATTCTAGTTCTACCAAATATCTACATGCAAGTCCTCTAACCATCTACAAACACTCTATTGATTAATTATTTTGAATCTACTAAAAATATTTAAAAATTGATAAAAATGGACCCCAAGTTTCAATGGTTGTCTAAGGGTTTTAAAAAAATCACTTTGGCCACTAATTTTGTCTAATCAAGTACTGCTCTCCAAAAAAAAATTGACCATGGATTTCTCTTTGTAATAGCTCTTGGTTTTCCTCACGGATGGGAACTACTCAATCAGGAAGGGGTTGTTGCCTATTTCATTGGTAGGTCCTCTCAATGGGACATCTACTTTGGGGTTCCTATGGTACTCCTCATAATGAGTTTTAGGGATTTCACCCAAGCACTTACCACAGTTATGTGGTCAGGTTTTTACCTTGATCCAAAATAGATGATTGTGTTATAGGAAAATACTAAAATAAATTATGTAGCAAAATAGAGTTATTTCTGAAAAAGTATTATGCAAAAAAATAGAGTGAAGACTTTATAAAAAAATTGGACTTGGAAAGTGCTCTGATACTAGATGAGAGGATCCTCCTACAATAATTTAATAAAAATACACAAAATAATAAAATTACAAAATGACTAGAAGTGTTGAATAGATTATATTGATCACATACCACTTCAAAGGAGTAACCTCCTTTGAGAAATCTCAATACAAATAATTCATGGATGCCTTCAATGGACTCAACACTTATATATGAATTCTAATCTATGCAACTACTACTTCCCATGAATGTGGGATAAAACAAGATGTTCACGGGATGACTTATAAAGCATATGCATCCATATAAACTACTAAACTAATAAAGTAAAGAGAAGAGATATCATGGATTCATAAAAGTAGGATATAAGAAAAGGGTGATGACCAGAAAGCATGACTAATGTTGTAGAAGAAAGTGAAAGATGGGACAAATGAGAATGGTCTTGTAAAATGGCAAGTGGATGAGAAAAAAATATAAAAGCATAAAACAATGTTTTTGTTCTTTTTTGGATCATTTTCTAATGTTTTTGGGATAAAATATGTACAAAAAGGGAACCAAATAATCGAGGATATGATCATCCAAGATTAGAAGTTCCAATAATAACTAAGCCAACTATAATAACACTCATGGATATTAACAATGGCCTAGGGAACTAATTAGGAGCTCTAATAATAACTAAGGTCGGCTACAATGGTACATGTGGATATAAATAATGGCCTAGGGAACTAACTAAGAGATCCAATAATAAATAAATCCATATAAATATCACATCCTCATAAATTAGAGAGAGCAAAAAATTTTATAAGGCAACAATGCCTACCAAACAATAGTAAAAATAATAAAATAATGTGCAACATCAAATAAAATCTAAAGAACCATACAACAGGCAAAAGTCATACATTGTGGTATCCATGTTCAATTATTTGAAGAAGAATCTACAAAATACTATTCTTGCTAAATTGATTTATAGGACTAGCATCGAATGTGTCCTTAATGCTTATGAGTCATAATCAGGATCATAATTGGTAAAGGGATAAAAGTGTTTGAATTAAAACAGCCCAAGACATGAAAAATATGTGGTTCTCAAAGAGAAAGGTCTAAAATGTCAGGATCTTGCTCCACCAAAAGAGCACAATATGATTACCAAACCAAACAACTTAATATGCGGAAATTAACTAGATTCACCAAGTAACTAGAATTCAGAATAACACATGATATGAGAGACAATACACAACTTGTATTAACACTTTATACAGAAAAGAATACAATAAAGAAGATGCCACTTCTTCTCCACCACCTTACAGAGGTTTCCCACACCTCAAGTGAATAGTAATTCTTCTCCCCAAAGCTCTCCCTCTCAGGTCCCAACACCCAACTCAAAATACAGAGTTGGTGTTCACCTCCCGTGCTCCACGCACACCACAAGTGATCCACACACTCAAACAAGTACTCCACGTACTTCAAGTAGATCTCCCATGAACCTGCAACAACCTGCACTTCAACAGACCATACTTATGGAAGGAACTCCCTTGCTTTCCTCTTTGCTCTATCTGAGTACACACCTGTACTCCAAGTAGATCCTGCCCTAATTTTGCTCCCTGTTGTGTTGCTGTCTATATGATCCTGCACACCTGCAAATCAAACACGATTCTACTTACTTGTGAACCTTGACCTTGCACACACATACACCTACAGATCAATGATCTTACTTACCATGTAGATCACTCTACACCCTGAAGAACCCTTGTCCTTGCCTCACCAAGTCCTTATGATTCTCCAACCAGTGCCAAGCTTGGCACTGATAGGGAACTAGGAGGAACACCCTTACTCACTTCACACACAGAAGGAGCAAACTTTGCTCAACTCAAACTAGAACACTTTTCCAATACAACCATGAGTCTATTATATAGATCTCATCCAAACAGTGATTAGACATCTAATTACAATAATTAGATCCGTAGCTCTCAGTCTAAAAATAGCTCTCTTCATGCAAACACTTGGTTCGTTAGCTAACTGCCTGTAATAAACGCAGTCCGAACCACACAAGCGACCGACGTCGGTCCCTGTCTACCTGGGGGTCACCGACGCCGGCCGATCCATGACCGATGTCGGTTGCTTCCTGTCGCCTACCTGCCAACGTCGGTTGGCCAGACCAATGCCAAAGACTTCTGACACTCAACAACTCATCCTGCAACCTCCTCCATGTCTGCATCAGTGAAGCTTTTAGCTCCACAACCTAACAATCTCCCACTTGGAGATAAACAACTACACTGTACCTGTACCTATACTCCGTCTAATCTATTTCCTAGTTTGTATCCCTCTTCAAGCTCAACCCTGAAGACAACCCACCACACATCCCGTGGTGTACCTCCTATCATCCGAGTACCCTACCACATCCGAACCTACAAACACATGTAGTGAAGTCTTGACCCTACATGTATACCTGCTACTGGTCCCTCTCAAATACCTGAGAACCCACTTCCCCGAATTGGCTCCTAACTCTCTGACAGCTCCCACTGCATGGGAATACTCAGGTCTATACCAGACCTCATGTGATTTCAGACACTGTACCTGTCCAGCCCTTAGTGTGCTCCAACTCTGCATCCTGAACCTCGCCAACACCTGATTCACATCAGCTCCCACTCGAGACAAAATCAACCGATGATCTCCATGTCTCCCATGTCAAAGAATTTCGCTGCTCCAAACTCCTCCTGACATGCCACTGAACTAATCTTACCCTTAGCTCAGCAAAACCCTGTATGTACAATCCTGCTAGCAAAACATACCATCCACATATAGCAACAGAATGACATCATGACTCATCATCCACCTGGTAAGACAAAACCATAGTAGTTACCCTGACATTGACTGAAGCCATGCTTTGTCCTCCACCTGTCAAAACCTGTACCACTGTCCTACAGCTCCTCAAGACCATATACCTGGTCTTCCATCTCACGTATCCGTTCTCTCTATTCTTCTACTAAGGTATCCATTCGTCTCTGTGCTTTCATACCAGCTGGCAACCCTACCAAAACACAACTGTTTGGTTCTCCTCCAAGGAGTCACATCCTCATCCATGCCAAGCTCACACCTGTTTCCTGGATCCTCCCTGCTCTACAATCAGCAACAAGTATAAAGAAGAGGAACAACAAATTTGAGGGCCTACTTACACCTTCAGTCCTCCGTATGGGTGTTTGAGACTCCTTGACAGCGTGCTGTCAACCCAAAATCCATTACAATGACTGACCTCGATCACTCCACAGTCTGCATCCGACCGATGTCAGTTCCCATGCGTCTGTCCCTGACTACCAACCTTGTGGTGTCCCTGTTGCCGACGTCAGTCCTCCTAACTGACATCAGTCTTACCTACTGCCAACGTCGGTCCTCCTGACCGACGTCGGTCTTACCCTGCCCGACATCACCGGCTTCGATCTACACATGACCGACATGGGCACCTATCTGTTCGACGTTGGTTCCTTCTGACCGACATTGGTATCTGTGTTCACCTGTGAGTGATGACTTTTTACCCACGAGATCCTTTGAATCAATACCCATGTCCAAACTGCCCTGCTCAGAAGTATCCAGCACTATCCACTGGGTTCTGTCCGCCATCTCCTCCAAGAACACCAAGGCTTTCCAGTTCTTAAGCCTGTCAAATATATCTGTCTTCTACTTAAGAACATGCATCTCCTTCCTGCTCATGTGACCAAGCCTACGAAGCCACGTCTCTGCAACAGAAGAAGAATCAATAATATAAACAAGTAGATAAAGGGTACCTATTTTCTTACCACCAGCTAATTCAAGTGCATCCACTGTGAGAGTTCTTGTGCATCTCTCATCACCCAATCTTTCTAAAGAAATTAGCCATATCTCCAAACCTAGGACCTGCATGACCTTCATCAACCCCTATGTGTTGGCCGCCTGCAATTTTAGCTTCACTTCCCCTTTGCCAATTCTTTGGCAAGGCTCACCAGCTCCTCTACCTGGAACTGCATGGAAAGAGGCAACTGAATCTTTTATCCAAGATTCAACTTTATCCAAGAAACCTCCAAGAACATCCTATGCAATAACACCTACAACATCTGCTTCTTCAGTTCCTTCATGCTGATTTGCTACCAACCAACAATAATCTTTTACCTACTCTTTCTTTCCATAGGACCGTGAGTAACCATCTGTGCTTTTCAACTCCTCCATTCTTAGCTTACTTTCATCTGCCATTGCTCTACTCCCACTCAATCAAAAACCCCTGAGAGTGACCTGTAATCAAAACACACTACCCAGATCTAAACCAATATGTTAGTATCCCAACCAAAAGCTCTGATACCACTTGTCAAGATCTTGCTCCACCAAAAGAGCACAATATGATTACCAAACCAAACAACATAATATGCAGAAATTAACCAGATTCACCAAGTAACTAGAATTCAGAATAACACATGATATGAGATACAATACACAACTTGTATTAACACTTTATACAGAAAAGAATACAATAAAGAAGATGCCACTTCTTCTCCACCACCTTACAGAGGTTTCCCACACCTCAAGTGAACAGTAATTCTTCTCCCCAAAGCTCTCCCTCTCAGGTCCCAACACCCAACTCAAAATACAGAGTTGGTGTTCACCTCCCGTGCTCCACGCACTCAAACAAGTACTCCACGTACTTCAAGTAGATCTCCCATGAACCTGCAACAACCTGCACTTCAACAGACCATACTTATGGAAGGAACTCCCTTGCCTTCCTCTTTGCTCTATCCGTGTACACACCTATACTCCAAGTAGATCCTGCCCTGATTCTGCTCCCTGTTGTGTTGCTGTCTATATGATCCTGCACACCTACAAATCAAACACGGTTCTGCTCACCTATGAACCTTGACCTTGCACACAGATACACCTACAGATCAATGATCTTACTTACCATGTAGATCACTCTACACCCTGAAGAACCCTTGTCCTTGCCTCACCAAGTCCTTATGATTCTCCAACCAGTACCAAGCTTGGCACTGATAGGGAACTAGGAGGAACACCCTTACTCACTTCACACACAGAAGGAGCAAACTTTGCTCAACTCAAACTAGAACACTTTTCCAATACAACCATGAGTCTATTATATAGATCTCATCTAAACAGTGATTAGACATCTAATTACAATAATTAGATCTGCAGCTCTCAGTCTAAAAATAGCTCTCTTCATGCAAACACTTGGTTCGTTAGCTAACTGCCTGTAATAAGCGCAGTCTGAACCACACAGGTGACCGATGTTGGTCCCTGTCCGCCTGGGGGTCACCGATGCCAGCCGATCCATGACCAACTTCGGTTTCTTCCTGTCGCCTACCTGCCAACGTCGGTTGGCCAGACCAACGCCAAAGACTTCTGACACTCAACAACTCATCCTGCAACCTCCTCCATGTCTGCATCAGTGAAGCTTTTAGCTCCACAACCTAACATAAAATGCTTGCATTTAAAAGGATGATACATAATGAATATGGTCCAAAAAGAGGATGGTCTATGGTGGAATAAAATGTGTTGAGAGTGCCAATGGTCCAAAAGCCTTCATTCTCCATAGGTGTGAAAGTAATATGGTTCTCAAAAGAATGGTCCAGGGTAGCTTAAAATAATATGGTCCATGAGAGGATGGTCCAAGTTATAAAGGTAGGATAAAAATACTTTAGCATAAGTTGCCCCTAAGTAATGGGTCTTATAAATAATGATTCAACTATGTCAATCATAGAACCTCTTAAGGTTCACAATGTTCATTAGCTCTAGAATTTCTTCACCATTTGGAGTATCTAGTCAGTATTCCCCTCATCCATAGTTAGTCATGATAACATATGGTCCTAGCCAATTAGGTTTGAAATTATATTTCTTTATTTCATTCAGTGCTTGTGTTCTTTCATTTCTCTTTCAATATCAAATCACTGATCTCAAACTCTCAAGGGAGAATGTGCTTGTTATAGCTTCTATGCAATCTATTTTTTTAGGATTTCAAGTTTTTTAGGGTAGAAAAACACTTACCATCAATAAATTCTAGTTATTTCAACCTTGAGACTCTGTATTATTTATCATCTTCAATATGATCCAAATATACTTGCAATGATGACAACTCAATCTCAATCAAGATAATAGATTATATACCATATACAAAGGAATATGGAGTGGCTCTTGTAGGGGTTCAATGATTTGTTCTATAATCAAAAAGGGTAGGAAAGATTTGTAAGTACCAATTACAGCTAATGTCATTGATGATCTTCTTTAAAATGGATATAATAGTCCTATTTGACACCTCAATTTGTCCATTGCCTTGTGGGTTATATGGTGTGGATTTTTTGTACTTGATTTTGAATTTTACATAAAGTTCTTTCACATCTCTATTTACAAAGGATCTGCCATTGTCAAATATAATGTGAGTTGGGATGCCATCTTAATAGATGATATGGTAATGAATGAATTTGGCTATCTACTTTTTAATGACATAAGTGAGAGGAATGACCTCCATACACTTAGTAAAGTACTTGAAAGTAGTTAAAATGCATTTATGAACATCTGAAGATGGATTTATTTTCTTGATGAGATTGAGGCTCAAAGTTGAGAATGACCATGGTGTTGTGATCAATTATAGTTTTATGGAAGGTGTGTGTATCAAATTGCCATGTGATAAAGAACACACTTCCTCACATAATTGCAAGCATCTATCTATATTTTTAGCCAATAATAGCCTATTTTGAGGAGCTTTTTATCTATGACTACATCATTGGTGTGGGCCCCATAAATTCCTTCATGAACCTCCTTCAGTACTAGCTTGGATTTTCCTAAATATAAATAATGAAGTAGCACTCCATCATAGCCTTTGTGATAAATCATGTTTCCAAGGAGGGTATAATGGGATAGATGATGGAGTAGTTTATATTGGTTCTTGGATAAGTTAGGTGGAAAAATATGATCATGGAAGTAATTATAATAATCTTAATACCAAGGTAGTTCAAGTGGGGGACTAGGACTAGCAATAGTGCATACCATTTATAAATTTGGATAATGTGTGCAAGTTGTAGAATATTTTCAATTGAAAATTGATACTCTTTAGCACCACCATCAATATATATTATAGACCCAATCATTGCCATTGCATTAGTAGATCTGTTGTTAGCCCTTGGTAGTTGTTTAAACTATAAAGATTTAAAATGAACCTTGAGATTATAAATAATGAGCTTGTAGGGTACAAGATCATAATCTCTAGTTTGATACTGATTAATGGTTTGATTGATGATTAATTGGAAATCACCATAGACCAATAAATGTTGAATATCCCATTGAATGATAAGATGCAGTCCTATAATCAATGCCTCATACTTGGCCATATTATTTGTATAATGAAAATTAATTTGAAATGCTTTGAGAATATAATCCCCTTATGATGTAATCAATAATATTCTAGCTCCATATCTAAGAGAAGTTAAGGAACCATCAAAATATAACTTCTATTATTTTGGTACATTTTACACTTCTTCTATTGTCATGATAAAATCATCTAGAAAGTCAAATCTGAGTGGTTGAGTGTCTATAATAGGGCCCTCTAGACGTTGATAAAAAATAACCTATCCCTTGATAAAAAATTTGATTCTAATACTCAACATCAAATTCATTAAATAACATGACCCATTTATCCATATGTCTTGTCATAGCTTCTTTGGATAATAAAAATCTTAGAGGAACCACCTTAGCGATGATAATTATTTTTTGTTCATCATATAATGTCACAAATTTTGGGAAGTGAACACCATAGCTAAACATGCCTTCTTAATAGGAATATATTTATGTTCATAAGCTACCATTGTGTGGCTTAAATAATAAATGCATGTTCTTTACCTTGATCATCATGTTGGGCTAAAAGTGCCCCCAATGCATGCTTAGTTATTGATATGTAAAGAATTAGTGGTTGTTTAGGTATTGGTGGTCTCAAAAATGACGGGTTGGCCAAATATGTTTTGAGCTTCACAAATGCTAACTAACAATCTTCATCCCATTGAAACGTGATCCCTTGCTTCAAGAGATGGGTAAATGGGTGGCACTAATTTTCTAGTTGAGAAATGAACTTGTAGATGGAATGGATATTTCCTTGCAGGGTTGGGATCTATTTAAGATTTTAATGTGGAGGCATTTTAATAATAGCCTTGACCTTAGTAGGGTTAACTTTGATCCCTATTTTTAATACAATGAAACCTAGTCATTTCCTTGAAGTGCTTTAAAGACACTTCTTAGGATTCAAGTGGAATTTATATTCATGAAGCCTCTCAAAGATTCTTCATAGAACATTAGGATGTCTAACACATGTTCTTGATTTTACTAGTATGTCATCAACATAGTTCTCAACAATATCATGCATCATGTCATGGAAGATGATAATCATTACACACTGATATGTGGCTCTAACATTCTTCAAGCCAAATGATATGATTTGGTAATAGAATATTTCCCATTGAGTGGTGACTGCAATATTGTGTTGATCTTCTTGGGCTATCTTGATTTGATTGTATCCAAAAAATTCATCTATGAGGGACAAGATCTCATACCTAGTAGTAAAATTGACTATCATGTTGATGTTGGGTAGAGGAAAACCATCTTTTGAGAATGCCTTGATATACCTAAAATCAATACAAAGACATATACCCTATGGCTTCTTACTAATTGTAACTATATTTGATATCCATTCAGAATAGTCCAACATTTTAATGAAGCCTACTCCCAATAATTTCTCTAGTTTATATTTTACCAACAGGGTGATGTATGAACCCATCTTTCTCAATTTTTGCTTAAATGGTTTGGCATCTGGATGAAAAACAAGTCAATGCACTACCAAGTGTGGGTCTAAGCCTAGGATGTCTGAATATGCCAATGAAAAAATATCAATTATATCCATCAAAATGGATAGAATGTGTTCATGTTCTACTTTAGAAAGGGAAGCTCCAAGATAAACAATTTTGAGATCATCATATGTTCCCAAGTTCATTTCAACTATGTTTTCTATAAGAAGTATGGATCCATATTCAAGAATAGTAGGCAAGGTGTGATCATGATCATCTTCTTCTTCTATATCTTCTTGTTGTTTTTCCTAAATATTTGGATAATGTGATAAATCTGAATTTACCATCTTAGGTGTAGACACTAGAAAACCATACATGATGGTTCTAAGATCCCCTAGGTCAGGTCATTATCTAACTTCTGACCATGACCTTGATTTAATTTAGATAACTAGCTAAACTTAACTAATTAACCTACCCTTTTACCCCACTTAACCTTCAACCCTCGATCATCATGATCACCTTGATTATCAATGGTCACCCTGATTGTTGACAGTCATGTCCCTACCACTTAACCACTCAAACTTAGTCTATGTGCGAATAAAATCACATCATAATTTAATTCATGTAGTGAGATAACACATCAAGAATTAAATTTGTGTATCAAGTTTCACCCATTCTAAAACTTACATCTCCATCTCTTTTGCGTATAAAAGAGAGGAGCAAGAGGTGAAAAAGTAATCAATAAATCAATCCATCCATCCATCCTAGACCTCAACAATCAAGAAATCAAGCTATTAACTAGCATCAAGAACTTCTTTGCAAGTTTTCCATTCAATAAGTCATTAGCTATGACAAAGACCCAAACCTCTACCAAAATTATTCTTTAGGCAAAGTAATGTTACTCTACCAAAATTATGTTTCAACCTACCATTATCCATCAAGCAACAAGATAAGTATATTTATTGTTTCAAGTTTTGATTATTTAGTTTCTGACATCTTTACCTAGACCACACCCTTTTGCTTATTACCCTCTAACCCCCTGACCCCATATAAACCTTCAACACACTAATATATCCATTTTTCAACCCTTTTTTGAACATGCCTATAATCCATAGTAATTGTTGATAGTCACCCTGACCACTAATGATCACCTTCAACTATCGATGTTCACCCAACCACTGATGATCGCCTTAACTTTTGATGATCATTATGGTAAGAAATAATATCAAGTTGTTTCCACTTTCTTACCCTTAACCAAATTCCACTTTCTATCTCTCTACTTATTTATAGACACCCCACCTATTTTCTAAACACAACCTAACCTATTTAGCAATAGTGTTGACCCACTATTTTCTTAATTAGTCTATTTTCTTTATCAAGCATTTATTTCTTCTTACATTCCATTTTAATTTTTCTTATCATTTAATGCAAGTATTTCATCTTTACTTATTTTAACTGAATTGTTTTAAGAGTGTAGATTGATAACCTCCTATTAAGCTCATGCTTTTTTGGATTTAGCCTATGATAGGCAATGCACCTTACTACCCATCTAACAATCCTTTTGCATTAGTGCTTTCTTATCTACAAGTTATTATTCCCAAGACAAAGATGAGCTCTTCATAATCATCTGGATCACACATGCACAAATAAATAGGTTCTTATACCATACCCACATTTAGTTTCTTACTTCTTTAACTAGAAAATAAACATTAATTGAGAGAAATAATCTAGCATGCCTGGTGGGACCTAGTAGCATCTAGGTACCCCTTTTGTTCCTAATTCTATGCTCATATAAAGAAGTAAAAATTTATTTTGGGTATAAAATAAACCTTGCATACATTGATTGATTTCTTTTTTAGCTCATGTAGTTAATATTAAAGGCTAATTAATTCAATTGTAGCTTCACTTATTTATCACACACTATACCAAACCACTTAAATCAATTAAACATCCAAACAATTGACAAAAGGCCTAACTAGGGTTTTATCTCATAGAATATCACCTTCACCATTTGGCTATCTTACTTAGAGGTCATTACCAAGAAGAAAAACCAAAACTCAACTCTTTGATTGAGTCTAAACTCTAGAAATTGATATATACTGGCTAAGCACCTAACACTCTTATTATTGTGGTGTGTGAAGTGAGAGGGTAGGCCCCAGTAACAAGCCATGTAATGATTTTCCAACAAAAATCCCTTTGAGAGCCTTAAACACTTGAAACCAAACATAGACTTCCTTTCAAGTACCTATTTTACAAAGCAAATTCTTCTTCACACATTCCAACTCAGGCATAAGCCAAAAGTAAGATAAAAGGTATGCTAATATTTTGAACACAATATAGTGTATGTTTTTTATTGCCTTGAGATATTTTTATTTTATTTGCTTTGTGTTTGAGTTATGATATTTCATTTATTTATTTCTATTTCTCACATGGTCTTTACTAGACAATAATTGAGGAATCAACCAACCAAAAACCACATTCCTCTTCTTCTTCCTCCATGGAGTATACCTTAGATGTTGAAGTTTCTCCCCGTCCTTCTACCCCCCATACCAAGTCTCACATAGTTTTTCAAGGTGACACAAATTTTTCCACTTTCCTTGATAACAATCCCATAGCCCTCCAAAATTACCTCAACACCTTATCTCATCACACCCCTACTTAGGTTCCTCTTAGTGATTCACATTATGGGATGCCTCCCCATCTTATAGTTTCCACTACCTCTACCCAACCTATGATAACCCAAACATCTTCCTCCACCAATAATCCATTTACTATCTCCACCCAAACCTAATTAAACAACCCAACCAATAACTAAGCACCCCTACACTAACCAATAACTCCTCCAACATAGGGACAACCTCATCTTTTTTTACCCATACTCCACCCACTATGGGGATATCTTCTAGCCATATTAACACTATTCCCCTTATCACTACAAACACACCAATATCTACCCCACTCCAAAATGTGGTGCTTTCTATACCTTCTACCCTTCGACTTATTAGTACTAGAGTTACCAATCACACCTAACCACTTAATTCATCCATACCTCCAACCCAATCCATATAAATTCCTTAATTTACCAATCTTATCATACCTCTGAACCAACCCACATCAACTCCTCAAAAAATACCAATGACACCCTACCCATGCTATGTTCCTAATCTACAAGGATACATAGCTCCATCTTCCACCCAACCTCTTATGCCCATTAAAATTTATGTGGCATCATCCCAACCCTCAATGACAACATACCAACATGTGGCATCTTCTCAACCTTCTGCCAATTATCCATACATTGCATCCACCTAATCTCAACAAAACTTTCCATACAATTATGGAATTCCCCAACCCCAAACAAATTTGGTCAAAATGTTGATAGACAAAATGACCAACCTAGAGTCATCTATATCTGGGGATCATAACCTCTTATTTTATGACCAAATTTGTAATTAACCTATTCACCTATTAGTACCTATCCAACCTTACCCTCCTTAATGGGAACTACCCAAATTTTCTAAATTCCAAAGCAATGAGGACCCCTAACAATACCTAAGAGAATTTTGACATTCTTAATACTTGATTACCTATGATGATGCTCTTCTCCTTCACACCTTTTGATCCAAAACTCGAAAGCTTTGGTTGAAAGATAATTCAAGAAACAAGAACAAAACAATTCAAATAATGCTATCTCTAAGAACAGATGTTTAATTGATCAAATTTATAGACCCAAACATATGCTTATCTCTGAGAAGAGATGTCTACCCCCCCATTTCAAGATACCTCTTCATTTATACATATTTTGAAAGCATGGGGAGGATGTGGAAGGTCACCAATCTCGTGAGAGATTGAGTGGATCAAGGAATTAATGGGTGAATATTTAAGACAATACAATATTTGAGGAAATAACTGTCACCTGACAATTTGACTTCCAAGATTTAAAACAATACAGAGCTCGAGGACATAATAGGTGAGGATTTGAAACAATACAAAATTTGAGGAATTAACTATCACCTGAATTATCACCTAAATTGTTGCCTAACTCATTCCTCCCTCCTTTAAAAGCAATGGTCCTCATTGCATCAAGATTTATCATCAAGTGTGGTAGTTGTACATTGATTTGATTTATGATGCATACATGGAAGGGACTATGATTTATGGAACTGTGTAGGGCCCGATTGTTCACCATTTCTATTTGACCATCAGTTTGTGGATGGAAGGTTGTGAACTTCTTTAGTTTGGTATCTATTTGCTTCTATTGTTGTGTTATTTGTGTAGTCAGGGTTGTAACATCAACCCTTTTAGATTCTTGTGGCTTGACCACCATGAGAACAAATTTCTTGGCACTAATCAGAGAGAAAAATGTAAAGGTGGTACCTCTTGTACCCTATAACACTGTGTTCCAAGAGTGAGAGTAATCCTTTGAGTTCTTGATTCATAGATGCCATGTCGGTCATACATGAATGGCTGACCAAAGAGTACATCACAAACAACTACATTGACCACATCACATAAGACCTCATCTTGGAAAGGTTTTATTGCATATGAGAGAAGACATTGGTGGGTGACATGGAGGTTTCCCCCTAGACTCAACCATCCAATACTGTATGGCTTTGGGTGAGGCTTCATGGATAGATTTAGGCTTTTCACAACATTAGCAGAGATTAAATTTTTTTGACTTCCATTATCAAGAATGAAATGCAGAGGCTTACCTTTTACCCATAACTTAGAGTGAAACAACCTTTCCTTATCATCTAGCCTCTCCTCATGGGCCTGTGATGAAACAACAATGGCTTCAAGCTTAGCATCTATAATCTCTTCTTCAAAATCTTCAACTGTAGGGTCTGTATGAAGCAGAGCAGTAGATGTTGAGGCTTGTGACTCAGAAAGCAGGGACTTGATGGCTCGACATTCTTCTTTGGAGTGAGTTCTAATTTTGTGGCAATCACACCATTTTCTAGCCTTTCCTTCCTTTTGCTTCCAATTTTGGCCTTGTGTTTGACCTTCTTTGTCACTTCTCCATTTTTAAGGCTGACTCTTCATATTCATTCTTCCATGCTTTTGCTCAATCTTCACTATGAACTTGTACGTCTCACCAAGGGTTTCCAAATTGAAGAGTTACATTTCTCCCTGTATGTACCATTATAGTCCACCATAATATTTGAGAGTCTTATGTTTCTCACTTTCTTGAATGCCCAATATTGTAGACAAAGAATGGAAAGTGTTTGTGTAATCTTGAATAGATTAGTCTTTGCCTTGGCGAAGTTATTGCCACTATATGTACAGATCATCATATGCTCTGATCAGATAGTATTCTTCTTTTACTGCTTCCATAAAATCATCCCAAGTAGGTTCCACCCCAAGGCCAATGATATCTATACTGAACCTCTTTTTGTACACTTCCCACCAATTTTTCATGGCAATGATGATTTCAAAAGAGCAAAAGTGATCTTTTCTTCATTGATGAACTTATTTACAGAGAAGTAGGAAGGTAGTTGATCCAACCAATTTTATACTGCATTAGCATTGATTTTTCCTTCAAATGTGGGAATATCAAAATTTACCTGAACCTTGAAGGGTGTTGGGGCACTGAAAGGAAGTTCCCTAGATGAGGAGCTAGGAGGTGTAGCCGTGGAGCTAGAATTTCCCATCAGAAGTGTTTGAAGAATTTGAGCAAATTGTTGTAGCATTTGCACTTGTTGCCATTGGAGGGATTCATTCACCATTTCCTTCAAAGGATCATATGTCTCAGTGTCATCTTCCATTTGAAGTCGTTTAGAACAAATAGGTGGAAAGTTTGAAAGCTCTATTGCTTCCCACCCAAGTTTCTTGTATCCTAACCTCATCCTCGGTATCATACACTCTCAAGAAAAACTGCTCTGATACCACTAATCCAAAAATCAAAAGCTTTGGTTAAAATATAATTAAATAAACAAGAACAAAACAATTCAAATAATGCTATCTCTAAGTAGAGATGTTTTATTGATCAAATTTGCAGACCCAAACATATGCTTATCTCTGAGAAGAGATGTTTGCCCCCCCATTTTGGGCTACCTTTTCATTTTTACATATTTTGAAAGCATGGGGAGGATGTGGAAGGTCACCAATCTTGTAAGAGATTGAGTGGCTCAAGGAATTAATGGGTGAAGATTTAAGACAATACAATATTCAAGGAAATAACTATAACTTGACAATTCAACTTTTAAGATTTAAAATAATACGGAGCTTGAGGACATAATGGGTGAGGATTTGAAACAATATAAAATTTGAGGAATTAACTATCACCTGAATTGTCACCTAAATTATTGCTTGAATCACCTTTCCCATGTCCTTATCTAAACCAACATTAGATTGGTATAGTTATCTAACTAAGCACTCCATATTTTCCTTTTCCAAACTTTCCCAAATCTTTTTAGACCAATTTTTGATTAATATATCTAAGGTATCCATCATCGACCTCTACTCCATTAGGAAATTCAATGATTAATCAATTTTTGATTTCATAGATTGATGGAGAAGTCTTATCAACTAGATATCTTTCTCTTTGCCCTAACCCAAGTTGATTGAATGCTTCTCTCAGGCTTGTGCCAAACACATCACCCCCACTCTATAGTTTCAAACCTTTAGAGCTTTTGATGGGGCTTTCACCATGGCATGCAAACTAAAAATCAAAACCATTGATGAGGGGAAGTTGAAACTAATGAATAAATCTAGTTTTAAATCTAATGACCCTTTTCCATCCAAAACCACCAACCAATATAACTACCCTAACACCAAACCAAAGACAACTGCAAACATTGTTATCCTTAAACTCACTCCACCTCTGGTTGTCAACCAACCCAAATAAACCAACTCATCTAACTCCTCTAATCAATAAACACAAAATTAAAATTGGGCTACCCCAAAATGATACACTCTACTAGGGGATTCTTATGCTTCAGTTTGGGACAAATTTCTCAAAGCCAACATCATGCAGCTTCCCCCATCAAACCTCCTCAATAATTTGATGTTTCTCACCTTGTGCCTAGTTGGTACAATAAAAATGATCTATGTTCCTTCCACCCTATCATTATACATGATGTTAGTAGGTGTAACACCTTTAAAACCACTGTCTATAACTTTATTGATAAAGGATAACTTGCATTGGATAATCTAAATGCACCCTTGAATTAGTCACTCAATATCTTTTGACAACCTTTTCCCAATCATGACCCTTCTACCAACCATGATGATAACAAAATAAAATAATCACATGCTCTTGAGGTCCATATAGTCAATGTAATTATAAGTGAACCTAGGATTGAGGAAACCATTTCCTCAACCACCTCCTTTCCTTCAATTAATGAGACAATAGACTTACCCACCTCTCCTTTGATATAAATACAAAAGGATCCAACCATTTCCATCAAATCTTCCTCCCCCATCATGGAATCACCCACTCTCTCTTTGGAAACCATTCCATAAAGAGAGATCACCTTATTTACTCCTTCCATGGAGGAAGCATATTCCCAAATCTTGGAACCTTTCATCAAGGACAAGGGTGAGAAAAATATTCCCTTACCTCAACCTATTGGCCTAATCTTTGAATTTGATGCCCAAGGAACCAAACCCATCTACAAACCCTTCTATAGAATAGTCCAAAGCTTCAAATTCTCTTCCCAACCTGATTTGGATCAAGCCACCTTTTGACACCATCTTGGGCTCCCCTATCAAAACAAGCATGAACCTTCAACCTCACTTTCATCTACCATTAAACCTATAATCACCTAAATCCCTTCATAACACACCTCTCCCCTAAAAACTATGGAAGAACAATCCAAACCATCACCATCCAAAATTATAAAATCACCTTACACCTCTTTAATCAAACCTATCAAGAACCTAGGGATACTTCCTACTCCTATCCTTATGCACCCATATTTGAATTTGGATTTAACCCGATCTAGTCCACCAAATAAAACCCTAACCAAACTAACCAAGAAGGAGGATCCACCCAAACTCCCACCTAAAACCAAAATTGTACTACCTCCTTTCCTCTTACCTTCTATCTTGAGACCCCACCCCTCTTCCATCTTAGGATCTCATTATTCCATAAAGAAGGTGAACCCTTCCAAAACTACCCAAGCTAAACTTCCTCCTTTTATTCTACCTTTACCCACCCAATAAAAACATCAAACTCCCCATAATTTTTAGACAAATTATCTACCTCTACCTACCCACCTGTATCCAAACCTTCATCATCTCAATCACCCACCTTCAAATATTTCACCTTTAAACCCACCAACTCAAAACCATCTAAAACCAAGCAACCTTAATCAACCCCACCTACAAAAACCATTCTACCATCCACAACTCCCATGGTGAAGCATACTTCTAAGAAATCTCCCCTACCAAAAAGCAAAAGCCCATCAACCTTAACACCTTTGATCGAATCTTATTCAACCATTTTACAAAGGTTGTTACAAACTTCTTCCTTAAGCCTTCCACCTATCAAACCTTTTTACCCTTCCATCACTAAAACATTTTGGTTTAATGATAGTTTAATCTTCTCATACCATAGGAAACCTGGTCTTGACACAAAGAAACACAAATCTTTCCAAGAATTTATCCATAACTTATGGGATGAGGACGATCTATTATGAGATAAACCTCTCTTGAGCCCATTATCAACCTAACCACAAAAACAACCTATCCAACATTCACCCACTCCTGTACTCTCATCCAAGAGTGAAGAGGAACCAAATAAACCTTCTAACCTAACACCTCCCCTCATCCACACTATCTATATGGTTACCTCAATCTTAGGTTTAATAAAAGGATAATGGAAAGGCTAAAGTATCCATTCCATGTACATATCCTTCCACCCCTCAACCTTCTAACCAAACTAAAACATGTTCACCTTTACCTTCACCTTCACTAAAACCAAAAATATCCATTTTGGATGCCTCTCCCTCTAACCCTTATGAATTTATCCAAAGAGTAGTTTTAAAACATCTTCACTAGACACTGGAGAAGATGAACCTATATGAACTAATCAATACCTCACCCCATCACTACCAAACACTAATAGAGGCCATGCAATATATATAGGTCCAAACTAAAGACCCTCAACCTCTTGTAGCCTTTGTCAAAAAAATTCAACTTTATACCCTTGTCACATTCAAGGATTTACAAATACCTTATGTCCATATTGAAGATCTCGATCCACCTCTCTTCATCATTACATACATGAATCAAAACCACATCAAAAGGGTGATGATTGATGGAGGAACTAGTATTAACATTATCTCCTCTCATTCTTATGACCAAATATAGATACCAAATAATATCATGTTGGAGACCTCAATGGTCCTTCATTCCTTTAATGATACTATGGCCATAACCTTGGGAATAATCATCCCCCACATCCGCTTGGGACCTCATACACTTTTAGAGGTCTTAGACACCATATAAGTCATGTTTTAATATAATATATTACTTTGATGCCATTATATCCATGCCATGAGTTGTGTCCCATCCATCTTGTATTGATGTGTCAAGTTCAAACATAAATGTTATCTCATCACTGTACAAGCTAACCCTAGTCCTTTCTTATATTACAACATGACATATCAACCCAACTATGATATTATTCCTTGCTCATCCACCTCACCACCAACCAAAAACAACTTCATCCCTACCATAAAAAAATATTTAAATAGCTCATTTATCCCTTCTTCTCAGATCCCCACCAAGGACCCCTTAAAACCAGAGTTTTAACATCTTTCACTAGGAGAGTATTACCTTTTGGCCTTGGATGCCTTCCTTACTCCTTGAGAGTATAGTAATATTAATCATGACCCTAGTTAAGATCCCAATATTGAAACCCTTATTCATTTTATACTTCCAAACTGCCAAACCAATTTATTCTATGGGGGACTCGATAATGCCCTTCTCACTTCCTCCACCACCTCTTCTACTTGACCATTTACCTCTAATTTCTCCTATTTGGACAAGAAAGAATTTACAAATTATACCTTCACCAGTATGAATATAAGGGATTTATACTTGATCATTATGAATATGACCCCCATGAGTTACCTTTGATAAAACATAAAAACCTCATGAGCTATTTGACCTTGGGTTCATCCCATTAGAAGAACCCACCGATTCACCCAAACCCATCACCACCATTGAGGAAGACATTACATCCCCATAAAACTCATATATTTTGAATTATAAGGATTTTTAAATCATCCCTCGTAATTTTTATTTTTAGTCAATACCATTAGCTTGGCCCCCCTAACTTATGAAAAGGGTGGCCGAACTAAAACCTTTCCTTTGATTCATCCTGAAATGGTAAAAAATGATTTTCATACCATCCACACCATCCAACATTACGATGATGATTCCATTCTCACCAATCTTGGTGTGGGGGATTATTCTATCCAAAAATCCCTTCCTCCTAAAAACCAAACCATGTTAAACTAATCCATTATCGATGTCAACTTGGGTACTTAGGATAACCCTTGCATTGAAAGATTGGTCAATCCTTAGATTCCTTGGAGTGATAGGATTACCCTTCCTTCCTTCATGACCAAAGTATAGAATTTGATTATTCCTATCATTATATTCCCATAATGTATCCTTCCATATCTCTCTAAAACATCCCCATCTATCCTAATGCTAAGATTATTAGGCAAAAACTTTACAAGATGCACCCTCACAACACTATTCTACTCAAAGAAGAGCTTCAGTACCTTTTATCTATCAACTTCATCAAACCCATTGACTATCCCTAATGGGTTTCCAATATAATTACCATCACCAAACCCATAGGGGGACTTCACTTCTATGTTGAATTTTGGGACCTCAATCTTTCTTGTATAAAGGATGACTTCCTTTTGCCTAGCATTGACCAACTTATTGATCTTACGTCTAGCCATGAGATGTTATCTCTCATAGATGGTTTTTTAGGATATAATAAGATATTGATTTCCCTTAAGGATCAACGGAATACTTCCTTTATCATCTAATGGGGAACCTTCTACTATAGGGTCATGCCATTTGATCTAAAAAATAATGGAGTAACCTATTAGTGTGTGATGACCTACATCTTCCATGATCTCATCCATAAAATCATCGAGGACTATGTAGATGATCTCCTTAGTATATATAAATATTACAAGGATCATTTGGAGTTTCTCAAAATTATCTTTGAGCACCTAATCCATTTCCATGTTTGACTCAACCCCAAGAAATGTGTTTTTGGGTCCTATTTGGAAAGCTTTTTCAATTTATCATCTCTTTTTGAGGAATCTAAGTAGACCCTACCAAAGTTAGAGTGATCCTTGACATACCACATCCAACCCACCTTAAATAACTATAAAAACTATAGGGGAAGATTCAATCCATTCATTACTTCATCTCTCAATTATTGGATAGATGTCAACCCTTTCACCATCGTCTCAAGAAAAATACATCTTTTAAGTGGACTAAGGAGTGTCAACAAGCCTTTGATTCAATCAAAGAGTAAATTATTTCTCCACCCATTCTTACCCTTCCTAAAAAATACCAACCCTTATATCTTTATATCTCTACCACTAACCATTCCTTAGGGGCAATGCACACTCACCATGATGAACAAAATAAAAAGCAAGTTGTCTACTATATAAGTCAAAAACTTATAGAATATGATACTTGGTACACCCATATGAAGAATATTTCCCTCACCTTAGTCTTTATGTCTTCCAAACTTTTTCATTACTTACTCAATCATAAAACCTTTGTCATTACCAACACCAAACCACTCAAGTACATGCACTCTAATCCATACCAAAACTATCATATGGCCAAGTGGCTCATGCTCCTAACTAAGTTTGATGTTAAGTTCCTCTAGTAGAATTTAATTAAAGGGAAAGTCATTAATAATAAATTTTCCAAATCTCCTCTACTAGAAAACCAACCACTTCTTGCATTTTTGAATGAGTCCATCATGACTCTTTCTCAATACCTACCAAATTAAAATGTTCTTTGATGGCTCAAAATGCCATGATAGTGGGGGTGATAGAGTTATTCTCATTCCCCTCAATGGAAAATATCTTCCTCTTTATAAAAAACTTGATTTTGAGTCTACGGACAATATGGCTTAGTATGAAGCCCTAGTAATAGGTGTCCAAGCCACTTTAGACTTGGGAGTTAAGATGATCAATATATTTAGAGATTCCCAACATGTGGTAAAACAAGTCAATGGATCCTACCAATTTAAGTTGGTGTATTGTAATAGTACAAACATTTATTAGATGTACTCTTAACATTATTAGATCATTACCTTATCCAATCTATTCCATGATCTACCAACAAGTTCACATATACAATTGATTCCCTTACTTCCTAAATCCCATCTTAGCCATCTAATTCTAAGATCTTTTAACCTTTCATCATTTTATCACACCCTATTATATCTAGTCCCACCTCCATACCATTTTTAGTGTAAAGGAATCTCCATCAAACATTTGGTACAATCAAATATTTGACTACCTTAACCTCGACATCATTCCTCCCATCCTCTTTAGGAATTCTCTAAGATCCTTTATTCAAAGTACCTCTATTTATACCATACTAGGGGGAATACTTTACAAATAGGGTTTCAATGACATCCTTCTCCATTTCCTACATATCCATGAAGCTTCCCATGTTATCAAGGAAATGCATGATGGAATCTATAGGGGAGACTTTAGTTGCCTATTTATCATTAAACTTATCCTTTTCCTTAGCTACTATTGGCCCACCCTCAACCAAGACTATTATGATTCTGTAAAAAATTGTGTTAAATGTCAACAACATGCCAATTTACATCATGTGCTGGCCCATGGCCTCCAAGTATCTAAGGACTTTTGGTTCTTCACACAATGGGGACTAGATCTCAATAGAAAATCAATCCTCATTCTTCATAGTGACATAACTGCATCATCACTTCCATCGAGTATTTTAGTAAGTGGGTAGAGGATATCCCTCTCATCTTGACCAAAGCTAAAAATATCAACTTCATTAATCATCATATCATTTATTGTTTTGGTGTTCCCCATAAGATCATCACCAATAATGGAAAATATTTTAAAAACAAAAAAGTCCAAGGTCTTTGTGACACATTTGGAATCAAATTAATATTTTCCTCACCATATTTTCTATAAGAAAATAGATAGGTGAAAGACTATAAAAAAATCCTCAATAAGATGTTAACCAAAATGGTCAGTGTTTCTGGTCAGGATTGGCATTTGCACATCCCTTTCACTTTTTGGGCTTATCACACTAGCATTCAAACCTCTATGGGTGCTACCCATTTTTATTTGGTCTTCAAAGTAGAGAAAATCTTGCCTCTCAAATTATAGATTACCTCTCTTTGCATATCCATGAAAGACATAATTTTTAAGAGTGGATATCATCAAGAACATATAACATGACTTAAATTACTTGATGAGCACTACCTAGCTATGCTTAACCATCTTTGTGTCTATCAAAAATGAGTCAATCACATCTATCCCAAGAACCTTAGAGTATGATGATTCAACATCAGAGGCCTTATCCTGAAGGAAAATCAACATGTGACCAATATGGAGAAAATTAAGAAAGGCAAGTTTGTTTTTAACTATCTTGGACCCTACATTATAATCCACAAGTATGGATTAAGAGTTTATCATTTGTTCTTATTTGAGGGCAAACTAGACCCTGAGCCTCTCAATGCTTCACACCTATGTCTTTTTTTTGTTAAATAGGTATCAAACTCACCTTTCATCTAAATTAAGCTCATCCCTTGATTTATGATATTTTCACCTTCCTCACATCTTCATCCCATCCTTTTGAAGACAACTAACCATAACATAGAACCATGTAATTAACTGTCATAGTCATAGCCTAATCCTAAATATGGGTACCATAAATTTACCCATGTCATGGTTCTCATTGATACTTTTCATCCCTAAATAGATTGAATCCCATGTTTATTTCTCTCAAAACCACTCCTTTCACCTATCATTAACCTTCTTGTAATCTAGGTTTTACCCTCACAAAGGTAAACCTTTAAGCCTATATAGACTTCTCCATGTCTATCCTAGCATCAAAATAATTTAGGATGTCAAAATATCACATGGGTCAAATATCTATAGCATGCAAACTTCTCCCTTGAAGGATAGTCTCCCAACATCTAAATTTCTTAAAAAGATAGATTGCTCCCTTGAAGAACAGATACCAAAATAAACAAATCCAAACTTAGACACTCCATAGAAGGATGGCTAAGTCATTTTTTTTTCAAAGCAATAATTTGAGGCTTAACACATTGATTAACTTCATAAACTTATCAAAATCAAGAAATAAAAGACCTTATATCAAAATAAATAACAAACTATCCCAATAAAGTTGTAATCTACTTTCTTATATAACATCATTAGACTTCTTACATCGATCAGTCTACACCTTACCTTAAAACATGGACTTGTCTATTATGGTTTTTAGTTCACCTATAGAAGGTGAAAACCAACCCACAAGATGTTATAATTCACTTCACATCACCTATCACCTATCTCCCCTTTATATGATCTACAAATCAAGGGATTGAGAGCTTGACATAATGTGATCAAGACACCTTTTTAACAATTATTGTATGCTAGTGCAAAGCATTCAAAAGGCTTATGTTCCTTAAGCTAATCTAAATTCAATTTTTTCTAGTCCTTACCAATGAATAAGTATCATGCCTCTTTCCTTATCCTCTCGTAATTGGTTCATGTATTCACTTAGACATGTGTCTCATGCATTTCATTTCTTTTCCCACATCTAGTTTGTTATCTAACTTACTTTATGTGATATCATCAACAAAATAACTATCAATCATTAAAAAAACCACAAACATCACATCATCATAACATCACAACCATGTATAGAGTAATAACCATGACTCATAAATCATAACATAATATCTATGATCATAACCATAAATCATAACATAATAAACATATATAAAATAAAACATCACATCATCATAAACATCATCACATGCCTAAGCTAGTGAGTCTATATCTCCTAAGAATAATCATAATAAATATAAACATAAAAACATTTACACCGTGAACCATAAAATCACATCTACATATCATCATCATATCATATACATCATGTCTCAAAAACATCAAGTACTACATGTAATAATGTGCATCTCTCTCTCAAAAACATATATATCTTGTTGCATCATTTTATATGTTGGTAGCAAAATCATATACATTTATACATATCATATCTTATCTTATGCCCCTGGGGTACCACTACCACTTGATGTCTACCCCCTGAGGTGCTTGCCTGTCTACCCACTAAAGTATCCCACTAACCTGGATTTGTTATACCTACACCACCTACCAAGATGGATATGTACTCACCCCATCGAGGCTCCTATGGATAATGTGTTAGAATTATGCACTCAAAATAACACAAATCTTTGATGGTGGCCAAGTAACATGCCATAGGAATGCTACCTGGTGGCCTTTCTGGTGTTGGGGCTCCTACTCTAGTCTATCTCAGGAAGTCCCTCTCTTAGGTCACCAAAGTTAGTGAAGTGTTATCTTTGTTTGTCTCATCTATCATAGTGGATACCTAACCTTGTAACATAGAAACCTAGCCCTACAATATGGCTATCTACCCCTATAAAGATGTGACATGTACCTATGTAACATTTGATGCCACTCTTGCCTATCTATCAAGGCCAATGCCACCCTATACCTATACCTATGGACCCCTACTAGATAAGCCCACATCTATGGGCTGCCTACCCCAATCATCCCATCTAAAATATACCACTACATATAAGGCCTAATACCATGCTATGTAGTCATCAACAAAACCTACATCATCAATCTCTATTTTGGTAGGTAGTTCCTCATAAATAAGAATCATCTCTATTAGATATAGCTGTAAAAGAATAAACTTGACATCTTTTTGCTTATACTTTGGGAATGATGCAAGAATCCCTTATACCAAGTTGAACTACCTACAAATGCTATCAAAAGAGATGAGCTTAGTCTCACCCTCTCTCCTCCCAAAAGTCCACTTATAGCTCTACATTGCTAAAATATGTCGAGTATACTAGGCCCACCTCAAAAATCCAACATACAAACTCTAAATGACATCTCTAACCACTAAGGCCTCCAGTGCCCCTTTAAACCAATCAATGTCTCAGACATCTCTTTCGGGTCCCATGAGCATGTAATCACTCCTCCACCACATAAAACCCACCTTGAATTCCATCTGGACATATACCTCCCATGATAACCCCATCAGCCTTAGTACCTAGATGTGCTCATAGGCCTAACAATAAAACATGAACCCCACATTGATGCCATACATCCTATGATCTCTAAACCCCAATGGATCTTTGTATATCTAAACCAAAAAAATTAATGGCCACCCAAAAACTATCTGACCTAGTAACATCTCTACCAAAACTCCTAATAGTAAATACATAAACTTCCCACTACTCAAATTTGGTAATGTAAAACACAAAACTACCATCATCATCTGGTCATCAACTTATTATCATCTCTTACCCTCTGATACAAAGATCTTTAGCTAAATCTTCCATCATTCCACTTGGAAAAGGCTTGATCCTCACCATATATAAGCTCTATGTGCTCATCTCTCTCATCTTGCTTAATGTGATATATCAACTACCTTTGAATGGGCAGCCATGTGATCTTATGTACATACTCTAGCAGGATGTTCATCTCACTCATTGGAAGGAGAAAGGTGTTCATGGCCAAATCCCATCTCTTGATGAGGGCCATGATCATCACTACATCTTGTGGCACATGTCAAAAGTGCATCATCACACTAAGGCTGACCTCCTCCATGTGTATCTAGTCATCATCATCCATCCTATGGTATATCTTTGCAAAGATTTTTGAAACCTAATCTCACATTTGGATCTAATCCCATGCCTATGAAATTCATTAGAAAACACACTTAGTTTTTTATAAACTACTTTACCTATGAGCATTCACCCTTTTTTTCTCACTCACCTACCTAATAACACCTATTTTCCCCTTATAAAATACACCAACCCCTTTTAAAACCTACCTTCCCACCAAAACTACCCTTAGAAATATAAATGCTAAAACATTTTTACCTATTTCCTTAACCTTTTATCAAAATCCAACTTAACCATTTGGTCGACTGTCGATGGTCACTATGATTTCTGATGGCCATTGATGGTTACTAAATGTGACCACTGGTGGTAAGTCCCAAACCCTATCTACCCAAAAAACCTACCCAACCTCTCCTTTTTAACACCTAATTACCCTAATTCTTTCCTTTACCCTACCCCAAACCAATCTACCCTTCCAATTTTAATTTTCACCTACAAATTTTAGCAATAACAACACAAAACCTAAAACTAGGTCAAGACCCCCAAACCCTCCCCAAACTAATGACAAATCAACAAGACATAACCAAAAATGACCAAAACAACTAATCTATCAATTTATTGCAACCCCTACCTCATTCCTCGACTATCATCAAGGAGGTATCCTAGGTCTCGTTGCCTGGATACATCCCTATCCACCCTCCATTCTCAATCCAACTCAATAATCAACCACTTAACATAAATCTCACCATCAACACTCTCATACAAATGCCAAAGTCATCAAGTGCATAGGAGTCAAGAGAGTAAAAAAAAATAAGTGAAATGAAAACTCTTTTTTAATTTTTACCATTTATGCTTTTTGGGTTTCCTCCTAACCATCTATGGTCAGGGTGACCATCAATAACTAATTTTAGAACCCTTGACCATTGATAATCAAGATGTCCACTTTTCACACTTTTGGCACCTACTCACCTTTGTGCCCACTTTTGGATATTACCTTCTTCACTTACCATACCAACCACATCCACCTTGATGTTGGCCATTTTGGCTCAAGATATCACATATTTTGTGATGACCCTACCTTGATCCTTTTGACCACACTAACCAACATTGCCATGTTGAAAATTTAAATTTGCACCACCTAGTGCACACCAGACCATTTGTGTTTTCCCAAGATCATTTCCTACCTCAAATACCTATGAAAACACTAACCTTGTCTAAGAAACTTAATAGGAATAGCCTAATCATTTATGCTTAATGTTGTGGCCCAGTTACCCCATAACTAGTCCTTCTAAAACCAAACTTTTATTTTTACCAACTATGGTAACTTGCTCTATGCATGATCTTGGATATCATACTTATTAGTATTTTTGGTGCATGTTTTCACTTCAAATACCCAACCCCATTATCTTCAACCTCATGACTCACCATAAAATACTTATCAAACTAGTACCCAATTTGGTTTCACCTTGTCAATTCTTAGTTTGAGGGGGAACACCTCTTCCTATACTTGAGGAAACCAAACCTTTGACCAATATTCCATTTTTTGTTTTATAGATTTCTAACACAAAATTCATAACAAAATGGGGAAAATGTAGACACAATAATATCACACATGATGGTTATAAGATGTCAAAACACCCCTAGGTTAGACCATTACCTAACCTTTGATCATGACCCTGATTCAGTTTAGCTAACTAGATAAACCCAACTCACTAACCTACCCTTTTACCCCACTTAACCTTCAACCCTAAACTAACAATAATCACCTTGACTACTAATGATCACCCAAACCATTGATGGTTATGTCACTACCACCTAACCACTCAAACTCAATTTATGTGTAAACAAAAACACAATAAAATTTAATTCATATAGAATTAAGTTTGTGTAATGAGTTTCACCCCTTATAAAATGTAACACCTCTATCTCTTTTACATATAAAAGAGAGGAGTAGGAGGTGAAAGGAATCAATCAATCCATCCATCATGGAGCTCAGTAATCAAGAAATCAAGATATCAACCAGCATCAGGAACTTCTTTATAGGTCTTCCCTTTAGAAAGTTAGCATCTATTATAGAGACCTAAACCTATACCAAAATTATTCTTCAAGAAAAGTACCATTACTATACATAAATTGCATCTCAACCTACCATCAACCATCAAGCAATGAGTTAAGTACATTTCTTATTTCAAGTTTTTATTATTTAGTTTCAAACATCTTTACTTGGACCACACCCTTTTGCTTATTACCCTCTGACTCGCTAACCCTAAAAAAAACTTAAACACCTTGTTTTATCTATTTTTAAGCCTTTTTTAAACGTACCCAGAATCCATAGTAACTATATATAGTCACCTCAACCACTGATGGTCACATTAAACCATCAATGGTTACCCAATTATTGATAGTCACCTTAACTACCAATGGTCACCTTAACCACAAAAAGTCACTATGGTAGGAAATAACATCAAGTTATTTCCACCTACTTACCCTAAAAAAAATTCAACTTTCTATCTCTCTGCCTATTCATAGAGATCTCACCTATTTTCTGAACCCAACCTGACCTATTTAGCATTAGTATTAACCCTCTATTTTCTTAATTAGTCTATTTTATTTATCAATCATTTATTTCTTCTTGCATTCCCTTTCAATCTTTTCTATCATTTGATGCAAGTATTTCATATTTATTTCTTTCAACTTAGCTATTTTAAGAGTGCGGATTGATAGCCTCCTAGTAAGTTCATTTTTATTGGATCTATCTTAGGCTAAGAATTCCACCTTGCTACCCATCTAATAACCCCTTTACATTAGTGCTTTCTTATCTATAGGTCATTCTTCCCAAGATAAAGAGAATCTATTCATAATCACCTGGATCATAGGTGCACAAACAAATAGGTTCTTCTACCATATCTACATTTAGTTTCTTACTTCTTTAACAAGAAAATAAATAAAATTTGATAGAAACATCAAGTAATCGACAAGTAACAAAAATCTTTGGAAACTCAAGATCAATATTCTCAAAAAGTTGCTATTATTCTAAAGATATGTTTGTACTGGCTATAGATCTAAGACTTGATGGACCCTTTGTGTTTTTAGGGGATGAGTAAACTTTCCCACTCGAGAACACCTAAAACACGTTTTCACTCAAGGGCTTGTATTTATCTTTACTTTTTCTCTAATCAACAAGTGCCTCAAAGAGGTTTTCACCCAAAGGTCCTGATGTTCTATCTTTATTATGAGAAATAAATTTTTCCTTGTCTCTAAGTAGGTAGAAGGATATAATTAAAAATCAAAGCCTTGTTTGTGATTTTCAATGGGAGCCCATCTTTTAGGCACATGTATTTTGCAATTGATTCTTCATTTTGAAACTCATCCAGGCATATGACTAAATTTTTTTGATCCCAATCAATGAGTTTAGGATGGAAAAATCATAGGGAATAATGAAGTTCTACATCATTAAGGGAAGTTTCAATACTAAAATGTGTTCTTGCTTTAGTAAGGGAAGCTTCAATAGGATAATAAGGTGTTATGGTCATAATGACATTTTGATCAAATAAGTTTGAGTCAGTAAGCTTATAAAAAAGGATATAATGAGATGTTACATCTCTACTAAGAGTTTCATCACTACTCAATTCAAAAAAACCACTATCAAAGTCATGAGGTCATCCCTAGGTGGTATAAATCTGAGACCATGATTTAGATCAAGTACCCCAACTGATAAAGGTTCCAAGATTTCTTGAGCTTATGGGCCAAGGCCACATTCTCTATAATCAAGAGAATCCATGATTTGATTAGGGATAGGATATTGTGGATTTTGAAAGTAATAAACAATGACTTAGAGTATAACCAATCTCATTATTGAAAGCCTTTCAATCCTATTTTAATGAAGTAGTAGGTACAAATACCATAGGTGGTTTTCATTGATGTTTCTTCTATTGCCATATCAAGTTGGGTCCATTTGGGTTTTTAGAAGGTTTTGGCTTACCAAATATTTTAGGAAACTTTGGAAACTTTGTAATATGGAAGGCCTCCTTAAGATTATACATTTAAATTCCCACATCTTTAAAATAACCTACTTTATAAGAGATGCTAGAAATGGATTATCCCAAGTGAAATCCAAGTCACTATGGTTGATATAATTGGATAGAGGTGGATGTGAAAATATTGGTTTGTTCTTATTTGTGATGAATTCAAAACCTAAATAATATTTATAATTATAGAACTTAGCCTATATATGTTTACAATACTGATAAGGTTGTTTATTGACATGATACTAACCTTGATCACATCATGGGGAAACTTAAGGCACTAATACAAGATGGATGGAATGGCCTATACTTCATAGATCCAAAGATGACTAAGAAGTATGTTTTAAGGAATCTCAATGTCCATAATATGAAGCAAATGTGTGGTGGTAAATATACCCAACAATGATCGACAAATGAATGGTACCAAAAAATCCCTCTCAACATTATCATAAACCTTTATGGTAATCATATTTAGTTGAACATCCTTCATAATTTAGCCTAATATATATACCAGTTTGAGAGATATTATGCTTATCCCTAATCCATTATCTATAAGAACCCACTTGATCTTATGGTTTTCAATGACTACCTAAATATACAGTGGGTTATTATGGTTCAGACCTAGGGTAATGTGAGTTATCAAAATGAAGATAAATATCCCACTAGTGTTTGTAACTATTCAAGATTGATAACTTTGGGAATAGTTGATTCTTGTAAAAGGCTATTCAAAATAGTTTTATGGACTTTATATGTATGCAATAGATCCAAAATGGAAATCTACGTAGGGTTTTGCTAAGTTGGTATGATAGACTATAAGACTTTTCAATGTTAGGATGAGATGATTTGGCCTTAGCTAGCACAATATTAAGATTTGGATTTGAAGGCATAATTTTCACATCAGGTTCTATGTAATAAGAGGGTGAAGGGCCTTAGAGAGTAACTTGTGAGCATCTAATTATGACTTCTCAATCTATAGGTGGCAAGGAGATTATAATTAGAAGATGAAGATGAAGGGCCTTGGAGGGTGACTCATGAGCATCTAGTTATATTGGAGCAATTTTGATTTGATGAGGAGCCATTATAATTATAAGAAGGATGTTTTCCATAAATAATAACCCATGTAAATGGAGTTACAACATAATTATGTGAACTTATTATAACATTACTAGGAGGAGATGGTGTTGACCCTATAATATTGGGTCCCATACTATGAGTAGTAATAATGGTAATGTGGGTTGAAAAAATGCATCTAATAGTGTTATTATAGTTTTAAGGCATGTTATTATAACCTAAATTTTTAGTATGGGTATTATGATCATGATAATTATGATTTTGACCCTGATTTTGGTTTGATTATCATTGATTCTATCCTTGGTTCTACTAGTTCTATTGGTTCCTTGATGGTTGTTGATTATGTTGAGGAAATGGATCTTGGTAGATTTTCATAGCCTGATTAGTGCCTTATGGGGCAATATTGACCTCAACTTCACCACTCTCAATCAGATCTTTAATAAGGTTCTATAATTAGATGCAATGATAAGTACAATGTCTAATAACATGATCTAAATTGTGCCATTCATTCTCTTTGTACCAATCTAGTTTTGGTTGATCTTGAGGAAATGGCCTTGGTACCAACCATAAAATCAAGTTATCTATTATGGTCTTTTATTAAATTATCTCAACCGATTATCCCAATTTGCTAAAGACTCTGAATTGATTATGGAATATCCTCTATTGAGGTTTTCTTTGAAAATTAGCTAGTGGATTTGGGGGCACTAATTGTAAATTTGGGGTTGGTGGGACCCACACCATTTGTACATGTCTTGTTTTAGTCACATCAATCCCTACCACATTTTTTTTCTTGTTGAAACCCTTAGGTTTCTCCTATGCAACCATTTGAACCGATGATTAGGTTTGATTTGATGTTTGACCTTGCATGAAAATCTTGATAAGGCCCTTGGCAATAAAATCCTTCTTAATTTTCACACCTTAATCTATAATCTCTTCAAATGAATTAGCACAAGTAAGCCATATATTATGCATGAAATTAGGATGTAATTTTTTTGTAAATATGTATACCAACTATTTTTCTAGCAAATTATGTTAAAACTGGCCTGCTAATACTCTCCACCTCTATAACTATGCAAATAATATTTACCTATCATGATATTTGTATTTTCACAAGTCAAAAATGGTCAATTAATGATAAATTTTATATGAGAAAAGGTTGGTAAACTTCTCAGATAAGTCATTCTAATCTACAATTGATCCCTTGGTTAAATTAAGTAGTCAATCTAGATCTTGTCCCACTAAAATTCATGGAAGAAAATAAATGCTACTATAAAAAACCTATTGGTTTATCATAAAGAATGTTTGAATGTGTTTATGAGGTTCACCCTTTACTTTGTGCTTTTAAATTTTAAGTGCATTAAATGAGATGAAAATGGGAATTGGATAATAGAAAAATCAAATGGATATGGACATATCTCATCAAATTTATACTTATCAACTCTATTATTCATCTCCACTCATGTCGCAATATCTTTCATAAAGTTCCACTCTTAAATTTTTGGTACAGTTATGGGTGGAATATAATTATGTTGAGGTGGTATGTGCCCCTACTATTTCTATTGGGTTGGTATGTGACCTTGTTGTTATTGTTATGGTGGTATGTGCCCCTATTGTTATATGTATTTTTGAGGGATGTACACCCTATGATCCATGACTTGGTTTTTGTTAACTCCTTTAGTCAAGTAGGTAAGTGATGATTCCTTGGAGTCCACTACCTTGAATTATACATATTATATTTCTTTTGAGGAGTCCATGGTCTATTTTCCAATTGTGTGTGTCATTTAAGATGAACTAGCCAAATGGTTTTATATGATTTCTTTAATGTATACCAAATGTTTTGGTCTCTAACTTTATGAAGGAACAAGACATTCTTGATGATTAAAAAATGTATGCTCTGTGTCTATCAAATCATGTTATGGAATATTTTAGGATTTGGGTTATTCAATTGAGGCATTTTGATCTATCATTATTCTGTTCTCAAATAGATTTTGCATTGGTTCAACCACATTCACTTGTTCTTTGGAAACATCATTATAGATCGAAGTAGCTACTAAAGAGTTTGTCAAGTATATGATAATTTGGTCCACATATCAATGAATTATCTTCTTAATATTATTAAAAGATCTTGATCAATTGGTTTTAACTCGATAAGTATTTCTTTACCCTTGCTATAATAAGTTATGTTTATTTATGCAATGTTTGTAAAGGATTTTTCTCATTGTTGATATGCTTCTCTAACTAAGGTGTGTAGTTTCTCAATAAGAAAATATGAGGGTAGTCTAGCACCAGATTCATTCAAAATTAGAATAGATTTGTCTCTATCCTCTTGGGGTTGATATTATGAAAATTCTTCTTTGGATCTTATAGTTGTGGGAATGTCTTCAAAGACCATGGAGTTGTCTTGACTATCATAATAATGTTCCTCCTCATAACTAGGGCCATAAGGGACCCCAATAAGAGTGTACCTTTGAATCATGTCTAAATTTTTTGTTCTCTACATGTGATAAGATTTGGAAAATGTTTTACAAACATTCAAATAATGTATGTGTTTTATATCCTTCTCTAAACAAGTGACTAGGTACCAACGAGACTATAATAAAAGATAGGGTGGAATAGTGCCAAACATAATTAGAATAATGCTTTAATTAAATTATTCAACTTTAGGTAGGGTTGAAATCATATGAATTAGAAGAAGGTATGATAACTAAATAACCTAAGTGTAAACTAGTGCACCAAATGTAGTTTAAGAGATACATTGATACCATAAAATCTAGCTCAACTGAAATGAGTTTCTAATATAAATCTAGAAGAAATCCCTTTAGATTAAGAAGGTAAAAATGTGAACCAAGAAACTAAATATGTGAAAACATGCAATAATTTCTAAGTATAAAATTAGAACCAAATGATCAACACAACACCGCCACATGGTAATAAGAAAGTATTGTAAAATGTGTTCTAGAACTTAGAGTGTGAGTGATATATAAGATTACCTAATGTCACTAATTATCAAATGATAATGAGTCTATAAATGACCTTAAACCCAAATGGGAAATTGAACCCAAGTTAACTTAGGTCAAGTGTAAATAGGAAACTAAACCTAGTTTAACATGTTAACTTAGAACATAGAAAGGTGTAATTCCAATTTTGAATTATTAATGGACTTAAATATTTTGGAAAGTGGTTTAGACTCAAATGGGTAACATAACTGTGCTAATTAGACAAAACAAACATAATGTTCAAGATGATAATTTTAACAAGGCAAAGATTGATTTGGATTTGACTAGTGTAATGCCTTCTTGTTCAATAAATGGTGGACAATGTGTTTAGTTATGACATTTGTTTAAAATAAATTTTTGAATCAAATCAATGAATAAGTAATAAAAGACTAAAAACACCAAAATACAACTAATTATAATCATCCTAAGCCCTAAACTGACAAGGTCACATTGTATTGTTGAAATTCATCTTTAAACATGCACTTGGGAGGAATTAAATTTTTCATCCAAAATAAAATCACATTAATTGGTAGGGAATTTTACACCCTCCTTATCCCAAGAGATAATATGATGACATGGACCTTCGTTCACACCCTCCATCAACAATACTCCACAACAAGTGGGTTTGTCTAAAACACACAAATTAATGACCATATAGATGATCCCAAGTATGGATAACATAATGGATGCAACACATCAATTGAGTTCATATAGATTAAATTAATATGAAAAGGTCTATTCCTTTGCATAGTTATTCCATCCATGGACTTCTTAGTGGAATCCCTTAGTTGACCATACCTATCTCAAGTTTTCATTATTAAAGGAGAGGTTAGCTACTCAACCCCCTAGATCTCATAGTATACATACCCTAATTTATACACTCCACCATGGAGCAAGGTTGAAACAATTCTAGGAGATGAAGCTCTAGGTCAAATCTTTCCTCAAGAACTTGTTGAAAAAGAAATGACCTCTCCTCCACAAGCCAATTTGCATGAAATAAAGTTATCTAAGTAAAAATTCTTTAGGGTTGTTTTTAGATCACCCAAACCATAAAGATTTTGGGGAGAGATTAGACAAATTCCTTTTTATGCCTTGGATAAAGGCACAATCGTAATGAAAATTCACTTTTGGTCGCTTGAGTTCCCTATAAGGGATTGGGGGAGAGCATAAACATGCAATTATTTTTTCTCAAACAATCTAACAAGTAAGTGATAGATGATTTACATAAAACAACACTTTAATAAATTTGAATTTTAAGTGAATGTTGAGTTTTATAACATCAAATTTAAATATTAAGTGAAGTTCTTGGCCCTTTGGCCTTAGTTTGCAAAAACTTTGAAAAACATTCACAAAAAAATTTAATCAACCCATCTAAGTTCCTTTTAAACACCAAAGGGAAGGTTGAAATACTTAATTATGCTCAAATTAACCACTTTTCCTTATGGGTTCTATAAAAAAATTATAAAGTCTTGTTTAGGCTTGAAACATAATTGATGTTGAAATGAACAAGTTTGGTAAACATGATCTCATGTTCTCTATTTTTGACACATAGAGACCAACTTTGGTCATTATTAATCGATACTAGTTATAGCAAGACTAATGTTGATCAAATAATTAACCATTACTATTCAAAACTGACTAATAGAAGTCACCTATTAACCTTTAGGTATGAAAAGATTTGGATAAAAAACTTATTAGCACAATTTTAAGATAAAATCTCCAAAATAAATTTTTTTGGATCAGGATAAATGTTTAGACCAAAGACTTATAATTATACTTTGACCAATACAAACTTTAATAAATATCAAAAATGTAAATTTATAGACATATTTTTCCCTACAACCCAACTGATGCTAGTTAGCCTTGACCGATGTTAGTCACCTAGAATTGATGTTGGTCACTATGTGACTTGTGTATGCACAAAAATCATTAGAAACATGGGAAAATAGGACAAAAATTATTGTTAAAGGAATTTTTAATGACTTTAATGGAAATATAAGGTTTCCAAAATGTTTTCTTTGCTTGAATGGACCTTTTGGTTCCACCATGTGTGCCACTATGTAGAGATGGATTACAAATATGGTTAGATCAAGCATTAGTCATGAAAAACACAAAGAATGAATAAAAAACTAACAATCTAGGCTAACCTATTTAATGGGGTGTGCAAATGACAATTAAGAACTCAATGAAAGAATCCAAATTCCAATTACCTTCCCAAGATCATCCCACCATCCATAAATAGCTCAAAACATGATTTTCCCCTTGATTTGGTGGTCTTATCTTTATCAACAATGAATGACAAGCTCCTCTATCATCTCAAGATCACCATGTATAATCTAATATCATGATATGAAATCAATAATATTCCTATCAAATGAAGCTATCCTATTGCAAATAAAACATTTATCAAACTACACAAATGATTTATGGAGAGAATCCTGCATTATAAGTTTACATAAATTAAGCTTAATATAAGTGGTCTTGGCCCTCCTATTTATAGGATTTTGAAATTTATTAGGATCAACCGTGACCATCCATCTCAAGATTAATATGTGTGGCCATGAATTAATCCATAAATATCCTCATAAATATTTGGGAGGAAGAGGCATTAAAGAGACATGGAATCCCATAAACTTGATATTTGTTGTATTTATGGCTTCTAGATGCCACCCCATTGATCATGTCATTTTATGATGTAGATAATAGGAATCAATTTACAATAAATAAATATTTAATAAATTCCATGGAATTCTTACTTAAGCTAATAATTTGGTTTAATTTTCTTAAGTAAGATTAATCAATTTTAGTGTAATTCTTTGGAAATTGGTGCACAATTAATCAAATTGGTCAGAATGTCATATTACCAGGTCATAATTTGACAAGAAAAGAATTAAAAGGTGATGTTAATTATGTACAGACTGTTATCCCATTTATGATGTTGTCAACATAGAATAACATAGGCACATGATGTGTGCTTATGAATTAGAATAAAAGAGTGATTTAGATCACCAAAATACTAAATCATCATTTTGAGTCAATCCAATTTGAGAAATGTTAGGAATCACATAGAATACATGGCCCCATTTAGGGATATATTATCCTAAATCAGCACTTACATACGACAATCTTGAACCATTTAGCATGTTTAAGTGAGTTTGGCCTTAATCGTACATTTGAGTGTATTTCAAGTAAGATTGACAATTTAAACACAAATGTTTTTGAATAATTGGATGTCTACATATATTTCCTCTTTGAATAAATCCAATTTTTAATAACATTTGTGTTTAAATTATATTGACAATTTAAACACAAATGTTATTAAGAATTGGATGTATACATATATTTCCTCTTTGAAGCCATTGTGAAAAAACAAACTCTTCACATCCATCTGATGAACATCCTAGTGATGTGTTGTGGTAATAACAAGAGTGAGTTGGATTGAGTTCATTTTGGAAATTAGGGTGAATGTATCCATATAGTCAATTCCATGTACCTAAGAAAAAACATTTGCTACCAAATGTGTTTTGAACTTGTCAATAGACCCATATTCTAAAAATTTTGTTTGGTAGATCCACCTACATTGAACAAGTTTTCTTCCCATAGGAAGAGGGACTAAATCCCAAGTGTTATTCCTAAAAAAGGAACCACATTCCTCTTCCATATCAGTATCCTACTTAGGAGTGTCTTATTCCTCATGAAATGATTATATATTAGAATTAAATGTAATGAAAGAATGTGATAAATCTTGGAATTATGAATGGGTTTGTGATGTAGGGCTTGTTAGGGTTCTAGATTTTCACCCTAGTTGAGGATGGGATTGTTCAAATCTTCCTACTCAAATATAGTCCAACATGGGATTGATCTTAGGCTATGGGTATCCTAAAAGTGGATCATACCTTTAGAGAAGGCCAGCTTCCTTATGGATATATCACCTACACTAAACCTAAACTATCACCTACTTGGAAAAGGGAGAGAGAATTGATTTTTTTTATAAAATCATGTAAAAAAGTGGTGAGCACCAATGATTTGATCACTCCAACTCACATAAAACATACTGTGAGACAAATTTTAGACCAAATAACATCAATCTCACATAAATATTTTAGAACAAAGCATTAATCAGTTACTAGATTAGTAAGAGAGGGAAAATATCCACTTTCAAACTAGAAAATAAACTATATATTGCACTTATAATGACCTATGAGACCATTAATCCCTTCCTAAAGGTGAGTAAAATTCAAACATAAGTGAGGAACATATATTCACTCAACAATAGTGCATGAATTCATAGAACTCACTTCAATTTGACTTAGAAAATGATGGAATTCAATCTGTATTACATCAAAAGGTATTGCGATACGAATTTTTGTAGAATCTTGTCATACCAAAAGAGAGATAGATGGATCAATTTTAAGGCTTATAAGCTTGAATTTATAGAAAAAAGAAAGAGAGAGAATGATGCATTGGAAAAGGACCAATTTTTTATGATGGATTAGCACCAGTTTGAGGATGTCACTGAGTTAGGATCTTATTAAGAAGGCATAATTTCAAAGGCCTTGAAAAATAATTGAATGCTCACTATCCTTATTCATTCACCTAGTCATTATCTTGGGATTCCATACTATTTTCACTAGATCTACTAATGAGGATCATGTGTTATAACTAGCTAAAAAGTGCCACATATACATTAAGTGGATAACTATGCATACATTATCAAAAATTATCAATGATGATAAGTGAGACATAGGTCAACTATATGTGAAAATCAATTTTAGACCATTGGTTTACACATAGTCACAATATCTATGAAAGTCTACAAACTGCCTAACTTTGCTTCATGGTCACTAGTTTATCTTTGCCTTTTGTATTAGACCCAAAAGATATATTATATGTAACATTAATAGAAATTATTGTCCTCTAAACTATGGCCCTCATTCAACTCTGGTTCAACTCTAAGCTCAACTCTTTGGTATTTTCTTTTCCTAGGTCTTGTAGATGCTATTTTTATATACCCTTATGTATTAACATGGTGCATCATCACATTATCTTTCATCTCTAACATAATAGTCCCATTCATAATTATTTGAAATTATTACATTAACCTTACCCATTTACCTTTACTACATGATTTAATAGAGATAATTACTATACTTAAATATTAATTAACATTACTTTATTATCCCTAACCATAAAATCATAAAAATAAATTAAAAACAAAAACCCTCCCAGATCCCTAACAAACCCATCCCATGGTCTAAACAACCTAACAACTTAGACGTCAATTAAACCTATCAAGTCCTTCATAGAAAATATAGTTCTTTTTCATTTTCATCCATATTTCTTCTCTTCTTCAAACTTCATTACTCCTACTGACTCTCTACTACCCTACTAGTACTCTATTACCATAATAACATCTCTCTATATGTATTTTTAAACTCTTATTCCCATGTCAAACATGCAATAACTCTTTCTTTATTACCAACTCCATATATGGAGGGTAGCTACAAATATGCCATTCTTGGCTAACATTATTATTTTCATGACTTGAACATTATATTACACATTTTATAAACTTATATAATCATTTAAAATCTTTTAGAAACATTTTCATACCTCACAATACCTCAAAACACTCTCAAGGTTAATTAAGAATTTTAAATTTTCAAATTTGGAAATTTGGTGAGAAAATTTGAAAGGGATAGAAACACACCACCAAAAATACTATAAATCACTCCAAAACAAACTAATAGTCTCCCTAAGACCTATAACAACCTCAGAAGACCAAAATTTGTCATATTAAACCTATAAAAGATAATTACATACTTTTTACCTTGTGATGCTCTACAACATACTCCCTACGTGGGAGAAATTGGACTCCTATCCAAATGTATTTTCATGTTATATTTTATCTTCTTCTTGGTCTTCCAATTCTTTCTTCTTGGATCTTATTCATCTATGGTTGTATAACTCTTCATTCTCGCATATGTTCTGTCATGTTTATTTTGGTTAAAATAATGCAAAACCTCTTGCTTGATACCTTTATTATGAAATTCAAACCTTCCTATGGATCTTTATGTTCTATCTTATTCACTGATATTTTATTATATAAACCCTACACATATTCAAGTATATCCATCTTATCTTTCATATATTTATCCTCCAAATTGAGTAATTTCACTACTATAACTTGCAGACTTTATTCTTGAGTAATTTCAAGAGTTTTTATCTTCACATACAAACCTACACATACAAGACTAATAAAAGTAAAACATACATAAAGTTAAGAATCTTTAGTCTCATCATCTATCTCCTTCATACATTCTTCTCCCTTTATATTTCAATCAAATTTACACACACTTTTGTCTTCTCTCTTTCTTTACCTTTCACTATTTTAAATGTTACCTCATATATTTATTCATTATTCTCCATTGCCTTACTATTCAATTCATGCCCTAAATATTATATTTCTACTTAAATTGCTTTGTACCCTCATACAAAAAAAAATACTCTTTTAAGACTTCATTAAGGCCTTCAATCTGATCCACCTCTTATTTACTTTTGATCTTCATGATTTCTCTACTGATATTACATGCTTCCACTACTTATCTGTAATAAAATTTAATTGATTTACATTTATCATGCACTCTTTAACTCTATCATATGGCTAATTTATGAACCAAAACTCATCTTATCCATTTGGACTCTCTTATTTACATGCTCTCAACTTCATGCCTCTATATGCCATCATCTCATTTGCTTTCCAAGACATCACAACTAACTTCCTATATATTTTAACACCATAATGGTGACATAAATCATTTAAAAACAACTTATTATAATTCATTACCTTTTATTATTCACTTCCTTAGTTTCAACCTTGATCTCCTCTTCATATTCTTATTTATCATCAACTGGTAAGTTCACTTCCTCATTTTTTCTTGGCTGCAACTAAGATTTTTCATCTCCTCTATTCATTTACAATTACTAGATTATTATTTGTTCACGTTATTATTTAATCTTCAAATTCTTAGAATCCTCCTTCAAGTTCTATCTTGCACTGGCCACCATTTGTTTATACCATTCATCTATCTTCTTATTCTTGGCTTGCTTCCAACTCTCAAAGTTATCTCTATCCTTATGAAAATTATATTTTATTTTATTTTATTTTATTCACTTGAAAACAAACATAAACTATTAGTTTTAAAACTTGGAGGCTCATATACCTCCCTTCATACATAAAATAGTGGTAATATTTATTCTAGTTGCTCCTCATCTTGTGATTCATCCTCTTCTTCTTTAGGAAGAAGTGATTCTTCTTCTGGGTAATAGATAAACAACTCTTCAACATCCTTCATCATCACTTCATCTTCCCCAAAGTGTTGATCACCTTATTTTATCTACATATCAACCTACTCTCTCATCCGAAATTGCATGATCTCTCTCTTGAGTTGCTTATAGAGTAACCTTTTATTTTATTTCTCCACCCTCATATTTTTCCTCTTTCTTCTCTCAATAAGTATCCATATAGGCCACTAAAATTTCTTATTTTCCATAACCCAACCATACTAGTTCTCTTATTTTTCCATTTTTTATATCATGAGCATCACCTTATTTATAATTATATACTTTTCCTTGAATATTTCACTTCCTCTTCAATATCTAACTCTTGTAGACACCTAAATCTAGCCATCAATGACCTCCAACCAGGCTATTGACCAATTCTTAATAAAATGCATAATTTAGTCTAAAAACACTAAATAATGTGAATATGACATATTCAAGTGCTGAATTTAGCTAGAGTATCATTAAATGGGGTAATGCAATTTTTGGGATAGATAACTTTGATTAGATCATTTAGAGTAAAAATGCTAATTTTAAACTTGGGTGCTTTGGATTGCTTTTTCCTATCAAATCTATTATATAAGATTTGTTCCTTTGTTATTTGTTTTTGATAACATCCCAAATGGCATAATGGATCAAATGTATCTAACATTGACTTTCAATTCCAATCCAGTCAAATTTTGGACCAATAACAAGGCATTCTAATCAATTTGAGTAATTTGTGCACAAAGTGCTTAATCATGCTTAGAGATAATTAATCCAAGTTAGAGATTAATTAATAATTACATGGAAACTTGTTGAATACTTATTTTTTGAAATGAATATTGAATATCTAAATCATCAAGTGATCTCATTTCTTGGGAAAACATCCCTAGGCCATAAATTCCATAAATATTAGGATTCATGCCTCCCATGCCTCATAATGACCCTCCCATGCCTCATCGATGCCCTCCATGCCTCTTAATTAATCTTCTATCCCAAATATTGATGATCCTATTTATGAATTTTAATTTCAAAATTGGATTAATCCTTAGCCACACATTTCAATCCTGAGATGGATGGTTCAGGTTGATTTTACCCATTTGCAAAAATATATAAATAGGAGGCCTTGACACATGAATTTTAAGTCTTGATAATGCAAATTTATAATGCACAAATGATTCCAAAATCTATTGCAGTTAGTGTTACCATGCCAAATTTATTCCAAGTCAAGCCAAATCTAAAGGTGCCAAGAGGAGGTGGAGGATAGTCAAGCTCCATTGCACCATATTTCATGAGTAAAAACCAAGAAAGCCACTACTACAGAAGCATTTGGAGCATCCAAGGAAGGTGAAGGATTATTTTTTTTCCTTAATTTTTAGTTGTGTTTTTCATTTTTCTTGTTATTAATCTCACCCTAGTAACTAGGCATGAAGGTGTTAGTTTAGTGTGTTGTTTGTCAATTGTTTTGTTCATTTTATCACTAACACAATTCTAATCTCCTCTTCTTAGTCAAATTCCTAGTTCACAACTCTTTATTTCTCTCATCTTCTTATATTTCATCTCTTCTTTGAAATTTTTTTTTATCTTTCCTCTATCTTATTTTCACCTCACCTGGGTACACTGCTAGTCTTCACTTGATACCCTCTTTCCTTGTCCTCACATGGGACTCTACTCTTCTATCCTTACTTTGGAAATTATATTTCTATTGAGATTCCACCAAAGATATTTCTTATAATCCTAAATGTATTTAGGCTTATTTTACATATTTTTTAACTATGGTATCAAATAATCTTTTTGATTTTCCCCTATAAAGTTTGATTACCACAACTATAACAAATTATACTTTGAACTATATCATGAAAAAAAATTCATACCTTTTTAGGAGTTTCTAGGCATTACTTGAGAACTTATTTTTAGTGTACCCTTAACCTATTTATATTCAACGATATCTTGAAAACATTAACACAATATGAACTACTTGTAAATACTCCTCAATTAAGCTCTCTAGCTTCCAAATTTACAACTCATTGTCATTCACTTTAAGTCTACTTGAATGTTTCATTAACACTTTTTTCCCCCAAATAACTTAATTTCTATTATACCAATTAATGTAGGGTTTATTCCTATAACTTGTTATTTAATTTACTAACTTTGATATCTACCTTCCATGCCTTCCTTAAAATTTGATGTACTTCTTTTAGTAGGTACTTGTTTGTCTTTATATCGTTTATCTCTCTCTTAACAACATTAGGCTTCTAAGCCTCTTTTCAAAAATAGTATAATTTTTTATCTTTAAAACATATCTCTAATTAAACATAATCTACATAAACACACACACACACACTCTCTCTCATCACCATCAACATCATCTCTTACATCTTCATGACTCCATTCTTTACACTTGATTCAAAATCACACATTATTAGATACTGACTCATAGACTTAAAATATTATCTCATGATCCCTTAGTTATTGAATTCTTATGAGAGATCATATTTACAGTATCCTATATATATTCCAACTACCACACACATCCAAAAAAATCACATAATCTCTAAGTAATAATTTTCTCACAATCTATACTTTCCTTTATTCAGCCTCCTTCTCTAGTATCCCTATCAAAGCATAAATATATATGGTGAAGAAAATGTGGAAATACTCCATAAAAAATAATCACAATTTTATATACCATTTATCATAATTATTATTCACATAAAATTTAATGACCCAAATCCCAAAGGAGACCACCTATCTCAACACCCTTACCTAGTAACTGGGTCCCATAGGCCTAATTTGATGGCTCCAACCTAGATACCATACTATAAAGTATAAAATGAATAAAAACACAAAAATATTGTATATTATGTCAAATTACATTATATCACAATTTTTTTTATCAATTTGAAGGTTTAAAACTCTAGATATTCCAATTTCAATCTTAAAACCTAGGCTTAAAGAATGCAGGCCTATGCAAGGTTGAGAAGGGATAAAATGGGTTTTAAAGAGTTTGAATGCACTTAAGACCAAAATAATTCCTATAAAATTTATATCCAATCTTTATTAACCTTCTCAAATAATTATTACACTTTCATCAATCACTAAAAGTTCTAAAAATGTAATTAGACAAAGTTTTGAGTTATAAAACATGATTGTGTGCACTATAATTAAGGTTTAAATTAAAAACTTACACTTTTAGTAAATCTTGATATTTCAAGAAATTTGGATTAAAAAAACACAATAGGAAATTTTTTGACATAAAATAATTCCTCAAACATTATTTATGCATGGAAATATTTACTCTTACACACTCATCTACATAAATTATAGGACAATAGGGTAATTTTCTTGGAATCATGATTTTATTTATATTATTCAAAACTAAAAAGTCAATATAAATATTTTATAGGATTACAATTACCTCTCCTTTATTAGTATTATAATTACCACTTTTGCATAAATAACTTTTCATGTAAGTGAAATTAACTCTCTGTTTAACTGTAACATCATAGTCCTCAATATAACCATGTAACTTATTCAAAACAATATTCAAAGACCTAAAATTACACTCAAAATCATATAAATTACTCAATTACATTAAAAAAACAAGGATCATGAGATTAAACACACAAAACCACAAATCTTTTATTGATCTTAAGATAATATTTACATGCTTACTCACTATCATATCAAGTCCTTCATGGACAATACAGTTCTTTTTCATTTTCCTCCATCTTTCCTCTCTTATTATAACTTAATTACTCATAATAAATATATAATACCATAATAATACTCTACTTAAAACATAATATCTCTCTACATGCATTTTTAAACTCTTCTTCACACACCAAATGTGTGACAACTCCTTATTTCTTACTAACTCCACATATGGAGGGCAATTACACATATGCCATTCTTAGCTAACATTATTATTTTCATGAATTGGATGTTATGAAAACTTTGAGACACTTATAAGATAATTTTAAAACATATGACAACATTGGCATACCTCACAAGACCTCAAAACACTCTCAAGGCTAGTTAAGAATTTTATATTTTTTAATTTGGAAATTCGGTAAGAACAATTTAAAGGGATAGAAACACATTATCAAAAATACTATAAATCATTCCAAAAAAACATAATGTTCTCTTAAATACATATAAAACCCTCTCAATACTAAAATTGGTCATAATGAACCTATAAAACACAATTACATACTTTTTCCCTTGTGATGCTCTACATCAGTTTACCTAATGCCTAATTGATCTCCAACCCATTAGCCATCACTCTATCTAGACCAAAGAGAACCAATGCTTAGAGAGTCAAGATGGGATTTATCATCTTATAAATATATTTTGGGAGAAGGAGGAAGGGAATCTTCATCACTAATCTCATCATCAGAACTAAAATAAGAATCTTGATTATCAGGATGCTACTTAGGTAGATCTAAAACATTAGAACTGTCATCAAATCCTAGTGCTTCCAAGGAAGGGAGGAATTTAATGTGTGTACTCTAAAGGACCCTCTTGAAAATGAACATTCCTCTCAATGAAAAACTCATAAGTGGTGGGATGGATAATATTTTATCCCTTAACACCCTTAGGATATCTAATGAAGATGCAAGATTAACTTTGAGGTTCCATTGCTTTACATTTCTTCTTTGGAATGTGGGCCATAACAAGAGATAAAAAAATCAAAAGTGATTCACTATGGGTTTATAACTTCTCCAAGATTCAAAATGAGTGACTCCATCTAATGCTTTATGAGGAAATCAATTCTAGATATAACACACATAGTTGATGGCCTCGACCCAATAATAAAGTACAAGAGACTTGGAGTGTAAAAAAAATTGGCCATTTCCTTCAAGGACATGTTAATACACTCTAAAACAACATTATATTTAAGAATATATAGAATGATATTTTGTAATTCAATCCCTTTTGATGTAAAAAATTAGTTTAAATGGTTACTAACATACTCACCACTATTGTGTATGTGAAAAATCTTGATGGCTTTACCTAACTATTTTTATATAAGCACCTTGAAGTCCTAAAAATTATCAAACACCTATGATTTCTAGTTAAGAAAATACACCCAAGTATGTCTCAAAAATTCATTGATGAAAGTAAGCATGTACTTTGTCTTTTTGAATGAAGGTTTTGGAAATGGCCCAATAATGTCACAATGATAATCTCTAATATTTCTCAGCTCTTTATGATTTGTCCTTGTCATAATTTTCTTCAATATGTATACCAAGTATGAAAACTTATCTAAATACATCAAAAAAATTTATTCATAGCAATCTTGAAACCATGTCTTGATGACCAAGTTGATCTAGGTAGCGATAATTGAGATGGATGAATCATTCATGCCATAATTTACTCACCTTATTTGAATGAGTGATCAATGTAGTAAAGGGTTGATGGAGAAAAAATATGATAAAGTATAAAATCATGACTAGTGACTTGATTTCCCAAATGCAAAAATGGAGTCACTATCTACTTCTCTAATAACCATAGAATTGGGTGTGAACTCAACTTTCTTTCCCAAATTGATGTGAGCGATTTGATAAATAGATAGGAGATTATGGATAAAAAGGGAACAAATAGAACATCATGAAATGTCCCATCATTCAATTTAATTGATCCAATCCCACTAAATTCTATGGAAGTATCATCACCTAACAAGATGGAAGGAATAAAACAAGGTTCCAAGGATGAGAACATGTCTTTTGATAAAGCCATGTGGTGCAATACACTAAAATCAATAATTCATGTGGAAGGCTGGGATATGACATCAACACATGATTTTACCTTATATTTTCCCTTATTACTATATTTTGCCTTTGAACACACTTGTGCTAATGAACTCTGATCAAAAGGTTTAGGGACCCTAATGTCATGTTTATCAATCATCTTAGTCAGTTGATCATTCTGCCTCTTCATGTATTTAAATTTATCATACATAAATTTATTACAATAGCCATATTTGAGTCACTCTTTCTTGGGATTCCCATTTGAAGAGGAGTACTCTTTTGATGATTTGGACTTAGCATCAAATTTATGACCTTTTATTTTCCCTAAGTCCTTATTTTGTTTTTTCTCCTTGTTGTGAGAAGCTTTTTGTTTATCATGACTCACAATTAAGGCATGTGATTTAGATGAATTCAGTGTACCCATATGAATGAGCTTGTCTACTCTTGAGTTAAGTTATAAAAAAATTCATCCAAGAATGACATGGTCCATGTAGCTCCAAGGGCATGTTTAGTGGTGTGGAAGGTATAAATTAAGATAGATAATTAGATCTCAACTTGGAAAGGATGGAAAGAATTAATTGATCATCCTTTTTATCAATGCCACATAGTTTTAACTATAACATGAGTGATTTAAACTTTGTGAGAAAGTCTTATACTATATCAAAATCACTAGAGTTCAAACTAATGAGTTCATTCTCAAACTCAAGACCTTTCATTATGTCTTTATTCCCAAAGAGTTTTTCATTATGGACCACATTTTATTAGAGTAGTGGCAGATTCAATATGAAATATTAGGTCATAATAAATAGACATGCATATAAGACCATAGGTTTTGTCAATTATTTTATACCAATTTACCTTATCTACCTCAAGTGATAGTTCCTTTTCTATACCCATTGTGATTCAGTGTACATCTTTACTCCTCAATAGGATTTGCATTTTGACTTTCCACTCATGATAATTAAATGGTTTAAGAATCAAAAAATAACTTAGATCCATGATGTAGAAATGAAGTGTGTGATGAAGTGTGTGTGTTGAAAGACTATAAATATGTAACCCCATAAATATGTATAGATTCAAATTCACAAGGTGTGATAATATTACCAATTTTTATATCTCAAAAAAAATTCACTTTCATAAAAATGGCACCTCAAAAGGAGAAGCATGTTGAACATTATGTGCATTTGAAGTTCCAAATGATAAGGACAATTTCCACTTTGAAAATTTTTATCTTTTTGGGTGTGCAAATTTTTTTTGAAATTTTTTGGAACCAACTTCCCACCAATAAAACTTATGTCCTTTTAGAGAAAAAGTTAAAAAAAATTGGATTGTAAGTGACTAGTGGTTTAACTCCCATGTGATAAGGGAGTAAGACCTATTTTGGGTGATCCTCCACATTCTCTCACTAAAATTGATGTGATTTATGGGGAATTGATATCATACCAGAAAAATGCCTCCATTTTAAAAATAAATAGTGTCTCTCTTCACTATCTTAAATTTGGTAGTCTCTAGGACATTAATATGCATGGAAATAAGGTTGAAAGAACCTATAGTATATTTTTATAGGTATAAAAACCTAACATTATCCTCATTATAGGTTGTATTTTTGGGTGTATATGAGTAACAATCAGAACTTGTGGTGTACTTGACTAGGTGAAAGAATATGGAGGTTGCACAAGTAGGTACTGAAATCTAGAGGGTGCATGAGCCAGGGTCTAAATTGATAGATACACGAGTAGGGATCAGAGTCTAATAGTTTAAAATATATGGGATGGAGTTTTATATGTGAAAACATAGGGGGGATGTCTAATAAGGGTATTTTTTCCACCATGGAATGTATGCTAAGCATTGTTTTTCTATTATGGAAAATTTACCAACTATCAACCCTTCTTGTGAGGGGTTGAAATCTCATCAAACTAGAAAATCTATAAAAATGTGAATTATGAGAAAATTATCAATAATATGATAGATCCAAACTTGATTTCTTAAAAAACCTAGAAAAACCCAAAAATGGTTTCTCCTCAAAGTCATTGAAAAGTATAGACTTTTACAAAATTCAAAAACAACCTTAAAACCCTCAAAAAATGGCAAATGGATTGTAACAAAACTAGGTCATGTTTACAGGTGTTCTTAGGGGTTTTTCACCTACTAAATCTAATGGCCCTATATATGTTTCACTTAGAGAATGCATATATGCATATTTTCATGGATATATGAGAAACCTCACCAAACCCTAGAGAACCAAAATCAATAAAAGTACGCAACAAGTAAGAATGCAAGATATCATAATACAATATATGGATTCATATGCTAGTGTAGCTTAGATACCATGTCTAGTTGGGACATAATCAAGGATTAAATAGATAGAGTCGAATACATGAGGTTGAATCTATACAGACTAGTGAAATCTGAAGAATGACTCACATGAAGAAGAAAATTATCTTCATAAGAAAAAGTTATATCATTAAACATTGGTTAAAAATAATATAGGAAGGTACATTATATAGTGAGTAATTAGGTCACCAAAAAATGTAATTAACTCAACTCACAATTAGAAACTGACTTAAATTATGTTTCTCCTAATGAGTTATTATTATCCTAAGAAAGCTAATAAACCATGTAAGTAAAAATAGATAGTGGGTAAAAGCACACACTAAAAATATTTTGATTATCTATATTTATACATATATTTTGATTCACTATCTTTTCCTCTCTCTAAGATAAATTGAAACTATGTTAACATGTTTTCCTACAGTTGGAGCTCTCTCCCATACCAACTTGATTATTTATCTAATTGAATTGGGTGGGAATTTTAGGAGATATGTGATGGGTAGAGATGGAATATTAGCTCCTAAATTTGCATGGGAATATCCTCTAAGAACCCACTTAAGTATTGTATGCAATTTAGGAGGATGGACACATGATGGTATATTTTGTCTCATAGGTAAAAGTCTTGTAAGGGACCAAATTTTGGCTAGTGGATTGCATATATTTTGACTTTTAGCCCAATAAACACACTATATATGTAGATGCATAAAAATGGGGATATAAATGATAGAATTTCTACCCTTCACTTGCTATTGAGCCTCAAGATTGAGAGTTATAGGTTGTTATATGAATCCTTGAAGAGAAGCTTCTCATACTAGAGTGGGAAAATTGAACAATCTTTTGGTGGGTATTGTAGGATAACTATGAGGGGTAGATAAAAGCTTCTAACTCCTACAATTTCATGGAAATTTTGTATGATCACATCCAAAAAATTTTATGAAATTTAGGATGATGGAGACATGGCAACACATTTTCTCTCACAGTCAAATGTCTCTTAAATGACCAAAATTTGGTTAGTGGGTGGCATATCTTTTGATTCATAATCCCAATCAATAAAATATCTATGAAAATATATCTATATGGGTGTACATATTCTATAATGACCATCCTAAACTCTTCATTATGCCTTAGGGTCAAGATCTATTGGTGGTTAGATAAATCCCTACAGAGAAACTTATTGTCTTAGAGTGGGAAAATGAAGTGAACTTCCGATGTGCATTGTAGGAGATCATGATGAGTAGAGATGGACTATTAGATCCTAAAATTAGATGGGTGAGTCTTTTAAGAACACCCTAGAGGATTTTTTACCATTTTGGATGAGGGAGGTATAGCAAAAAGTTTTTTTCACAATAAAATATCTCTTAAGGGACCAAAAATTGGTCAGTGGGTCATGTATCTTTTGAATAGATATCTAAATCGATGAACCATCTTGATAGACACATAAAATGGGCATATAAAATCTAGAATGATCATCATCCACTCTCTATCAGTCCCTTATTTTTAGATTTATAGGAATCTAGACAAATCCTTGAAAAGAATCTTCTCATCCCTGATTGTAAAAATAAAATGAACTTCAGGAAGACATTTTAGAATAATCATGTGGGGTAGTGACAAATCATCAACTTATAAATTTGTATGGGATATGATTGTGACAAACCCCTTAATAATTATCTCCCACTCAAGGTGAGGGATATACGGTGACACATTCTATCTCTTAGTTAAATGTGTATTTAGGGACCAAACCCTGATTAGTGGGTCACATATATTTTGACTCACTAGCCTAATTGATAAACCATTTATGTGAACACATCTAGATGAGCATATAAACACTATAATGGCCACTATATACTCTTTTTAAATCTTTAATGTCAAAAAATTTAGGTAACCAGATGCATTCTTGAATATTTTTTTGTGAGTGTATAAATGGAGTGAACTTTGGGCAAGTATTGCAAGAGAACCATGAGGGGTAGATATAAACCATCAACTCCTATAGTTTCATGGGTGAGTCATATAAACACCTTTTGGATGGTTCTCTTCTAGTATAGATGAGGGATACATGGAGATGTGTTTTATCTCTTAGCTAAATTTATCTTAAGGAATCAAAAGTTCAAGAGTGGGAGAATTATATTTTGATTCGCTAACACAATTAATGAACTATCTTCATGAACAAGTCTAGATAGGATTATAAATGTATGAATTGCCACTATTTTCTCCTGATTAGGCACCAAATTTGAGAGTTTTAGGCATTCATATGGGTCCCTGAAGATAATATTCTCATATCTAAGTGTAAAAATGAAGTAAACTTCAAGCGAGCATTGAAGGAGAACCCTGAGTGGTAGAGATGAACAATCATCTCATATTGTTTCACATGCAAGTCCTATGATGACCCTCTAGAGGATTATCTCCCACTCAAGATGAATAAGGCATAGTGGTGCATTTTATATCATAGCCAAATGTCTCTTAAGGGACCAAATTTGGTCAATGGGAGGCATATTTTTTGACTCGCCAACCCAATGAATGAACCATATTTGCAAGCACATCTAGATGGGAATAAATAATTTTTTAGCTTCTACAATTATATGTGTGAGTCATCTAAGCCCCCCCATCAGATTCTCCACCACTCAAGATAATTAAGAAATATCTACTTAACATGTATTATTTTTTAGGATTATTTTTATTTCAATAATAATATCCTATGCTCATATTACCAACCACATGAAGATAGAATCTCATATGGTACCAGTAACCTACACTAAATTTTTTAGTAGAAATTTCAAATAGAAATTAACACTTAATGAAAAAATAAATGAAATTTAAAATACAATAAATCAAATAAATTAAATTTAGAAATTTTAAATGCTAGATATATTGAATATTAACCTTACCAATTCATTTTAATGTACCTTTAAGATCAACTTTGATTTAAACATTTAAAGAATCACTTCATGCTCAGATTCATGAACTTTCCATAAATTTTTTTCTGAGGCTTTCCAAGTAATTTAATTATTTGAGTATTTGTTGCATTAACCAAATTCAAGTAGTGAAGAACCACTGTATGTGTTTCAAAGTCCTCAAATAACCATTGATTTTTTTTATGAAAGTATCTACAAAGCCAATTTCTTATAGGGATTGATTTAATTTTTCAAGTTTTGCTACCTATTGCATTAGATATATTAAATGGATTATTTATTATTGCATTATTTATTCCATCTATATTTCTTTTTCCTAATCATGAATTATTCATCACAAGACACATTTTTTGTATTTTCATTAATCAAATAAATAGTTGGCATCATTTTTTATGGATTTTATTCTCAAACACACAGTCCCATAAGCATGATGTAGAACTAATATTATTGACATTTTACATTTCATAAGTTATTTTATTTTATCATCTATTTAAATTAAATACCTTGGTGTTTGTCACATTATCCTTAGAGAATGGGTACAGCAGATACTTTTTTTTATTAAATTGGATGGTGTTATCACTTCAACCATAGAATGGATATTAGGGTGTTGGTTAAGATTATAACCTATAGGAGAAGTGAATTCCTATTCATTATGAGAGAGATGAATTGAGGTCATTAAGTGATTTTTATCATCAACATGCTCAAAAACTTCATTATGGATGTATGTTTTATCATGTTATGTTTCCCCATGTGTTTCATCACTCAATTCAAATTCATTAGTTATATGTTGTAAATTTTAAATTTAATAATTTAACAAGGATTGATTAAGTTCTCTTATCTCACTTTTAGACATATCTAAATTAAATTTTGTAGAATTGATCATGTTATTTTCATTTGAAATATTATCTAGTGCAGTGGAAATACCTTCACCTTGTCCAAAATCTCTTATTGGTGTTCTTCTATTTACTTGTATTTTTATTAATTTTTCTCTCTTGAATTAAATTTCATCATTTCTTAGTTCTTTAATTATTCTTAAATGGAGATGATAATATTTTTCCCTGGAGGGTAAATAAGTAAAACTCATGAACTAAAAAATGTGTGCACCCCTTTGAAAAGCACAAACACCCTATTTGAAATAACTTCCAACCAAAAATTTAAATTAAATGAGATTTTTGGGCTTCCAAAGGGAATAAACCCTTTGTAAAGGGATTTATCCTTATATAAAGTTCTTACACCCTTTCAAGATATTTGTGTTATGATTTTTCCACTTTACCTCCAAAATTGGTTCGAGTTTCGTATTGCAGAGGGGGGGGGGGGGGGGGGGGGGGGGGGTGGAGGAGGGTGGGGTGGGTGAACGGGGTAGTTGAACCTAGCCTAAAACTTGTCATGGCATAGTTCACATGATTTTTAGGAAATTTATGATTTTTTATCTTTACCGACACGTGTAATCAGAGAAATTTTATTAATTTAAAAAAAAAAAAGGTTTGTAGAGAGGAAAACGTAATTTTTAAATATATAATTTTTGTAATGTTAAACTATTTTTTTAATTATTACTTAATTTACACACAACATACCTTATTATGTACCATATACATAGAATTATAAATACATTTATAACTTTGTGACTAATAATTAAAAAAAATTTAAAATTTATATCTCAACAATCTACACATCATTGGCTATACTTTAAAAAAAATAATTTTAATGAAGGTAAAAAGTTATGTTTGTACACTTTTAATTTCAAAATTTTCAGTTATCTTGAATGCTAACATATATATATATATATATATATATATATATATATATATATATATATATATATAAAACCTTTTAGGGTTTTTGTTATAAAAACCTAAGTTAGATTAAAGGGATATGTTGATTAAATTAGTGAAATAATATGCAATAAATAACACCGATTTGTTATAGATTTTGACTTATTTTGCCTTTCTAAAAAGAGTAATAAATATCTGAAAATAAAAACTTATTTGTAAAATGACTATCATAGAAGATTTGGGTTTTGAAAACTAGGTTACAAATAGGTCCAAGTGTCATCAACATAGTCCCTAGGTTTGATTCTTTACTAGATAATAGCACCCCACTTGGACAATAGTGCCATGTTGCTATAGTATCTTGAAAGTGGTGTTAGTGTCCTCTTTATAGGACTATTCCTATTTTTTGAGAGCACTTACACCTATGTTTTTGGGTTCTATTCTTATGCACATGAAATTTGTAACTTGGTATTATGCCTAAAATATTTGATTTAGTGTTAAAAAATAATCCTCCTTGAAAGTATGGCATGAGATAAAAATGTGTGTTCATTAGTAAGATAGGATGGACATGCTCAACACCTTGCTATGAAGAGAGTTGCCTACATACCAATACTCAGAGGAGGGATCAGGCCTGATGTAGTTATCCCACCTAGTGCTCGGTGTGAGTTCAAGTGAATGCAAGAATAAGATTGGTCTTGAATGTCTTGAGTGTTCTTGAGATTGGAAATATTTGAAATTTGTGATTAGGGTAGTTGTAAATGGTAGTATATAGAAGTAAGGAATAATAGGGATCAATTACCTTGATTTTACTCAAATTATTTCTTATTTGAATTGTTTTTTTGCATCTATTTTCTATCTAGTGAATAAAGGTTTATGTAATGTACCTAGAAGGGTATAATATGATAGGGAATAATCCCACATACATTAGTATATAGAGAGAGATATGTAATAAATAGTATAAGTATAGTAGTATATGGTGTTATAGTACATCAAAGAGTATTTGTAATAAGTCCTTGTTTTAAATGAGGTATCCCCCTCAAAGTGGCCCATGATATGGAGTTATTTCTTCCAAAAAAAGAATTGGTATTTGTAATATGAGTTTTTATTCTTGGTGAGAGTAACAGGTCTCCAACATTGGTATTAGAGAACTTTCTAGGGCTATTTCCATGATCATTATTTATATTCCAAATACACTTGATGATGATTTTTATTGAAATCATATTTGGGATCTTTATGGAGTAAGTCTAAGAAGTGCATATTTTCATTTTTTATCCTAAAAATACCTAACTATTCTTTTTCAAATTTATCACAAATGGTAACTAATTGAGCCAAAACAATTTTGGGTTTTGTGCACCTTTGTCTCATATTTTCATAACATTTTGAATTTTTTTATTTTGTTTGGTATTTTTAAAGTTATCATAATTTTAGTGACTACTCTTTTGTAAAAAAAATAAAAAATAATTAAAAAATTAAAAATTAAAAAAATTGGTTGTATTGTAAGGATGCATTTTCAATTGAAACAAACGTCTAATCTTCTATTTCTCATGGGGTTTCCCATTATCTTAAGAAATAATATCACTAATGCATTGACTTAGCTTCAAAAAACTAACATAGTATGAGAATATCAGACTAAGTTTGAGATATTAACTAATGATACCTCTATTGCATTCTTCATTCATTGCTTCATGAATGAAATTCAAGATGCAATTTGAGTAGAGGTTTACATGTGGCACCCTCAAAAAATGATGGAATTGGTGGGATTATCCAAGCTCATGAAATACTACATGAACTAGTAACTTATCCAAACAACACTCTCTCAGACTACCAAAGCACTAGAGTAAACACCAAAAGTACCTGAGCACTCCTCTAATGAGTCCATTCAGGCAACCACCATGCTCAAGAAAACCCCAGATGAGCCCAAGATGATAATCATAAATCCAAAGTAGGGAATTGAGGATCCACATCCTTAGGAAATAATGATAAGTGGGATGGCATGTACCCTCAGTTGGTTCACAAGAATAACTATTTTGTGCACCCCTATTCTAGATTTTAGGTGATCATCATCAAGATTCAACTTTTATTACTCAACTCTCACTAATATCTTCCAATTGTGGTTAGTAAACTCATTCATATTTATGAACATGAACATATTATTTATTTTATTATGTTTTTCATGTTATTTTACATGCTCCTATCACATTGCAAACAAAATAAGTGGAAGTTGAAATGCATGCACGATAGAGCTTCCATCGGGTCTTCGACTTATTTTTGGTTTGGCTTTAATTTGGTTCCTCTCTTATTTATTATCATGTTTTGAGGGTGAAAAATATTTAATGGGTATGGAATCTATTCAACTCTTCCAGTCACCTCTATATGTGATTGAGTTGTTAGGTGCATGAGTAGAGCCTATAGGAAAGTGCTAATTTCTTAGAGATTTATTGTAGTAGTCAAAGTTAACCAAGTTAAAGTATGCAAGTGAATAAAGGTTGAATATTGAGACTAATATTTTATGTCATTGGTGTTTTTTGGATTGATTAAATCCATCAAGTTTACTAAACCATTCATCCAAGTTAGTCAGTTGTTAATAGGCCTAATGGTGGAAATAGTGAAAAACTTAAGCAATAGTGAGAAGATGATTAGAAATGTGTTATCATGATAGAGTGATGAAACAAAGTGCTTGAATATGTTTTTTGGGACTATTATGTCATATTAATTATTGATATAAATATTATAAGTTAGATATAGTGGTGAAAATGATGAAGCCAAAATGGCTTATCTGACTTAATGAGGTTTGTGTGTAATGAGGCCAATAAATTGGTCTCTAAGACCAATAGTTACCACTAGACCATATGATGATAATAATTTAAGATGGTATGGAGATGTTATAGGTTTATTTAAATGCATAATAATTAATTTCAAATATATTTATAGGTGTTGGATGTATAAGTCACCATGATTGGTCTTTGAGGAAAATTGATAGTTCTAAATGAGCAAGTTACAAGAGTGTTTTTGAGTCCTTTTGCCCTATGTGATGAAGTATAATGCACTTGATGAAGTTGTTTTAGGTTATATATTTATGATTTATTTTTATTTTTAGTGGATAAATATTATGTTATCTTTAGTTTTTCAAGATATAACTTTTTGTGTGTGTGACGACCTAATGTAAACAGTACTAATGGTGTGCTTCAAGTGGTGTTTGGAGATAAAAAGTGTTATAGACCTAATATTATATTATTAGGGGTCTATTTAAGTGGAATATGAAGTTTTTATTCCATTTTTGTATTTTTAAAGTATTCTAAGGAGATCAAATGATAACATGTATTGATGGAGGCCTAATTGAGTTAAGTCTCTTTAAGGCCCAAAGGAGGTTTTGGTATTTTATGTTGAGGAAAACCTATTTTAATCATTTATTCATGTATAAAATGTGTTATAAGACCCATTTTAAGGGTAAAAAAAAGTGTTAAATTTTGTACATATTACCAAGAGGTGTATTAGCTAAAGAATTACATAAGAACAAGGCCTAATAGGCATAATTGAGATGTAAGAGAACAAGCGAGTGCAAGTGAAGGAAATAGTAATTTGAAGAGATAAAGGAGGTCTAGTAGAATATTATATTGGTGTATTAAAACTATCATGAAGATGTAATATTGGTACTATATATTCAAATTAATGTTATATGACCTAATTTGTCTTAAAGAGACCTAGTTGAGCGAAGAAGCCTAGAAGGTAGTTTGAGAGGGATAAAACAATGAGAAGAGCATTGTGTGAGCAACAAAGTTTTATGAAGGTGATAAAAAAATCTAGGTGAATGAGTTTTTTATAAATCATTTATGAGGTTGGTTCCTCCTTTCAATTTTGTGATTCCTAAAGCCTATATGGGTTGGTGCTTCATTATTTGGGGTTGGTGCTCTGTTAGGGACCCCTTATCCAATGGAAGCACAATTTATTAATTTCTTATAAGCAATTAAACACGAAATTATACCAGAATGATAAAGAAACTAGAAACTTGAGACAACAAAGAATTTGAGAGACAATACACACTCTTGTATTAAATATTACTAGAAGAAAATACAATAAGGAAGATGCCACTTCTTCCTCCACCTCAAAGGCTTGCCACACCTCAAGACCTTCTTCCCTCTCTCTCTTGCTCAACACAACAAATCTATAGCCTAAGTTATTATCCCTCCTTGAATGCTTCAGCTGATCTCCTTGACCTTACACCTATAGATCTCCTTGACCTTGCTTGCTTCAATGCTTTTAATTGCCTTCTTGATCATTACAATACATGCCTCATGGGTCTTTAAATAGGATCCCATGCATACAAAAATAGAACTCTAACTACAATAATTAAACACGCAACTTGTGACTATAATTAGTCATTTAACATGCAAACACTCACTTCACTTAACTGACTGTTCATCAACAATAGTTCTGAAACACACAGGCGATCGACGCCGATCCCTGCTTGCCTGGTTCTACTGACATCAGCCAACTTCCTGCCATTGCCAGTTGCCTTCTGCACTGCATCTGACTGACGTCGGTCATGCTGCCGACACCGGTGCTTTTGGTTCTTCAGCAACCTTCCTTCTTTGTGTCTGCAAATAGTTGAAGCTTTTAGCTCCACACCCTAACAATCTCCCACTTGGAGATAAATAGATGATACTATACCTGTACCTGTACACCATCTATTTTGTTCCCTTGGCTTTGTATCCCTCTTCAAAGTCACTCTTGAAGACCAACCACCATGCAAACCTATGATGCTATACCTTTCACTTATGCTAAAAGAATTTTGCTGCTCCCAAATTCTTCATGACATACTTCTGAACCAACTCTACCCTTAGCTCAAAAAACTCCCTGTATATGAAACCCTGCAACAAGTAACACAATACAGTAACAGGATAATGTAGCTAATATTATCCAACCTGGTAAAGATAAAATACAATGGTCAAACCTCCATTGTCCTACAGCCTAATCAAGACCATATACCATAGCCTTCTATCTCATGTGTCCATCCACTCTCTTCTCTAATATGGGAATCCATCCCTCTATCCAGTGCTTTCTTCCAGCTGACAACTCTACCAACAAATACCTATTTGGTTCTACTCCAAGGACTCACACTCCTCATCCATGCCAAGCTCTGACTATTTATAGATTCTACCTGCATTGCTTCTTCCATCTTCCTAGTTCTTGACCATCAGTAAGCAATATAAAGAAGGTGAACAACGAATATGAGGTTCACTTACCGTTTCTAACCTCCATATGGGCGTTTGAGACTCCTTGACAGCTAGCTGTCCACCTATCATCCATTCCAGTGACCGATCTCGGCCATCTCCTAGTCTGCTCCTGACCAATGTCAATTCCCTACACTAACCCTGACTGCCGACGTCATTTCCCTGGCTGACGTTGGTGTCCCCCCTGCCGACGTCAGTTCCTGCCGACTTTATCAACCCTGTTGGTCTGCACATGACCAATGTCAGTTTCTGTCTAGCCAACATCGGTGCCATGGGAGCAACGATGTCGGTACCTGTGTTTTCCTATAAGTGATGAAATTTTCATTCACAAGCTCATCTTGGATTAAACCTCTGTCCATACTACCCTGCTCAAATTTATTCAACCCTTATGACTGATCTCTGTCCATCATCTCCTCCGTAAACACCAAGGCTTCTTTGTTCCTATCAAAAGCATCAAATTTCCTTTTCCTGTAATGAACTCTATCTATGCTTTCTGAATCTGAACACATACCTTTTGAATCAAGAACGTCCATTCCCTTCTTATTCATGTGACCAAGCCTATTAAGCCACATCTTCGAATCTACAGCTAAAGTAGATAAACCAAAAGTAGAATCAGTAATACAAGTAGATAGATAAAGAGTATCTACTTTCTTACCTCTTGCTAGAACAAGTGCACCCTTGGTAACCTTCCAAGAATTTGTTGTGAGGGTTATTGTGCATCCCTCATCAACCAACCTTCCTACAGAAATCAAACTTTGCTTCAGAATTGGGACATGCATGACCTCCTTCAACACCCATGTGTTGTTAATCTACAATCTCAGTTGCACTTTCCCTTTGCCAACTATCTGACAAGGCATACCATCCCCTAAATAAAGCACTCCAAAGTCTCCTTGTTCATACTCATGGAACAAATCTCTGTTTGGGGATGCATGAAAAGATGAACCAGAATCTAAAATCCATGATCCTACCTAACTATCCAAAGAAAGTATGAGAGCATCCTGTACCATAATATTTGCATCCTTTGATTCTTCAATACCTGCATGCTGATTCTCTTTATCTCTCAACCAACACTCCTTTGTGTGTCCTTTCTTTCCACAAAACTAGCAGGTAATACCTTTGGATTCAGATCTCCTTCCCAACCTTAATTTCCCTTACTCAACCTTCTCCCTTTGCCTTCCCCTACTTTCTACACTTAGAGCATTTCTTGATGATTCACCTGTGCTTCTCCTGCATATTTCCTCATTCAAGATCACACTCACAACATCATCAAATTTTAAGATTTTAGAAGCAGATGCAGAATTACTTATTGCCATAACCAAACTGTCCCAACTTTTAGGCAAAGAACATAAAATCAAGAGAGCCTTTACCTCATCATCAAAAAAAATATTGACTAAAGCTAATTGGTTTACCAAACCATGGAAATCACTAAGATGAGTATGTACCAATCCACCTTCTTGCATTTGCAAAGTAAATAACTGCTTCATAAGAAATACCTTATTAGAAGTTGAGGGCTTTTCATATAAATTTGCCAAGGATTTTATCAACTCTTCCATTGTCTTACACTATGATAAGTTGGAAATCACAGATGATGCAAGGCTCAACCTTATGGAAATGAGAGCCTTTCGATCAAGAACACTCCATTCTTCATCCTTCATATCTGCGGGCTTGCATGCAACCCCACCCAATGGTAAGTACAAATCCTTCTGATACATATAATCCTCTATCTACATCCTCCAATGTTGATAATTCTTGATGTTAAACTTCTCCATTCGTAGCTTACTTTATTCTGCCATTGTTGAACTCCCACTCAATCAGAAAACCCTGTGAATGACCTGTAATCAAAAACAATACCCTGCTTCCTGCAAATCGTAGCTCTGATACCAACTGTTAGGGACCCCTTATCCAATAGAAGCACAATTGATTACTTTCTTATAAGCAATTAAACACGGAATTATACCAGAATGATAAAGTAACTAGAAACTTGAGACAACAAAGAATTTGAGAGACAATACACACTCTTGTATTAAATATTACTATAAGAAAATACAATAAGGAAGATGCCACTTCTTCCTCCACCTCAAAGGCTTGCTACACCTCAAGACCTTCTTCCCTCTCTCTCTTGCTCAGCACAACAACTCTATAGCCTAAGTTATTATCCCTTCTTGAATGCTTCAACTGGTCTCCTTGACCTTACACCTGTAGATCTCCTTGACCTTGCTTGCTTCAATGCTTTTACTTGCCTTCTTGATCATTACAATACATGCCTCATGGGTCTTTAAATAGGATCCCATGCATACAAAAATAGAACTCTAACTACAATAATTAGACACGTAACTCGTGACTATAATTAGTCATTTAACATGCAAACACTCACTTCACTTAACTGACTATTTGTCAATAGCAGTTCTGGAACACATAGGCGATTGACGTCGGTCCCTGCTTGCCTGGTTCTGCCGACGTCAGCCAACTTCCTGCCGTCACTGGTTGCCTTCTACACTGCATCTGACCAATGTCGGTCATGCTGCCGACATCGATGCTTCTGGTTCTTCAGCAACCTTCCTTCTTCGTGTCTACAAATAGTTGAAGCTTTTAGCTCCACACCCTAACATGCTCCATTTGTACTTGGTGCTTCACTAAATTGTGATCTTTTGAATTATAAGACTATAATCCATTTGTAGGGATCAGTGGGTTTTATTCCCCTTGATGGTTTTCCACATATTTAATGTGCTTCAAGATCTTGAATGGTTACATATGTTTTTTCTAGATGTTCACATTTGTATGAATGGTTCATGTATGCTTAAGTGAAATTGAATGATTATTTTGAAGGCATTGATTCACCCCCCTCTCAGTGATTGTGCTTCCAATGGTGAATTTTTTTGAAAGTATCTAACTAGGTATATATAACCATGTATGCCATCTCTAATACTAATTGAGTACATTAGGTGGCTCTAGGCCACTCAAGAATACCAACTATTACAGATGGAGTAAGGCATGAAACTGGTGACAACCTATAATATGATAGAAAGTATACTGATATCTAAGTATATTTATTTTAAATAAAGTATGTAATGACTATATCTATATATCTAAACTAAATGTGGGAGTGATCATGATGTGCATGATGCCCTTAATATGAGCAAAGAGTATCAATTTAAATTGAAATGAGTGTATCTAAGTAAAATCTAAACATAACTGTCAAACCTGTGACTATATCTATAAAAATATGTATTGTGACTAGTGTAATATTTTGGCTAATTTAGACTACCCTAAACCTGGGGCTACTAGATAGTAGCACCATATAGTGGATAGTGTAGACACCTAAAACTAGCCATCGATAAACTTCAACCAGGATTTTGACCAATTTCTATCAAAGTGCACAATTTGGCTATAAAATACTAAAACGCATTAAAAGAGTTGAATTTTTTATATTCAAGAGCTGATTTTTCCTAGGGTATAATTAAATAAGAAAATGTAATTTATGAAGTAGCTAACTTTGATCAGATTATTTCAAGGCAAAATGACATTTTTGCACCTAGATGCTCTGGATTGCTCTTTTCTATCAATTTTTTCTCATGAGACACATGCCTTTGTTATTTTGTGTTGGCAACATCTTAAATGGGAATATGGTTCCAACACATATAACATTGACTTCCAATTCCAATCCATTCAACTTTCAAGTCAATAATATGAAATTTTGACCAATTTGAATAATTTGTGCACAAATTACCAAGGTTTTGCATCAAAGTTGACTAATCATGTTTAAGGCTAATTAAACCAAATAAAGAGCTTAATTTAATTTTCCATGGAACTTTTTGAATATTTAATTTTATAAATTGATATTGAATATATGCATCATCAAATGACATCATTTCTTGGAAAGACATCTCTAGGCCATAAATGCATAAAATATCTCATCAAGACAGCGCATGCCTCATTAAGACCCTCCCATGCCTCATCAATTCCTCCCATGCCTTTTAAATTCCCCTTAATTCCAAATATTTATGGGGGATATTTATGAATTTAATTACATAATTTGGATTAATTCATGGCCACACATCTTAATCTTGAGATGGACAGTCACGATTGATCTTAAACCATTTCAAAAATCTATAAATAAGGGGCCTTTTCTATTGATTTTTAAGCTTGGATAATTCAAATTTATAATTCATAAATAATTCTAAAATCCATTGCAATTAGTGTTATAATAGCAAATTGTTGAGCCAAGCTAAAGCCAAACATGGTGCTAAGGAGAGATGAAAGTAGTCACACTTCATTGATGAAGACTTCATGAGCACAAACTGAGAAAACCACTACAACCAGCATTTTGGAACATCTAAGGAAGGTGAAGGAAGGTTTTTGTTTCATTTTTTAGTTGTGTTTTCCATTTTCTTTTAACTAAGCTCCTCCTATGAGATAGGCTTAGGGTGTTAGTTTAGTGTGTTTTTGATTGATTTGTTTTAATCACTAACATAATACTAATCTCCCTCTATTTCAATCCTATGTTCACATATGGCACATATGTTGGGATTTAAACTCAAAAATTTGGTCAAATTGTACTACAAGTAACCTATTAACCATTATCATGTAGAATCTTAGAGTGTGGAGGAAAATAAGGTAAAGATTTGAGCAAAAATATATTTTTTTGTAAGCCATGATTTTATTCTCAAGGATGTGTAACCTAGCTTGATTATGTACCCAAATCATCCTAACTTGGCCCAACTCACCCCAATTCAACCCCAATTCATCCCCAACTCAGCCCCAACTCAGCCCAACTCACCCTGACTCGACCCCAACTTGACCCTGACTTGCCCTAACTTGTCTTGACTTGACCCCAACTTGTTTACCAACCCAACTCACCTATCAACCCAAATCACCTATAAACCCAACTCACTTGTCAACCCAACTCACTTGTCAACCCAACTTAGCTGTCAACTTGAGAGCTCATTTTTCTAAAGTCTTTGTCTCATCCTCTAAAGTGCTTCAAAGCAGGCAATCCTAATCTTATTATTGTAGGTTGAAATGATGGTTTGGATGTTAATGTGTGTGTTTTATAACTAATCATACACTTTAATTTGGAGTTTTAAAAATAACTTGGTTAAAATCATGCACACTTCAAATTTGGTGCCTAAAAAATGAATCTTTGACATGTTAAGTCTTGAACACTTCAAACTTTGGGTTTAAAACAAAAGTAGGTGTTTATTGTTTCATTTAGTCTTTTATGTTTTACTATTTACATGTTTTTATAAATTAATACCAAGGGGTCAAAATAACACCACCTAATCTTTCATTTGGTGCTCAAAATTGAACGCACTTGTCAAATTTTGTTTTCAATAGTTGTTTAAACTTAGAATTTGATTGGAAAAAAGAGGAATGTTGCATTTATTCTCTTCCATCCATCCCCTTTAGGAAACTTTTGGAATCAAAAGTACCATCCTTATTGAAAACATTCCTAGTCCAAGTCATAGAAATAATGTCATCTAAAGCACTCCATGAAAACTCATAATAGTTTGGGTGATTTTGAAATGACCCTAAAGTTTTTCTATTAGTCATTTATTTTATTACATCTTGGCTTGTGAGGGGGACTTCATTAGCTCCTACAAGTTATATAAGAAAGCTTTGACCTAGGGTTTCATCTCCTATCACTACCTTCAACCACTCCTACTAGGATTAGAGGTTTGAGTAGTTAAACTATATTCTAATGTTAGAGTTACACATGAGATGTATCTACACTTTTGACATCACCCTACACTGAGTAAGTGATGGATGTAGTTGTTGTAAAAAGGACAAGACCTTTTTATAACAAGCCAGGTTCTGTAAACACCTAATTTAAGTGTATTTATTTTACAACATGATGTGAAAGTCATTGGGAAATTGATCCATCTAGATGTTTGAACTCTTGTAGATCTTAGACAAATCCCCACTTGTCATGAAAGTGTTGTTGGTATAAGGTGCACCTCAAATTCCATGTCATAGTAATGTCATTTGAGAGAAGGGGGTGTAAAAACCTTACTATTTAATGCATATTTTACTTTTTATATGAACACTAAAATCCTTTCAAATGATATATATTGATGGATTCTAACAATACCAAGCAACCTTATCAATTTAAGACTTAAGAGAGATTAATTAGTTAGTTTTATCCAGATTAAAGTCTTGTTTAGAGTCAAAAATTGGTGTGAACAAATAATAAAAACCAAAACACATAGTCCTAATTTTAATTTAAACAAATATGCATTATGATGCTCACATGAATCATCAATTTTCCTTGTTCAAAGTTCATCAAAACTTGGAGCCATATCATCCACTTTGGTGTAGTTATGTTACCTAATTGAGTCTAGACTATTACCAAAAATTGTTTAAAATCCATCATTTACAATCCAAATTCAAAATTTCACCTTCATAATTTCATAGGGTTGATGTGATAAGTGGGTTCACCATTTGCACTAAACTTGAGGGAACTTGGGTTCAATTTCAAATTTGGGTTGAAGGTCGTTTAAGACTCATAATCATTATCACCACTTGATATACTTAAGTCATTTTGGGCTAAACACTTTCACTTTAAGTCTATGCACCAAATATTTTTATTTTACCATCCTATTTCCATTAAAATCATTTGAATACATAATTTTTTACCTTAGAGATATTTTTAAAACTTTGTAGATATGTATGTCATTTGAGTTAAGAAAGGTAGTGTTACGCTGCTAAATTTGTGAGAAACCATCTTTTCCTTAGAGATTTTTTGAATCAAAAATTTTGTCATGTCTTTTGAGTATTTTAGCATTGTTATGCTGCCCAAAACATTTCAAACATTGTTTCATAGACCTTTTTGCATAGAGTTCAAGTTTGTACACATTTTTCAAGCCAATATGAGTATACCTTTTGTGAATATTTGTCTAGCACCGTTATGTTATTCACAATTTTCTAGCCTATTTGTCAAAAGAACCAAGTTTTATACCATTATTTATGAGAAAAAAAACTATCCCTAAATTTCCTTTTGATTCATACATTATACCTATTTAATTGAGTTTATGTCTAAGAGTTAAATGCCTAGTTTTTGTTATAAGTGTTTCAAATCTATTAGATTAAAAATATCATCTACTTCAAATTATATATTTTGACATCATTTAGCCAAGATTCCTAACACATGCCTTGTTTGAGTCTATATTTTGATGCCCCGCAATAGTTTATTTTCCTAGTTTAGACTAATTTGAAACACTTTGACCTTAGAGTTTGGCATTTTTATTTTAGGTCCATTTAATTTATCCTTTTGTATAATACATGTAACATTAGATACTTAACATTACCTTATTTTATCACAAATCACTGCATAAACCTATCCATCCTTTTGACAAATCTAGACCAAGTTTGAATATCATCCTTTAGACATTGCCTTTTTAGATTTTGTGGAACTCTCTTCCTTTTCTATCATAAAAACATTTACTATGGATCCCAACATGTATTCCTACACTTGTAGTGGACTTATGTATAATCGAGGGATTAGTAATGTGGTTACACAACAATAAATTATGTAAGATCCCTATACAGATAATATTGCTTATGAGATGGATCCTTATCCCTCTTATAATACTCAAATAGGGGCAAAAAACCAAGATTCATTGGCTAATTATTTGGTTAATATGCCACCATATTCAAAATAAGACTAAGAACAAACTGCATAATACCTAACTATGATACCCATAGTTAAAGAACCAGTTCTTCAATAATCATACTCTATTAATATTCCTTCCACGTATGATCCATTTTTTTATCGTCATTTTTTGGAGAATAAAGATGAGATTTTGGTTAGATCAATATAATTAGGGCCTAAGTTTCTAGCGAACTTCCCTCATGAAAGTTTACCAATCCTAGTAAGAACGCCTCACAACATATTGTATAATCAACATGCCTCTTTTAGAAATCCTTTAACTCTAGTCCAAACAATTAATTATGACCCTCATATGCCTAAAAAAGGAAATAGAATCATGGAATACCACTTTAACCAAATATAGACAACATATCAAACCCAACTGAATCTAGCATGCAATTTTAATCAGATGACCATGGTGAGTAAACCTCTTATTGACTTAGTTCCTTCAACAAGAGTTTTGACAAAGTTAACTAGTCAATATAATTAGAGTTTAAACCCATTATTTCAAAACACTTTGGTAGATAACTTATTACATATGCCAATTATCAAAGAAGTGTCTTCTACTTCTACACAGAATAATGGGTGAAACATAGTGGCCAATGTATAAGTAATGTCCAATCCAAATAAAAGTGGTACTAATACACAAATAACTAGTCAACAACATATGCCTTTAGTTAATACCATGAGTGGCTTTGTAAACATAGGAATTTGAGCTTCTACACTCCAACCTCAACTAGCTACTTCATCAAGCACAAAACCAACATGATCAGGTAGTCAACCAGTAACCAATACCATGCCTCAATAATATAATGTGATGAATCCTATTCATCCTTAATAGGTGATGAGTATAATTCCATAACAATAGGCATAAATGAATATACCAATGTAGAAAAGGCCAAACACATTACCACCTTAATGAGTGGAGACTAATGTTCCACCTCATCAAGTCATAGCAAATGTACCTTCTTCTTCACATACCAACATGCCAATTCAAAACCAAATGATGTTTAATCAATAGTGTATTCATGTTGGTCAATGACAAGTGCCAAGTCTCCAACACATGTCTACTTCTCAACTAGGATTCACATAACAGGGGGGTTTTAATGTCTTTAAAATACCTGTTAGGTAATAATTTACTTTTGTGTAGAGCATACCACAAGTTTAGAGATAGGGTCTTGGATCACAAGTTACCACTCAATAGCAAGGTTCAAGTGGTTAGAAACATGTCCTTATTCAACCATAATAGGCATAGAATCATTATATCCCTCCATCCCAACCTCAAAATCCTCTAGGTCAAACCTTCATCACCAACCTAGACCATAATATCACACAACCAAATGTACAATTTCATAAGTACATCATAATCCATGTATGCATATTCCTAGTTCACTCCCCAACCAATCCAATGTATACAAAATACCACCATCATACCCTGGTCAAAGTGCTTCAATTTTGACCACCCAACCATCTACCCAAGCCAATATTCCCACAAGTTTCCTAGAGAAAGAGTTATAACAAGTGAAGGATGCAATCACCACCATCCAAGCAAGCATATAGGTTAAAATTTTTAAGTTGGATGATGTGTGTTCCTATCCTTTCAATATGGAGTACTTACAAATTTGATTTCCTCTAAGATATGAGCCACCAAAATTTGATAAATATAAGGGGAAAGGTGACCCCAAAGCCCATTTAATTGAGTTCTTTATCGCATGCTAGTGAGTGACATATAATGATATATAACTTTTGTTGTTGTTTCTAAGGAGCTTAGCCAGACAAGCCTTGGAATGGTTTTTAAAGTTTCCCAAGAATTTAGTAATAGATTTTGATGAACTTTTATAAAAGTTTGTACAACACTTTTCCTACAATCTTGAACATGATATTTCATTGGATGACTTGACACAAGAAAAAAAAATATGGTGAGATTTTTTCAAGTTATCTACAATGATGGAGAACACTTACAAGCTAAATCACTCACAATTTACTATATAAACAATTAGCTATTCTATTCACTAAAAACTTGCATAGTGAGATAGCCTATAATTTGGAACTATAATGTGTACATACCTTTAAACAAATCATTGATAAAGGTTTGTTGATTGATTAAGTGCTCATTAATTAAGGAGTTATAAAGCTTAATTCAACTAATTAGAACCAAGGTACCAATCAGGGAAGTAGCCAAAACTAACATCTAATCCAAGTGTAAGCATCACAACTGACATAGGCCAATAATCAAGATAGACCAAAACTATTCAACCATAATAGGGATGCTGTGGGAAATGGAGTGACCGAGTCACATCATGTCCAAATAATGAAAACATCTAACCAAGGAGAATAATACCTACTCACCATATTTTTAGTGACCTTGGAGAGCGTATTGAATATATGTTTCATAAACTTGTTATTTTGATTAGTTGGCCTATACCAAATCATTATCCCTAAATTATTCCTTATCTTGATTAGTACCATGAAAATGAATTCTATGAATATCATTGGGTCAACAGACATAATTTATGAAGATGTGTGAAAATTAAGTATTTTATTAAGAATATGTTAGAGAATGGCAAGATCACATTGGATGGTGGTGCTTCCACCTATAATTAAACTTTTGGGATTTATCAAAACCCTTTCCCCAACACAATAACTAGAAAAAATATAAATAACAACAATAATAATGGAAACAACAAAAATAACTAGTGCAAAAACAATATCAATAGTATCAAAATCAAAGGCTAAACCAATAGAACTATTAGAATTAATAGAAAAATTAACAATGTCAGAATAATGGACAAAACCAATGTCAAAATGGTAACAACCAACAAACCTACCATGCAATTTTACATGACTACAATAGGGTTATAGGTCATATTGTAGGGGGTAGCATTAATTACATCTCCATTAATCCTAGATTGATCACTAATCAATCTATACCATTGTTAAATAATGCCACTCATCCAAATTACATGGATAATCCTTATTTGATTTGGGAACACACATATGTGAACCAACAAATTGGGATTTCTACTTTTGGACCTTATACTGATAACTTGTCTTTGCCCCGTGACCACATACAAGTACACCAAAAATTGAGACTTGTCCTATCTAGTCCCACACCATTACCATCTTTTTTTACCAACCATGGCCCTGTAATTAATATTGATTATTCAATCACACCTCAGAGGTCAATGATTACCATTTTAGGCCCACAAACATCTACCACCTCACCCTTTATCCAACTAGCCATTTATCCTTTTACAAAATAATTTAAAATTGTCTGAGATAAGAAGTTTGATATTATGGAACAATTATAGAAGACACCAGCCCAGATCTCCATTTTATATTTGTTGTGAAAATCAACAATCCAAAAAAACATTTTGAATGAATTTTTAACCCAATCCACTATTTCCAATGACATATCTCTTGATAAATTTCAAGCTTTGGTTAGACACCTAGCTCCCACCTAACAAGTCACATTCAACCAAAGCGATATGTCTTCCCTTGTCCTGCTCTATAATAATCCATTATACATAGAATTTTATATAAAGTGGCATAAAGTGAAATGTGTCCTTATAGATAATGGATTAGGGCTCATCATAGTGTCTCTAAAGCTCATCAAGATTTTTGGGTACACAGTGGTAAATCTCTAGCCAAAAATGATAACTATCAAAGCCTATGATAATCAAGAAAGAGAATCACAAGGCACCATTAGCCTCCTAGTTATCATTAGGCCTTTAACCCATGATAAACTTTATCATGTGCTTGATCTTGATTTTCCATATATTATTCTTCTAGGTTGGCCTTAGTTACATGAGATTCATGTAGTCCTGTTAATGTTGCACCAATATATCATGTTCTCCCACTCAGGGATGGAAGTAAATATTTTAGGAGATTTACACCCATATGAACACTACAAACATCTTGAAGCTGAATTTCAAAGCTATAATTATCAATACAAAATGAATCCAAGTTCTAATTAGGATAAAGTAAAGGCCATATTTATTGATTCTCCAAAGTATAATTATATAGATCCTAATACCTTAGGTTCCCTTTCCCACATGCCACCTCCTAAAGCTTTCAATCATTACACCATTTCAACTAATAACCTAGGAGAATATTTAACACATGATACCTTTCATATTACCAATATTCCTTAGAATCCAAAGACATTTGGAAGACCTACAGTTACCCCATACATGCATTGGAAATAAAAGAGAAAAAATAAAGGACTAGTCATGTTTGTACTAGCATCTGGCCTAGAACTAAAACCTCATGAGGGAGTTGAATCATGGTTAGAAAATGACAACCAAGATGAATTTTATAAGAGTGCAAAGTATCTTATTCCTGATAGGATCATGGACAATCAAGATAGTGAAGGAAGAGGCCTTAAACTAAATCAACAAGGAACCATTGAGCCAATTTTTATGACCAAATACAAAAGACCCTATAAACTAGGATTTAAACCACCTGGGGGTGACCCCACATATATTGTTTTCATTTAATCACTGGTGACTAGTGATGGTGATGCTAACAATGAAGTAGAGTTTGATCATAGCCTTATCTTTGATGACCTAGCTAAGACTAACCTATTTGATAATAATGTTATTTATACCATTACCACAATAATTTATCATAACCCATTACCATTATACTATCCCCAACTAATATATTGGGACTAATGACAATCCATTTTATTGATTGATGAGTTTCAAAACAATGAGGCATTCTATGATTTTTTAGGCCTTAGAGACAATGTTTCATTGGGAGATCATAAATTAGGATTCTCAATCACATTGGATCTTGAAGCCTATTTTGGAGAGTGGGTGAACACTCTTAGCCCAAAAATAAAATAAAACATTGAGGTCCCAAAGTGAAAACCTCTTTGAGGTTATTTGTGACTAGGGAAAAATTAAAGATAAAGGCCAGCCTAGTCGTGAAAATCTATTTTAGGTATCATTAGATGGGGGTGTTCATTCCTCTTCAAATTTAGACTAGGAGACCACCAATGATAAACATGCATATGGATCTAAGTTCAATTTTGAAAAACAAGTATTTGATCAAATTCTTCAATAATTTCTAACTATTTTTTTCACATGACTAGATCTCCCATTAGGGGACTTAGATTCATCATGCCTAGGAGAAGTTAAAGAGCAAGTCCTAACAGAGGACCCTGATACCATCTAATAGTTCAAGTCTTTGCATACTATCCTAGAAGATAGCTCAACCCTTCTAGTCAAAGATACAATAGAGATAAACATCAAGACTCCATTAGACCTTAAATGGATAAAATTAGGTGTGTCCCTCACTGAGGAGGAACATGAAGTCTTTATAGCTCTATTGAGAGAATTTGTAGATATGTTTGCATGGTCTTATTCTGACATACTAGGTTTAGACCCCACCTTGGTTTTACATCACCTTATAGTAAATCCTGATGTTAAACTAGTTAAGCAAAAGTTATGCAAGATTAATCCTTGCATTGTAGTATTATTAAATAAAGAGTTGGAAAAACTCTTAAAAGTAAGATGTATTTGATCCATCGACTACTTTTAATGGATATCTAATGTTTTACCTATTAGTAAAAAGTTTGAAAGAATTAAAATCTATACTAATTTTTGAGATATAAATAGAGCTTAACCTAAGGATGAATTTCCATTGCCTAATATTGATATGATTATTAACTCCATGGTGGGTTATGAGATGCTTTCACTCATGGATTGCTTTTCAAGATAAAATTAGATCAGAATAACACCGAAAGATCAACACAAAATAACATTCACCACTCCATGGGGAACATTATATTATCAAGAAATGTTGTTTGGTCTTAAAAATGACAAATCCACATGTAAAAGATCCATGACCATTATATTCCATGATATGATGCATGATATTGTTGAACACTATGTTGACAACATACTAGGCAAATCAAAAACTAGGGCCAACCATCCAATAGTGCTACATAGAATATATGAAAGACTGTGTGAGTACAAAGTCTAACTGAATCCAAAGAAATGTGTGTTTGGTGTGATATCAGGCAAATCACTTGGATTCATCATGTTTCATAGGGTCATTTAAGTTGATCCATCCAAAATCTAAGCTATAACAAAGATGCCACCACCAACCAATTTGAAGAAGCTCCACAATTTGTAAGGCAAGATCCAATCAATTTGATGCTTCATATATCAGTTAGTAGACAAGTTTCATCCATTTACACATCTTCTAAAGAAAGGAGTTACATTCCATTGGGATAATTGCTAACAAATAAATTTTTAGTAGATAAAATACTACTGATCAAATCTGCCTATTTTGTTACCCCTATGATAGGAAAACCATTTTTGTTTTACTTATTAGCTATAGATAATGCCTTGGGGGAAATTTTAGCTCAACATGATGAAAATGGAAAAGAGCATATAGTATAATGATTAAGCCATACATTGGTCACATATTAACATAACTATACACCTATTAAAAAAGCTTGTTTAGCCATGGTATTTATAGCTCAAAATTATGACACTACATATTGAAAAATAAGACCATGTTCATTTCAAAAGTAGATCCGATCAAGTATCTACTATCTAAAATAGATTTACAAGGTAGAAAGGCCAAATGGATCATGATTTTTAGTGAGTTTGACATCGAACATGTTAATCAAAAATCCATTAAGGGGCAAGTTATTGTAGATAAGCTTACTAAAGCACCCCTTATAGACATAGAGCCACTCACATTCCATTTTTTTGATGAATCCATAATGACCATCATTGACATACCTATTGAAGAGAAACACTGGAAGCTATATTTTTATGGATCATTCATGTCACATGGATAAATGGTAGGCCTTTTATTTATTACACAATAGGGGGATATAATCCCTAAATCATTCAAGATAAGTTTGCCTTATACCAAAAACATGGCCAAATATGAAGCACTTGTTATAGGGCTTCACCAAGTGATACAATTGAATGTATCTCATCTCAAGGTTTATGGTGATTTTTATTTAATCATCAATCAAGTTATAGACCACTTTTTGACCAAATATGACAAGTTGGTTCCATATAAGGCCATGGTTAACACTCTCAAACAATAGATTACCAACATTCATGTTGAGCATCTACTAAGGGTAAGTAACATAATTAAAAATGCTAAGGCCACTATTGGATATTTGATTAGACAAATAGACAAATCTAGAGAGTATCAGTTCCTCTTCAAGAACTTGTTTTCACTAGTTCATGAGCCTTTCACTATCACAATGATTTGTGATATTATTGGTCCTAGTTCTATCTGGTACTTAGACTTTTACAAATACCTTCATGACCAAGTTTCACCTGACTTCTTTTGAAAACAAACCAAAGCCTTTATCCATCAATCCAATTGTTATAATATATTTAGATCAACCATCTAACACCATAGTTTTCATGAAACTTAGCTTCATTGTTTAAATTTGGTAGAATCTAAACTAGCATTATGGGAAGTAAACAAAGGAGTATGTGGAGCCCACTCTAGTGGGGTAGTCTTATCTAAAAATATTTTATGTACTAGTTATTATTGGCCCATAATGGTTGTAGATGTAGCTACATATGTAAATAAGTGTGACAAATGTCAATGACATTCCAATCTAATTCATGCCCCAACCAAGACTCTAAAACCAATGTTGACACCATGGCCATTTGCTACATGGGGACTTGACCTCATTAGGAAAATCAATCTTACATATTCAAATGACCATAAACATATCATTACCACCACCAAATATTTCACTAAGTGATTTGAATCTATACCCCTCACTTACATGATTGAAAAACATATTTCTAAGTTCATTTTTAACGATCTCATCGACCACTATGGTATCCCTTTTGACATTATATATGATAATGGAGGATCCTTCAAAAACAAACATATCAAATAGTTATGTACTGAATAAAATATTACACTACATTTCTCTATGGCATATTTCCCTCAAGGTAATGGTTAGGTTGAGGCATCCAATAAAACAATTGTTAACATTCTAAAAAAGGTTGTCAACATTGCTAGTCATGACTAGCACCTTTAGATATTATTTACCCTTTAGGCATACTACACCAATCACTATAGCCCCATAGGAGCCACTCCATACTCACTTATTTATGGTACTAAATATGTACTTCCTATTAAGGTTGGGTTACCTTCAATGCACATATCTTTCAAGCTTGTCCTAGATGATCATGACTATCGAGTAACTTGCTTGCAAGAGCTAGACCTACTTGATAAAAAATGCATAGCTACACTCAACAATATTTAGGCATATCAGAACTAACTCAAAGGTCACTACAATCGGTGCATCAATCATAGAAAATTTGAACTTGGTGATTTTGTTCTTTAAAAAACCAAAAGAATACCATGGTTGAGAAGAAGCATAAAGGTAAATTCAAACTAAACTAGATAGGGCTTTTCATCATTACTATAGATTATCGATCAATAGCATATAGGCTCACCACACCAAATAGAGATGAACTTCTTGAATTGATGAATATTATTCACCTCAAGCGGTACTATGCTTGAGTACTATGGTGTATAGTCTATAAGGAGTATTCTAGTTGTGTCATTTTATCATTATTCTTCTTAATATGAATATCATTCTTATCATTCCTCTTAGCCTATTACTTATCCATTTTACCATTCCATTCTATCAACCAAGCATTTTTTGAATCCTATCTACCTATCCCATTTGACCATGGTTTTGCCATTAGTTGCACATTTTAAACACTAATGAATTCAATCAATTTTAGTAGCTATTTTGAGCATTTTAGATAGAGATAGTATTTTGGAGTAGTATGATAGATATTTTGTAGTTGCATACTTCATTTTGTATTTCATTCTCTCTCATTATCTTAATCTTAATTATAACCACCTATGGACAAATTAGTCTTAGTGACCTATGCCATTGTATCTTAACTATAGATTCCTATGGGAAAACTAGGCAAACACTTATTTATTGTGCCTTGACCATATGAATTAACCATTTTCTATACCATACTATGAATTTATACCAACTATGCCTATTTTTTGTGAATTCAATACTAAACCAATTTGATTTCTCTGTTGTAGGGAAAAACTATAGTGACTTACTTTGGGACTATGTAGGTAGTGCTTGATACTTATTAAGGTCAGCTCAATCACCCTTTCTAGCCATGTTCTTTCCATTTTGTGAGCAACCTAAGCCATGCTCTCACTATTTTATGAGAAACCTAAGTAACGCTTTTGTTATTTTACGAGCTTGAACTATTTAGTGTCTTGTCATTCTTGATCAAGTTGAGATAATCTAAAAATTCCAAAAACATTTATAAAACTATTAAAAAAATGAAAAAGATTGACCACTTCTTTGCCTTAAGGATTTTTGGAACCCTTAGTAAATCATAATAAAATCACTTGTCACTTAGTTTCCCTAGCTTTTTTGGCCTTTTCTTCCATGCACTTGCCATTTTGCAAGACCATTCTTATTCTTCTATCACATCCATTATGTCATTTTTATCAATTATCATTTTATTCCCATTTCCTAGGAGAACTACATTTGGCTTGAAGTTTTTGTTAGATATCACATCCATGGAACTATATAGGCAATTACCACTTGCCTAGTGCATATGGAAACAACTCGACCACCCCCTTTTTTCCTTTGATTACCCCATTTTATTAGTTTTTTAAGTTGTCACCTATTTTCTAGGGGAAATATTTGTATGGTTTATATTTAGATATTTGTTTCTACTTATTTGTTTGTTTGTGTGCCTATTTGTTTGATTTTAGTATTATTACCTTGATTCAGTCTATATGCATTCATTAGGTGATCCCTTGCCTACACTTGCACTTTAATCTATCCATATTCATACATCTAAATTGACATCATGGTTTTTATCATTGGTGCATTATTTTATATTAAGTATTAGATTATGAGAGTTAATCCTTATACATATTTTGGCCAAGTCCTCATGATGTTATGCCATGATGTTTATCGACACGTGCTACAATAAACCTCAGCTTCTAGAATTCTATTCAGTAATGACAGCATCAACATCTTTTCAGCATTGACATCTTGATTCAATCCCAATCATATCCTAAATAGTATTATTAAACAATAAAATAATTTCAACCTTATTTTAGTTTAGACGAGCATATCCCCACTAGTAGGTTATCCCAATTCATCTTTATCCTCTATATTAGATTATCATCATCATCAGCCAAGTCAATCGTGTTTTCCATCATCGAGGTCCAATGATTATAACCACCTATGGGTGAATCATTGCACACCATCCCGCCTACATTTCTCAATGATTATAACCACCTTTGGGAAAATCATTATTTGTCACCAGATTTATTTTTTATATGTCCAAATAAGGTCATGTTATTATCTTTTTTGTTTATCCTAACTAGGACAACTCCATCTTCTCAATGATTATAACTGCCTTTAGAAAAATCATTGTGTTATCATACCACATTGCCACTATCAAGGTAAACCACTTATAATTACCTTTGGATAAACCATTGTACACCATCCCACTTACATTCTCAATGATTTTGACTATTTTTTCAAACTCATTATGTTTTCACCCAATCATCTTCCTTTCTTTGGTCCCCTCATTTTGCTTCTTTCTTTTTGAGGGACCATTTTTTGACCTACTTATGCCAACCATTCCCTCGAGGGGGAATCATACAATTAGTTCATCATCATTGTAGTTATAGGCATACAAGACTTTTTCATTATTTAAAATATTTTACTATGATTATAGATTGTAATGCCTTCCCAAATAGGGGCAAAATATAAACACCTAAAGTTATCCATCAATAACCTTCAACTAAGATTTTGACCAATTTATACCAAAGTGCACAATTTGGATTAAAAACACTAAAATGCATTAAAAGAGTTGAAATTTTTATATTCAAGTGCCAATTTGTACTAGGGTATCATTAAATGGGGCAACGTAATTTATGAAACAACTAACTTTGATTAGATCATTTCAAGTTAAAATGACATTTTTGCACCTAGGTGCTCTAGATTGCTCTTTTCTATCAAATTTATTGCATGAGACACTTGCCTTTGTTATTTTGTATTTACAACATCCTAAATGGGAATATGGTTTTCAATGCATATAAAATTAGCTTCCAATTTCAATCCAATCAAATTTTGAGCCAATAATATGAAATTTTGACCAATTTAATTATTTTGTGCACAAATTGCCAAGGTTTTGCATTAAATTTAACTAATCTTTTTTAAGGCTAATTAAACCAAATAAAGAGCTTAAGTTATTTTTCCATGGAAAGTTTTGAATATTTATTTTTAAAAATTGATATTGAATATTTGCATCATCAAATGACATCATTTATTGAAAAGACATCCCTAGGCCATAAATGCATAAAATATCTCATCCAGCCACCCCATGCCTCATTAAGACCCTCCCATGTCTCATCAATGCCTTCCATGCCTTTTAAATTCCCCTTCTTTCTAAATATTTATGGGAGATATTTATGAATTTAATTACATAATTTGGATTAATTCATGGCCACACATCTTAATCTTGAGATGGATGGTCATGGTTGATCCTAAACCATTTCAAAAATATATAAATAGGAGGCCTTTTCTATTGATTTTTAAGCTTGGATAATGCAAAGTTATAATGCAAAAATAATTCTAAAATCCATTGTAATTAGTGTTATAATGCCAAATTTTTGAGCCAAGCCAAAGCCAAACATGTTACTAAAGAGATATGAAAGTAGCCACACTTCATTGATGAAGACTTCATGACAACAAATCAAAAAAGCCACTACAACAAGCATTTTGGAACATCCAAGGAAGGTGAAGGAAGGTCTTTATTTCATGTTTTAGTTGTGTTTTCCATTTTTTTGTTAACTAAACTCCTCCTTTGAGATACGATTAGGGTGTTAGTTTAGTGTGTTTTTTATTCATTTATTTTATTCACTAACACAATAATAATCTCTATCTATTATAATCCTATGTTCAAAGATATTAGCTCTGTATGACACTAATGTCCTATTCTAGTTGCTAATGTCTATCTAGTCTAAAATCTAGCTGACTGAACTACTTTCTGAGTCCCTATCTTTTCTTATGTCTGACATGTGTTTGATTTCTAAAATTGAGCCTATGTGTTACAAATAATCTATGAATAACAATGCAAGAGCATAATATTTGTGATAAACCCTTGTGAATGCCCCCTATTTTGAGGGTAGTTATGGAACATGTGTAAGAACAATCTTGAAAATAAAATAGATTTGTAAAATGTGTTATCCTAAGCATATATTATAACTTCATGATATTCCAATATAATGTGAAAATATAACATCAGAATTGAAAATAATATGAGCATAAGCATGTCATGTAAGATGTATGTTGTATATAGAATTGTACAAGGGTGTGAAGATAGATGTAATCAATGTATAAAAAAATATGAGTAGATACCTAGGGAGATGGGGCATGATGTCCACCATGACACCCAAGTATAAAGGTTAGATACATGAGGTCACTCATGGCATCAAAAACTAGTGTGTTTAACAAGCAAATATAAGTGTCATGGTAAAGATGCATATAAGGAAGCATACATATAAAACACATAAGGCATAAAAAAGTAGGCTAAAAGGACATAATATAAGGGACATGGGCACATGTCATTAAATATGAGTATAGAAGACATGTACAAGGACATGTTCAATATGCAAGAAAAAAATCAATTTGGCTTAGAACCATATAGAAGGACATGTTCAAATGTACACATATAAAGTTAGGAAATCACACATAAGGGACATGGGCACATATCCAAGTCAGACATACATATAAGTGGCATAGATCCAAATAGTAATGACATATTCAAATGCCCTCAAAATAGAAGAAGCATAGGAAACATAATCAAGTCTAAGCTATAAAATATAGAAATGAAAGCATGTATAATTGTGTAGTAAAAATCCATGTAAATGCTAGGATGTACATATGTTGATTATAACTAGTGATAGTCAGTAAAAAATATGAGCATGAATAACAATGATAAATATCAAGATATATCATTTCATAAATTAAAATATATAGAATGTAAGGATAGAACTTGGTAATATAAACTATGTATGAGATGCCCCCAAGTAGGCAGATGTTTCAAATGAATAAACTTAGATCAGTGTATATGATCCTAGTGGGTGATGATAGCAAGTCTAGATTTATGTAGTGGACTATAGTCCTATATGTAATCTGCAAGAGCTCGAAAAGAACAAGTGAAGCTTACATGTATGATACAACCAACTATATTAAGATAGCTATAATATGTAATATCTAGAAAATAGAATAAATGTAAATAGAGTAATGCATATAATTTATAAATTTTGTGTTTTCTAAGTAATATTTGAATGTTTTTGTGTTTTGACATGTTATATTATTTATTTTTTATTTTTTGAATATAAGCTATGTATAAGCAAATTAAAATCAAATATTTATAAGGAGAAAGAGATAAGAAAGTATGTATAACTAAATATTGGAAATGTAAATGAAACAATATAAAAGCAAAGTGTAATGTTTATATAGATCCAATAGCACATCCATGGGATGTGGATAATTAATTGGTGGAATTGGTGTAATATCATCCAGTGCTAGTTATTGAATCTATCTAAACTAAAATAAGTCATCATCATCATGGTCATCTTACCAATATATATGTATCAGTGGAGCCTTATCCTTAGCATGAGTTTGAATTCTATACATTTGAATGGCATGATGCTCAACTATGTAAGATGCCTCTTGTGCGGTCCTATTATAAACCACATTAGACTACAAAGTATATATTTGAAACCTATGGTTCTCTTCTATGTCATCATGTAAGATGCAAACCATGTGTCCATCATGATTTAATTTCAAGAATCTATCTAACTGATCAACTATGGCATCCATTTCCTATAACCATATATTACCAAGTATAACCTATATAGTCCCTACTCAAAATGAATAATAATATATTGGCCACCTTGGGGCCACATGAAAATGGTAGTGTAATGTGTCCAATAAAATACTAAAAATGTATAACATGTATTTTTCTCTCTTAATAACCAATGTAGTGTAAAAATGACAAAGTGCAAGTTTTAGGATAAAAATCCTCATCTATAGTCACATGGGGAATAGATATGTCTACAACAAAAATATGTATTGTAAATGGATCATGTCATGAATATCGACATTGGTGAAGACTCTATCATGATGCTCATATTTATGAAAGAGATCATATTATTGATGATGGTGGTGAATGTGGAGGTGGAGGTTGTATGATCTAGATAGTTATTTTAGCCTTAAATTTATTTAGTTTATGTTGTAATGCTAAGCATGTGCCTATATCATGTCCTATGAGTCTATGAAAGTGGAAAAAATGGTTACCCTTCCTATGGTGGAAATTTTCTAACTAATATTTGTCAGACTGTGGGTAATATTATTAATCCTCTATCAAGTAATATCTATAGGATCTAGAGTTGTCTATCTTGTGAACTCCTTACTTGAATCTATATGACTGAATCAATATCGATGTATATGACCTTATATACTAAATGGATCAAGGGATCTATTATTGACTATAGCTGAGTATGGGATCTTTTAGCTATAAGATCATGAAAAAGTGATGCTACTAGTGTAGGATAAAGTATAAGTGCCTTTGAATTATCTCTTTACTCTCCTGGGTCCACTAGTGTAAAACTCAATCCACATAAATAATCATCAATATCTATATTTTGTTAATCATCCTCTGTAGGGGACTATGAATTTGTGTGGTAATTATGAATGTAAGACTCTTTTAAATTAAAAAGTAGTGGTAAAGGGATGTAAGGATCTCATCATCTATCCTAGGTGAGGAAGTTGGTAGTGTGAGAGCATGTTCCTCTATCATCAGTGGAGGTAACTATGTTGGGAGAGGTTTTTCATATATTACTGGTGAAGGTGACAATGTTGGGATAAGTAGTTCCTCTATTATTGGTGAGGGTAATTACGCTATAGAAAGCTCTAGAGATGGTATATGAATAGTCTTTATAGAGTCCCCTACCTCATATGTATGCATATTATCAATGGGGATCTTGTGAGGTGTGGAGATTGGACAACTTTGATTGGAGCTCAAAACAAATTCAAGCCTACAAGAAATGGAAGAAAGGTTTGAGCAGACAACTTTGATTGCTCATATCTTCTCTAATGATTTACATGGGAATCCAAAATAGTTGGAAATGTTAGATAGGGTTATAAAAACTTCTTTTTCCATTTTATTGGAATTTTAATGTGAAATATTTGTGAAAAAATTTTAAGAGAAGAAACTAGCCTAAAACCCTTGCAAACCCTCAGTCAAGACCTGATGGAGAAAATGAAGTTGGAAAGCTACTCTAAAGGAATAGTTTGTTCATAATGATGATTGGAAGCTATATAAGACTCTATCAATATTATCCCCATACATTTTTAATGTATGAAATTGTATTTATATGGTACAAAATAGGATTTTATTGAAAGTTTTGTGTGTTGTGCAGGTTTTAGGAGGTTTCAAGAGGTGCTTGTTGACCAAATTTGACTATTACATTAAATTGGGGCATCCCTAGGTAAAAAAATGAATTTTATGTGTTTTATTGGTATAATATAGGTGTCACAAGGTGTTTTATAATATATTTTATGTCATTTAATGTTATACTAGCCTTGGTCCTTAGTCATTTTGGATCATTTTAAGGGTCAAAATTGAGAATTTAATGATTTTTATAGGTTTATTGGGAATTTTTAAGGTTAAGAAAATTATTTCACATACCATGTGTCCTTATAGGTCGTAATTAACTAACATAATTGAAAATTGGTAGGTTCATTAGAAGAAAAGGCAGTTTTCATGAGGAAAAAGGTGAGTTTTTCACTTTTACGCCTCATGGGGTAATGTGACACATGGGATAAGATAATGGTATGTATCTTAAGATTCCCCAATCCTAGTTATTTTTTTTAAAATTTTGATGTTCTATTTTTTTCCCAAAACTATTCTTATCCTTTTTCACCCTTCTTGACAAGCAAAAGTAGTCTTTAGGTTTTTACTTAGTATAGACAGCTAAAGAAGTTTCAATTCAAATTATTATAAGAGGTTTTATTAAAATTATATAAATAAATTTACATATAATTATTTTTAATAATGGTGGATTTTTATTTATGAACCATCTTCATGAAGTTGACTTTATTTTTTTGCTTGCTTATTTGTGCACCCTATGGGTTTTGCTTCATTTTGAGCAAATACTTATGATCCAATTGTTGAGGTGGACTCAAGATGATTTTGAATATATTATAATATTTCATTAATGATTTTTTTCACATTTTAAAGTGTTTTGAGGATCAAATAAATATAGGTTGCAAGAAGAAGGACTTTTTATGCAGCAGGTAGTTTTTCACCATTTTCAGATCCTCATTATTTGTCAGTGATTATAGGGTGGTTGTGATAAGTATATTATCATGTTAAATTTTATTTTTTATCTTATTTTATTTTATTTTTCCAAGTAATCTCCATGAAAAGGCAGTCGTAGAATACCATATAACTAATCTGCCATATGATTGTCATACCAATCAGTTAGGTGCTTGTAAAGGGTTCAATATTGAAAATGAGGTTTAAATACTTTGATTAGTCCTTGATTGTTTTTTTTAATTTTATAATTATTTAAGAGAACCCAAATATTATTGAAATCATAAAACATGCACACATACCCACTGCTTTCCTTTCACTATCAGGTCTGCAACATTACAAGTGCACCTATAGGTACCATCTATGAGTAAGCAATGGGAACAAGTTTTAGGACTGGTTTGAGGCATTTTAAGTTTAAAATCCTCCATTTTATAAAATTTTTAATACCTAGAAAGGATCACAATCACCCATGTCATTCATACTTTCTAAGTTTCTTTTACTACATGTATGCATAGTTTTGTCCACCGATAGGTGTCTTGACAGAGACATAAGGGTTTCTTGTTTGGAGAATTTGAAACATGGTAAGGTATTCCTTCAAAGTCATATAATATGATAAAATTATGGTAGACATAATTGAAACATCAAATGGGTTGGAGGATGCGTAAATCATCTCTAACACAAAATGATAGAATTTAGGGCCTTAATTACTAAATGGGCAAAATAAAGGTCCAAAGGTTTTTGTAGATGTCTTAAAATATGTCTACAAAGAGTTATAAGGTATCTAAATATGTAAATATTTCATAATATATCATGAAGATTAGAAAATCCAAGGATAAAGTCAAGAATATTAGTGGAGGGTGATGTTTTGAAGGCTCAAAGTTGCTTGGAAAACACACTAAAAACCTACAGTAGCATCTTCAATTTTGAGTCTTAAATGGATTTTGATATCTTAAGAAATAAATGAAACATAAATTAATGTTTGGAATGGTCTAACTGATGTAATGATGTACAAATTTACATGAATTTCAATATGATGATGCTAATATGCACTATTTCAAGCTCAATCCTTCCTAAATGCAACCTACAACCAAGCTTAAAGCAAAAAACGTAGTCTTGTAGGTCAAAGGAAAAGGGAAGACCTAAAATCATGTTTGTTGAAGTGATAAAGTATGGGTCATGGTTTTGTGAGTGGAATACGTATCATTGAGATACTAAGTACATTATAATACCTTATTTTTCTATAAGATGAGGAGACAATCCATACAGATAGCTGGGACGGTTAAGAGCAAACAATGAGCTAGAGGGAATTGTTCATTGGTGATTAGTGTGTTCCAAAGATGAGATAAGAGGTTAAAATAATTAAAAATGATATTGGGGGACACTAAATGGATGTATAATAATTTTATCAAGTCTAAACATGTAAAGTAACTTGTGGAAGACCCCTATTTTGTAAAAGACATAGTTTATTATTGACTGAGACAAATAGTGAGCAAAAAGCCTTGTCCAAGTGATGATCTAGCCTGGGTAACATGAGTAAAAGAGTTTAAATAATTTATAAATGGTCCTATAAGGTATAATGGAATATGATTCAATTTTTCATGGTAAAAAATATGCAATGTCCACTTCAAGTGACTTCCTCCAAAGCAAAATATAGTTTGTGGTGAATAAGCAAATAATGAGAAAAGGATGATACCAACCAAGTTGGAAAATACATGATATGGGTAAATAAAAGGACTAAGGTAGAATTAAGGGTTTTAAATAAAACCTTATATAATTTTAAGAAACTATAGATGTGTCATAAGCACCTACAAAAAGGAGAAATGCACAAATAGGGTCAATTCATAGTTAGCTAACTATGAATGGCCTTGAAAGCATTTCAAACCACAAAATTGTGAAGGAAAGAAAAGAATTGGGTGAAATTATTTTTTGAAGTTTTAGTGAATTTTACATGGGGTATTTAATTCCTAAATATTTTAGAGAACACCTACAATAGGCAAGAAGGTAGAGACATAGTCAAAGTTGACCCTAGTCTAGGATGATCATGGTAATGCATGCATACAGTAGGGTTTGAAAGGATTATGAAAGTTTTTATGATAAATAATTGATACTATGATAGGTGAAAAATATCAATTAATCCTCATGATGAATGTGGATAAAATAAAGGAATACTAACCTATAGCACATAGTCTTGAGGAAAATCCTACATACATAGTTTCCTCTTGGTATGGTCTATTTTGGGTCTTAGAGAATTTGAGAGGTCAAAACACCAAACCAAGGGATAAAATTTTATGTATATCACCATTAAAACCTTTATATTACAAAAAACATTTAATTTTTCTTGGGAAGATAGGGGGTTCCCTATATTTTATCTCAGATAGAAGACATTCCCCTCAATGTGCAACTAACAGGTTTTGAAGGAAAGTAAGTGATATGGTGAAACAAAAGATAAGGAGATAATTCAAGAGGATTTTTAAATATTAGGGACACAAATTAAACATGGTAAACCAAGTAAGGAGTGGTGAAGCTTAATAGGTTATCCTAAACTATAAGGTTTGTAGACAGGCCTAAAGGGAAATATTTTGGCCTAAGGACCAAATAAGAGAACAATGAAACTTATAGCACTAGGAGTGATTTACACCTTGTTGAGAAATTTTTATGGGGACACAATAAACATATTAAATATATTGGGATGCAGGGAAATCATCAAAAAAGTCATTTTGAACCTTAGGTTGTAGGTATGCCTATAAAACAAGGTTTAGGCCAAGGCCAAAGGGGGGTCAACTTCATTTTTGGATTGAGATGTGAATTATAACTAATTTTAACATGTTTTTGGGGTCAAATAAGTTGTTTTAAGTCTTTTAGAGTATAAAAGGAAACCACAAAAAAACCATTTTTAGACCTTCAAACATCTCATACATGTACAAATGGTGAAAACAAGCTTGATATGTCAAGTTAAAATGATCACATATTCTGTGAGGTTTTGAATGGAGGATAGAGTACTTCATAAATTTTTATGAAGGTATTGAACTATGAATTTTTGGAATTGGTTGGAAACTTTAATATCAAGTTTTTATGAACGGACCTTAAGAGGTCAAATAGGTCTAAAACCCTTCAAAACCCTTAAAAGGACTAGTTTGGAGAAATGGAGATGGAGATACATTATAATGTAATATTTTAACAATGAAAATTATTATAATTTTTATAGGACTCACTCAATTTAATCCCAATGCTTTTGTATATATAGATCGATATGGATGGGATGAAAAATAGGGTATTTCAACCATTTTTTATGTTATGTAGGCTATCAGAAGATTCTAAAGATGAAAAAAAATTTAGAGGGAATATTTATACTTTTTATAACTCCCTATGGTCATTTAATTATATTAAAAAAAATTTAAGTGTCCAGACTAGGTGCTTCATCTTAGCCAGTCAAAACTGACATATTGGACAAGCTAGTGAGAAGTGTGAAAACTCTAAGTAAAAGTGATTTTAAGGTATCCTTGATGATTTTAAGGAAATTTAGGGTCTTTAAATGTATCATAAACTCCCTCAAATGTATTTTCATGAGAAAATTATGTCTTTTTTGAAGCCAAGTGTGCAGGGTGTATGAAGGAAGAGTTTTCTTAACAATAGATGATGATAGATCCTTTCTAGATGAATCTAGAGGACCAAGGCTGTAAAAAATGCATAGATATGTATGGATAAGACTATTAAACCTATTTAAAATCATTTTAAATATTCCTAATTGTTTATGGGACTTTAAAACAAGTATAAATTATGAAGATAGTTTTTTGAGCCAAGACAAGGAGTTTTATGCCACTTTGTAAGAGTCTTACGCCTTGAATTGACACTTGGACTTATTGACCTTGCATGGTTCATCCCATATCCTATTATAATTAAAAATTATCTTATTTTATTATCTTTTCAAGTGTCTTTATGATCCTTGTACTTCTTTCTTCTCATTTTTCTCTCGAGTTCTATAAGAACTGACCATTTTGGCATTGCAATGGATGTTCTACATAAGTATGGTGAATTAATTTTAAAATGCATACCTTTTTATCAATAAGAATAAATATTTTTACCTCTTCATGACTATTTTTAGTTTTTTTACTTGAATGTTGGATCTTTCTTAGTGAATATTATGGATTCCTTAGCATGTTG